>OX940989.1:3870158-4184552 GCA_954871275.1 Leptopterna dolabrata | reverse complement strand
TGGAATCTACGGACCTTGAATGGAAAAAAATCCAAAAATCATATTAAAATGCTCTCTAGCTCTCATAACCACTTGTGCCCTTGAGAAGGGCGGTCAGAGTGGTGGGGAATGTACAATTTTAATATGGCTATTTGAGCTCCCGGAGTGGTGGAAAAAATTTCAAAAAATCTTAGAAATCATATCAAAATGTTCTCCTGCTCTCATAATCAAAAAGAGCTCTAAGTTAGTCTTATATATGTAGCTGGGAGTGGTTCCCAGCTCTGCAGACTAGTGGCCTGGAGTTTCTATGTTATTACTCGTGTTTTGAGGGTCTGATCAATCGCTTTTAGCCTGGAGATGACTGATGGAGTCCGAATTAGTCTTGTAATGCTGTGACAAGGACTTTGCAGCGTTTTTGATCCCGTTTCGGTTCAATCATAGCCCCATATTCCGGGGTTTCAAGATTCGCTACCTACCTAGTCGAGAATTTTGGAAAATAATTTTTGGAAGCAAACCTATTCAGAATGTGACCGGGGCTCTCGCAGTTAGTCAGGCCATCCCTTTTTGAACACGTTTCGGTTCAATCATAGCCCCATATTCAGGATTTCAAGATTCGCTACCTACCTAGTCGGGAATTTTGGAAAATAATTTTTGGAAGCAAACCTATTTAGAATTAGACCGGTGCTCTCGCAGTTAGTCAGGCCATCCCTTTTTGAACACATTTCGGCTCAACCATAGCCCCATATTCAGGATTTCAAGATTCGGTACCTACCTAGTCGAGAATTTTGGAAAATAATTTTTGGAAGCAAACCTATTTAGAATGTGACCGGGGCTCTCGTAGTTAGTCAGGCGATCCCTTTTTGAACACATTTCGGCTCAACCATAGCCCCATATTCAGGATTTCAAGATTCGGTACCTACCTAGTCGAGAATTTTGGAAAATAATTTTTGGAAGCAAACCTATTCAGAATGTGACCGGTGCTCTCGCAGTTAGTCAGGCCATCCCTTTTTGAACACATTTCGGCTCAACCATAGCCCCATATTCAGGATTTCAAGATTCGCTACCTACCTAGTCGAGAATTTTGGAAAATAATTTTTGGAAGCAAACCTATTTACAATGTGACCGGTGCTCTCGCAGTTAGTCAGGCCATCCCTTTTTGAACACATTTCGGCTCAACCATAGCCCCATATTCAGGATTTCAAGATTCGGTACCTACCTAGTCGAGAATTTTGGAAAATAATTTTTGGAAGCAAACCTATTCAGAATGTGACCGGGGCTCTCGCAGTTAGTCAGGCCATCCCTTTTTGAACACGTTTCGGTTCAATCATAGCCCCATATTCAGGATTTCAAGATTCGCTACCTACCTAGTCGGGAATTTTGGAAAATAATTTTTGGAAGCAAACCTATTTAGAATGTGACCGCTGCTCTCGCAGTTAGTCAGGCCATCCCTTTTTGAACACATTTCGGCTCAACCATAGCCCCATATTCAGGATTTCAAGATTCGGTACCTACCTAGTCGAGAATTTTGGAAAATAATTTTTGGAAGCAAACCTATTTAGAATGTGACCGGGGCTCTCGTAGTTAGTCAGGCGATCCCTTTTTGAACACATTTCGGCTCAACCATAGCCCCATATTCAGGATTTCAAGATTCGGTACCTACCTAGTCGAGAATTTTGGAAAATAATTTTTGGAAGCAAACCTATTCAGAATGTGACCGGTGCTCTCGCAGTTAGTCAGGCCATCCCTTTTTGAACACATTTCGGCTCAACCATAGCCCCATATTCAGGATTTCAAGATTCGCTTCCTACCTAGTCGAGAATTTTGGAAAATAATTTTTGGAAGCAAACCTATTTACAATGTGACCGCTGCTCTCGCAGTTAGTCAGGCCATCCCTTTTTGAACACATTTCGGCTCAACCATAGCCCCATATTCAGGATTTCAAGATTCGGTACCTACCTAGTCGAGAATTTTGGAAAATAATTTTTGGAAGCAAACCTATTCAGAATGTGACCGGGGCTCTCGCAGTTAGTCAGGCCATCCCTTTTTGAACACGTTTCGGTTCAATCATAGCCCCATATTCAGGATTTCAAGATTCGCTACCTACCTAGTCGGGAATTTTGGAAAATAATTTTTGGAAGCAAACCTATTTAGAATGTGACCGCTGCTCTCGCAGTTAGTCAGGCCATCCCTTTTTGAACACATTTCGGCTCAACCATAGCCCCATATTCAGGATTTCAAGATTCGGTACCTACCTAGTCGAGAATTTTGGAAAATAATTTTTGGAAGCAAACCTATTTAGAATGTGACCGGGGCTCTCGTAGTTAGTCAGGCGATCCCTTTTTGAACACATTTTGGCTCAACCATAGCCCCATATTCAGGATTTCAAGATTCGCTACCTACCTAGTCGAGAATTTTGGAAAATAATTTTTGGAAGCAAACCTATTTACAATGTGACCGGTGCTCTCGCAGTTAGTCAGGCCATCCCTTTTTGAACACATTTCGGCTCAACCATAGCCCCATATTCAGGATTTCAAGATTCGCTACCTACCTACCTAGTCGAGAATTTTGGAAAATAATTTTTGGAAGCAAACCTATTTAGAATGTGACCGGGGCTCTCGTAGTTAGTCAGGCGATCCCTTTTTGAACACATTTCGGCTCAACCATAGCCCCATATTCAGGATTTCAAGATTCGCTACCTACCTAGTCGAGAATTTTGGAAAATAATTTTTGGAAGCAAACCTATTTACAATGTGACCGGTGCTCTCGCAGTTAGTCAGGCCATCCCTTTTTGAACACATTTCGGCTCAACCATAGCCCCATATTCAGGATTTCAAGATTCGGTACCTACCTAGTCGAGAATTTTGGAAAATAATTTTTGGAAGCAAACCTATTTAGAATGTGACCGGGGCTCTCGTAGTTAGTCAGGCCATCCCTTTTTGAACACGTTTCGGCTCAACCATAGCCCCATATTCAGGATTTCAAGATTCGCTACCTACCTAGTCGAGAATTTTGGAAAATAATTTTTGGAAGCAAACCTATTTAGAATGTGACCGGTGCTCTCGCAGTTAGTCAGGCCATCCCTTTTTGAACACATTTCGGCTCAACCATAGCCCCATATTCAGGATTTCAAGATTCGGTACCTACCTAGTCGAGAATTTTGGAAAATAATTTTTGGAAGCAAACCTATTTAGAATGTGACCGAGGCTCTCGTAGTTAGTCAGGCCATCCCTTTTTGAACACGTTTCGGTTCAATCATAGCCCCATATTCCGGGGTTTCAAGATTCGGTACCTACCTAGTCGAGAATTTTGGAAAATAATTTTTGGAAGCAAACCTATTTGGAATGTGACCGGGGCTCTCGTAGTTAGTCAGGCCATCCCTTTTTGAACACGTTTCGGTTCAATCATAGCCCTATATTCCGGGGTTTCAAGATTCGGTACCTACCTAGTCGAGAATTTTGAAAAATAATTTTTGGAAGCAAACCTATTTAGAATGTGACCGGGGCTCTCTTAGTTAGTCAGGCCATCCCTTTTTGAACACGTTTCGGCTCAACCATAGCCCCATATTCAGGATTTCAAGATCGCTACCTACCTAGTCGAGAATTTTGGAAAATAATTTTTGGAAGCAAACCTATTTAGGATGTGACCGGTGCTCTCGCACTTAGTCAGGCCATCCCTTTTTGAACACGTTTCGGGTCAACCATAGCCCCATATTCAGGATTTCAAGATTCGGTACCTACCTAGTCGAGAATTTTGGAAAATAATTTTTGGAAGCAAACCTATTTAGAATGTGACCGGGGCTCTCGTAGTTAGTCAGGCCATCCCTTTTTGAACACATTTCGGCTCAACCATAGCCCCATATTCAGGATTTCAAGATTCGGTACCTACCTAGTCGAGAATTTTGGAAAATAATTTTTGGAAGCAAACCTATTTAGAATGTGACCGGGGCTCTCGTAGTTAGTCAGGCCATCCCTTTTTGAACACGTTTCGGTTCAATCATAGCCCCATATTCCGGGGTTTCAAGATTCGGTACCTACCTAGTCGAGAATTTTGGAAAATAATTTTTGGAAGCAAACCTATTTAGAATGTGACCGGGGCTCTCGTAGTTAGTCAGGTCATCCCTTTTTGAACACGTTTCGGCTCAACCATAGCCCCATATTCAGGATTTCAAGATTCGGTACCTACCTAGTCGAGAATTTTGGAAAATAATTTTTGGAAGCAAACCTATTCAGAAAGTGACCGGGGCTCTCGTAGTTAGTCAGGCCATCCCTTTTCGAAGACGTTTCGGCTCAACCATAGCCCCATATTCAGGATTTCAAGATTCGCTACCTACCTAGTCGAGAATTTTGGAAAATAATTTTTGGAAGCAAACCTATTTACAATGTGACCGGTGCTCTCGCAGTTAGTCAGGCCATCCCTTTTTGAACACATTTCGGCTCAACCATAGCCCCATATTCAGGATTTCAAGATTCGGTACCTACCTACCTAGTCGAGAATTTTGGAAAATAATTTTTGGAAGCAAACCTATTTAGAATGTGACCGAGGCTCTCGTAGTTAGTCAGGCCATCCCTTTTTGAACACGTTTCGGTTCAATCATAGCCCCATATTCAGGATTTCAAGATTCGGTACCTACCTAGTCGAGAATTTGGTAAATAATTTTTGGAAGCAAACCTGATGTACTCTTGTAGGAGAACTTGCGTTTCAAGTTATCGTTGCATCCTATTCCGTATTGTAATGTGGTAGGTAAGTAGGTACCGTCCTGTTTTATCCATTCAATAAGTTGTGTTTCATTCATAAAGTGTAATTATTACAAAAATTAGTCACTAGTTTTATCTACATTATTTGATGAGATTTTACTGTTTAATTACAACGTTCTACACTTGAAAAGTTGGTAATGTTGTTACCCCTCACGTGATTCATTTCAAAGTGGTGACACAGAAAGTGTCTCGAGGTTTGTATAAGGTGTGAATTGGTTAGGTAATTGACAATTCTATTATTAACTTGTGGCTTCAAACGATCAATTCTTTTATGATAGTTTTCCCTGTGTGACTCGACCGAAACCAAATTTTGAAATAGGTACCTAGTGATTTTTAACAAATTTGGAAATAGGTAGGTACCTAGTGATTTTCACCAACTTTGGAAATAGGTAGGTACCTAGTCATTTTTTGTCATTTCGAGAGATAGGAAAGCGAAGACCATACCAATTTGTACAGGTACATACAAATATGCACCTATTTGGCCCAAACGACGACAGTAGTAGCAACATAATAATCAGGTTGACATGTTCGTTGAAAAAATACAGAATCAGAACATACGTGAAAATTATACAGACATGTACCTATTTGTTGTACCTACAGGTGCCATTACGGCCAGTTAAGACGCCATACATTGGCACTTGTACCTAACTAGGTAGGTAGGTATCATTTTCCCAGATTTTATACAGTTGGAATCAGATAATCAATACCTACAATGAAAAACGACGATAACATGAAAATGAGTCAGAATGTCCTTTTTCAAGGCCCTTTTCACTTGAAATTACAAGTAAATTTTCTTTCTCCTCCACGAAACAATATTGTAGTAAACCCGTATTACATCTTATTTAGTTTAGAAGTATTTAAATAGTTGTTAGACGGATATACCTTGGTATCTCAGGTCCAGATCGCTCCACGGATATATACCTATCTTGTTCTCTCAGTGGCGGGTGCTCGACGAGGGCTTATGTTGAGCGCCCGGAGCAAAGAGGAAAATCCTACACACGACCACATCGAGAAATAGAGTCAGAATTCGATTTTTTAAGGCCATTATGACTTGACATGAAATTAAATTAGTAATAGGGAAAACTAATTTCTCCCCCCATCTGCATAGAAATCCGCATCACATCTTTATTACCGTTGAATTTATACTGTTGGAATGCGGTAATAGGTGCAATTACCCGAACTCTTGTAAAGTCATTTTGTCGGATTTTATAAAGTAACATATCGGTAATTCGTATGGCTTGTTCCAACTACCACCAGTAACTCATTTACATGATGTAACGTTTGCACAACAAAATCTTATTTTTCCAAAATTTTCTACTGTTTTAATTAGATTCCTTTTTACCCCCACACTTGTCCAAAAACCACCTGTAACTCATTTAGACTACGAAAGTTGAAAACCGCGTGATTTTTCCTCGATGATACCTTTTTTCCAGATTTTATACTGTTCGAATTCGATTACTGGTATAATTGCCCCCACCCTAGTCCAACCACCACCTGAAACTCAATTAGATTGTTAAAATTGAAAACTACGTGATTTTGGCACAGAGGTACTTTTTTTCAGATTTTATACTGTTAGAATTCGATTATTGGTATAATTACCCCCACCCTCGTCCAACCACCGCCTGTAACTCAATTAGACTATGAAAATTGAAAACTGCGTGATTTTGACACAATTTTACCTTATTTCCGGTTTTATACTGTACAATTCGATTATTGGTATAATTACCCCCACCCTAGTCCAACCACCACCTGAAACTCAATTAGATTATGAAAATTGAAAACCACGTGATTTTGACACAATTTTACCTTATTTCCGGTTTTATACTGTACAATTCGATTATTGGTATAATTACCCCCACCCTAGTCCAACCGCCGCCTGTAACTCAATTAGACTATGAAAATTGAAAACTGCGTGATTTTGACACAATTTTACCTTATTTCCGGTTTTATACTGTTACAATTCGATTATTGGTATAATTACCCCCACCCTAGTCCAACCACCACCTGAAACTCAATTAGATTATGAAAATTGAAAACCACGTGATTTTGACACAATTTTACCTTATTTCCGGTTTTATACTGTACAATTCGATTATTGGTATAATTACCCCCACCCTAGTCCAACCGCCGCCTGTAACTCAATTAGACTATGAAAATTGAAAACTGCGTGATTTTGGCACAGAGGTACCTTTTTTCAGATTTTATACTGTTGGAATTCGATTATTGGTATAATTACCCCCTCCCCAGTCCAACCACCACCTGTAACTCAATTAGACTATGAAAATTGAAAACAGCATGATTTTTCGACAATTTCACCTTTTTTTCAGATTTTATACTGTTAGAATTCGATTATTGGTATAATTACCCCCACTCTAGTCCAACCACCGCCTGAAACTCAATTATATTACAAAAATTGAAAACCGCGTGATTTTTCCACAATGATACCTTTTTCCAGATTTTATACTGTTAGAATTCGATTATTGGTATAATTACCCCCACTCTAGTCCAACCACCGCCTGAAACTCAATTATATTACAAAAATTGAAAACCGCGTGATTTTTCCACAATGATACCTTTTTCCAGATTTTATACTGTTAGAATTCGATTATTGGTATAATTACCCCCACTCTAGTCCAACCACCGCCTGAAACTCAATTATATTACAAAAATTGAAAACCGCGTGATTTTTCCACAATGATACCTTTTTCCAGATTTTATACTGTTAGAATTCGATTATTGGTATAATTACCCCCACCCTAGTCCAACCGCCGCCTGTAACTCAATTATACTATGAAAATGGATAACCACATGATTTTTCGTCGATTTCACCCTTTTTTCCGATTTTATACTGTTGGAATTCGATTATTGGTATAATTACCCCCACCCTCGTCCAACCACCACCTGAAACTCAATTAGTCTATGAAAATTGAAAACCACGTGATTTTTACACAATTTGACCTTTTTTCCGATTTTATACTGTTGCAATTCGATAGTTCGTATAATTACCCCCACCCTAGTCCAACCGCCACCTGTAACTCAATTAGACTATGAAAATTGAAAACCGCATGATTTTTCGACAATCTCACCTTTTTTTCAGATTTTATACTGTTAGAATTCGATTATTGGTATAATTACCCCCACTCTAGTCCAACCACCACCTGAAACTCAATGGCCCGGTTTTTCAAACCTCAGTTAACTTTGACGATCGTTAACGCCGCGAAATGTCGTTTTTCAAACCATGGGTACGAGTTGACGCTCCGTCAGTTTGACGTAACCACAACCGCGCGACGAAGTAAGGTTAACTACGCCGTCAACTGTCAACCACTGTCTTCGGTAGACAAACAGGACATGAAAGTCGAAATTATCATTCAACACATGACTGTCTTTAATCATATTTACCATGGAAGAAGGGATTTCCCTTCTTCCATGCATATTTACCTACCTACCTTCATCATTCAACTGTCTTTATTTATTTATCATACTTCCCTACCTTTATTTAATCATATTTACTTACCTGATCATAATAATTATTTATTTAATTACTTACCTATCAACTGTGTTGTCTACTGATTTTATCTACATTAATATCGGACACGACTCTTCTGCTGCTCCTTCCTTGATTCCTTGATTTTATAGCTCACGGGCTTCAGCGGGAACGCCGGTTGGTTCCCCGATACGAACATTTCAGCCAGTGGAGTGACGACGAATTTGCCACAGTTTTCAATTTTTCTTCTGCCTCGTATAATTAGTATAGGTAATCGGTTTTGTAATTGAAACTAGGAGTTGAAATATATTTTTTGAACCCTGCATTTCCTCGGTTGTGTAATATAACTTCTCCTAATATCCTCTGGACCTGGTGGTTCAATGTAGAGTAGGTACAATACCTCTTGGTACCATGGTGTACCTCATTATTCAAATTACCATTCACACACGTTAAAACTTGTGGGTTACAATAAATAGGGCAATAATCCGGTAAACTGGGTTAAATAAAATTGAAAAAAAATCATTTGAATTATAGCCCAATCAAATTGTCACTAAAATCGGCCCCGACCAAACACTAAATATGCTATTTTATTTTATTGTTTTAAATGGTCCATTTGGGTCCTAATAAGAGTAATCTATGGTTTCCCACCAAAATATTTGATGGGGCAAATCTGGGCAGCCCAGAAACTACGAAATTTTCGGAGTTTTTGGTTTATTATTCTGTGAATAATACACCTATGTAATCGCTCAGCAAAAAATTTTTATAACACCCCCTCAAACTTTTTTCTTTTCCGTTTCAAGGTGTGTAGATTCCAAAAATGCAATGTCCGTCCGCCGTCCGCCGTATCACGTGTACAGGCTTCATTTTCGATCTAAAAAAGTCGTTCTTTCGCACACATGCTCCATTTGGGCCCTAGTTGTGTCCCGAAACTTTTCAGCCCGATCGGAATATAACCAGGGGTGTTATGAGTGAAAATGTGTGTGAAAATAGGTACTTTTTGCGTTTTAGCAACATTTTGGTAACATGAGCTTTTGAGGTATCGTTTTCCATGTTTTTGGGGACGAGAAGATCGAATATGAAGTCGATTTTGGCCAAGGAGTGGAAAATTGAGGTTGTACCAGATGTTCAGCTCCCAAAATTGATTTTTTATGAGTCAAATACCTGCGAAATCACCATCAATTTGTAGAATAACACTAGAAAAAGTGTCAACACGTGGATCAAGACGATTAAATGACACTACCAATGATCAAAGATAATTTGAAAAAAAAAAAAGATCGTACCTACCTAATTTGTGTTTTGGGGGCCAAAATTGGTGGAAACCATCAGAAATAGCTATTTCAATTATTTCACATGAAACAAACAATAAATGTACAGCCAACATTTCTGTAGAATAATAAACCCCATGTGACAAGGACTTTGCAGCGTTTTTCGATATATCTCAGAAACGAATGATCATGTGCATTTTTTCACTATATATTACTTGTTTAAAGAGCATTAGATTCTCTACAGTTTGCACTCCCTAAAGCTGTTTCTAACTCTGATAGCAAACGAGCTAGAGCTCATCAAAAATTGACAGTTTTTTCCAACTTCTGGAAAAATCACAAAATCTCACAATCATCTCCTTTTTGCTTCCCTATAACTCGTCCAAAGTGTTATTAGAACGTAGTAGACATGACTGTATGATAACCACATTCAATGACGATGTAGTAATTATTGAAATGACAGATAAGCTTTATTAATTAAGAGATGGAGCCAGTTCATTTAGAAGTGGTTGGTTGATGATGATGATGACGGTCCCGGAAGACCGTGCAAAGGCAGAGGAAGGGTATGCCAAGAGTAGCCACCTCTACCTACAAGATATGCAGAAGCTGGAATTGACAATGGATCCTTCTGCATATTACAGGTTCACTGCCAAGGGGCATTTCACAATACGGCGAACAGATAAGCATTGGTCTGGGGTTTGGTCAGAAATAACCAAACACAACTCGAGATTGAATGAAAAAACAAACGTAAATTGAAATCAAAATCAAATCACAACAACTACCAAACAACAAACACTGAAACATGAAACTTTCATGATCGGAAAAGTAGGAAACACGAAGGCGGAAGAGGCTAAAAACCCGCAATGATTGCCAGAATATCATCTGGGGAAACTATTTGAATGCTGTGAGAGAACAGGCGAGGTTAACGGCGTCGTTAGCTAACAACGCCTTGACTACGATTCTGTGGACCCGTCAAGTTGACGCTCGTCAAAAGTAATTTGACGGTCGCTACCTGACGGCGTGATCTATTGAGGTTTGAAAAACCGGGCCTTAGACTATGAAAATGGAAAACAGCATGATTTTTCGTCGATTTCACCCTTTTTTCCGATTTTATACTGTTAGAATTCGATTATTGGTATAATTACCCCCACCCTAGTCCAACCACCACATGAAACTCAATTAGACTATGAAAATTGAAAACCACGTGATTTTTACACAATTTGACCTTTTTTTCCGATTTTATACTGTACAATTCGATTATTGGTATAATTACCCCCACCCTCGTCCAACCACCACCTGTAACTCAATTAGACTATGAAAATTGAAAACCGCATGATTTTTCGACAATTTCACCTTTTTTTCAGATTTTATACTGTTGCAATTCGATAGTTCGTATAATTACCCCCACCCTCGTCCAACCACCACCTGTAACTCAATTCGACTATGAAAATTGAAAACCGCATGATTTTTCGACAATTTCAGCTTTTTTTCAGATTTTATACTATTAGAATTCGATTATTGGTATAATTACCCCCACCCTAGTCCAACCACCACCCTGAAACTCTATTAGATTATGAAAATTGAAAACCGGATGATTTTTCGACAATTTCACCTTTTTTCAGATTTTATACTGTTAGAATTCGATTATTGGTATAATTACCCCCACCCTCGTCCAACCACCACATGTAACTCAATTAGACTATGAAAATTGAAAAGCGCATGATTTTTCGACAATTTCACCTTTTTTCCGATTTTACACTGTTACAATTCGATTATTGGTATAATTACCCCCACCCTAGTCCAACCACCACCCTGAAACTCTATTAGATTATGAAAATTGAAAACCGGATGATTTTTCGACAATTTCACCTTTTTTCAGATTTTATACTGTTAGATTTCGATTATTGGTATAATTACCCCCACCCTCGTCCAACCACCACCTGTAACTCAATTAGACTATGAAAATTGAAAAGCGCATGATTTTTCGACAATTTCACCTTTTTTCCGATTTTATACTGTTAGAATTCGATTATTGGTATAATTACCCCCACCCTAGTCCAACCACCACCCTGAAACTCTATTAGATTATGAAAATTGAAAACCGCGTGATTTTTCGAAAATTTCACCTTTTTTTCAGATTTTATACTGTTAGAATTCGATTATATGTATAATTACCCCCACCCTCGTCCAACCACCACCCTAAAACTCTATTAGATTATGAAAATTGAAAACCGCATGATTTTCACACAATTTCACCTTTTTTCCGATTTTATACTGTTACAATTCGATTATTGGTATAATTACCCCCACCCTAGTCCAACCACCACCCTGAAACTCTATTAGATTATGAAAATTGAAAACCACGTGATTTTTACACAATTTGACCTTTTTTCCGATTTTATACTGTTACAATTCGATTATTGGTATAATTACCCCCACCCTAGTCCAACCACCACCCTGAAACTCTATTAGATTATGAAAATTGAAAACCACGTGATTTTTACACAATTTCACCTTTTTTCCGATTTTATACTGTTAGAATTCGATTATTGGTATAATTACCCCCACCCTAGTCCAACCACCACCCTGAAACTCTATTAGATTATGAAAATTGAAAACCACGTGATTTTTACACAATTTCACCTTTTTTCCGATTTTATACTGTTACAATTCGATTATTGGTATAATTACCCCCACCCTAGTCCAACCACCACCCTGAAACTCTATTAGATTATGAAAATTGAAAACCACGTGATTTTTACACAATTTGACCTTTTTTTCCGATTTTATACTGTTAGAATTCGATTATTGGTATAATTACCCCCACCCTAGTCCAACCACCACCCTGAAACTCAATTAGACTATGAAAATTGAAAACCACGTGATTTTTACACAATTTGACCTTTTTTCCGATTTTATACTGTTGCAATTCGATAGTTCGCATAATTACCCCCACACTCGTCCAAGCACCACCTGTAACTCAATTAGACTATGAAAATTGAAAACCGCATGATTTTTCGACAATTTCACCTTTTTTCCGATTTTATACTGTTAGAATTCGATTATTGGTATAATTACCCCCACCCTCGTCCAACCACCACCTGTAACTCAATTAGACTATGAAAATGGAAAACAGCATGATTTTTCGTCGATTTCACCCTTTTTTCCGATTTTATACTGTTAGAATTCGATTTTCGGTATAATTACCCCCACTCTAGTCCAACCACAAACTGAAACTCAATTAGATTATGTAAATTGAAAACCGCGTGATTCTGGCACAACGATCATTGGAGCGTAAGTTGTGGTTATGCTAAAGTTATGTTAACTTTCAGCACACTGGTGAGTTGAGGTGATTGCATACTTCAAGGCGCTGCAAAATGACTGAAGTTGTGCCCCTTCAAACCAGTGGGAGCACCCTCCAGAGGCTCCCAGCTCGGGAGCCTCTGCAGCGAGGATACATCTAAATGTAGTGTGCACGCTACCGGTAGAGGCGCCCGCAGCGGGCGCCAGTGGCCCGTCAATACGTTTTTAAAAGGCGCCTCTAGCAGGGCTTTACTACAATATATATATATATATGTCGGGACCATGGCCGGAGCCCTCACCCCCGGGTCTCACGCTACTGACAGCGACCTCTCGTGGAGGGTTTTGGAAGCCTCCTTCACTACCCTTGGAGGAACGTCAGTTTATGTTGTATGCTCGAGACGAGTGGTTCTATTGTTAGTACGTGCCCACAGTGGGAGTTGCGCCATTGGCCTTGTGTTAAATAATCGATAATAACTAACCTATAATAAACCATGTACGATTCCGAAGAAGAAGGAGAGATTTACTCGAGCCCTGCATCAGAAGTGGGATTAACCCCAACAGAAGATCGACACCCCCACAGCAACCACCGGTTCATGGCGGAATTGATGGAGCAACAATCTAAGAACTTCGAACGGATCTTGAACCATCTTGTTGCCAACCTACCGCAAAATACGGCACAACCAATGGTAAGCCAAATTTTGACGTTGCCCGTATTTGATCCAGAAGCCGAAGGTACTGATCCCAGAGCCTGGTTAAACACTGTTGATATGTGTCTGTATGATCATCCCCGCGAAGGGAGCGACTTGGTTTTGTCACTTAGTAGTGCATTCAAAGGCACTGCAGCCGGCTGGCTTTCCCAGAATACGTACCCTGACATTAAATGGGCCGATTTTAAGAAACTTTTTCTCAATGAATTTGACTCAGTTGATACTCCAGCCTCAATCATTGCAAGTCAACTTGCATTGACTCCTTCTGATTCCACAAATTATGTCGGATTCGCCACCAAAATGCTCGGAATTCTAACTCCCCGATTTTCTCAAATGAACTCTCAAGAAATTGCAGTTTCTCTTGTTCTGGCACACCTTTCTAAATTTGATGGAAGGATTAAACGTATCGCTCACAACAACGAAGTATTGACTCGCGAAAAATTATTGAGGGAGCTAAGCAGCTTATTCCATGGAAAAAGACCCTCAACCAATCAAAACGATTACCCCGGTAAACGACAGAAATTTCCTTCACAACCATCCACGTCAAATTCATCACCCAAACGAGACTTTTGTGGTTATTGTAAACGCCCTGGCCACAAAACCTCCGATTGCAACTCGAAGAATGCCTCTACCCGAAGGGATCAAGGTTCATCATCCTCCCCTTCAAGCTCAAGTTCTTGGAAGGAAGGTGGTCGACAGAGATTGGCTTGCTACATATGCAACTCTTTCTCCCATCTCGCTAACCGATGTGACAAGCGAGCTACCGGATCAAGACCTACAACTGGAGCCAGACAGGAGCGCCCTAGCTCTTATCAGCAGGAAAGGAAGGCAGCCGAGAAGAAGGTCGGCTTGTGTGCCGTCAACCCCACCGGTGAATTGTTTCACAAGGGTGAGAAATTCGAATATTCATTTGATTCGGGTAGTGAATGTAGTTTACTTCGTCATACGATAAGTTCAAAATTTCATGGACCAATTTTCGAACAACCTGTAATTTTAAGTGGTATTGGCTCGTCTAGAGTCACTAGCGATTCCCAAATTGTTTCGGATGTTTTCATTAATGATAATGAATTGGCAATTTACTTCCATATTGTTCCTGACGATAGCATCACGTCCGATGTCATTATTGGTAGAGAAGTGTTAGCCAAAGGTGTGAAAGTTTTGGTTTCCTCAAAAACCTGTAGTTTTATTCCCGACATAGATGCATTGAAGGTTAGTTCCCAGGAAAATAGGTTACGCCAAGGAAGGGCGATTCTGCCGAATGTTTCCCTCGAAGAGGGAGAGGGACTTGAAGGTCACTCAACTAACTCAACGTCACTCAACGTGTCCCATTCCTTGCCCGGTGCGTTCAAGGAGCCCCCAACATCACCCTCTGTCCCAGGTACCGACAGTTCAAATATGCCCACTGAAATTCCGGATATTCCCTGTTGTGTTCGAATTGTTGATAAATCCATTGAATCAATTTCTCGTTATTTTGACTCTGCAAAGCACACAGTTTCCAATGTCTCAAGGCCTTTTACTCTTGAAAATATCACTACGGATTTAAATGGGGATAGGAAATATGAGCTGATATCTATTCTTCAAAAATACGAACGATTCTTCTCTGATGGGTTTCCAAAAACTAGAGTAACTACCGGGGAAATGAAAATCCGCCTACACGACCCTAACAGAATAGTTCATCGCCGACCCTACCCTCTTTCCCCCGCGGACAAACAAGTTGTACGGGAACACATTGCAGAGCTTGAAGCTGCGGGTATTATCCGCCCTAGCACTTCAGCATTCTCAAGTCCCATTTTGTTGGTCCCCAAGAAGAATGGCAAGCTACGAATGGTGACAGATTTCCGTGCTTTGAATTCAAATACGATCCCGGAATCTCACCCACTGCCTCTAATTAAGGACCAAATTGCACGTCTCACTGGTGCTAATTACTTGAGCCTTCTCGATCTTGTTTCTGGATTTTACCAAATTCCAATTGCCGAGGATTCCATCGAATATACGGCTTTTGTGACCCCTGATGGCCATTATGAGTACTTGAAAATGGCGATGGGATTAAAGAATAGTCCTAGTTGTTTTACTAGAGCAGTTTTAAAAGCGTTAGGACCACTAGCTCATACTCATGTTGCAGCTTTCATGGATGACCTCATGATCTTGGCATCAACAATTGATGAGGCCCTCACTCGATTGGACGAAACGCTGCACGCTCTTACGTCAGCTGGTTTTGTACTCAACCCCCAGAAATGTTCATTTTTAGTCACTAAGGTTCTTTATCTTGGTTTTGAGGTCAGTCAAGGCGAAATTCGTCCCAATTTAAAGAAAGTTGAAGTCCTTGTAAATTTAGAGCCCCCTAAAACTGTAGCCGCATTACGTTCATTCATTGGATTGGCATCCTATTTTAGACAGTTTATTAAGGATTTCAGTTTGATAGCTGCCCCTCTATATCGATTGTTGTCTTCTAAAGGCACCCTCAAGTGGTTGCCTGAACATGAAGAGGCTCGTCAGAAATTAATCACTTGCCTTACGTCAGAGCCTGTTCTTGCAATTTTTGATCCTGAAAAGCCCACGGAATTACACTGTGACGCAAGCAGTTTAGGATTTGGAGCTATTTTAATTCAGTTGTACGACAAGAAACCACGAGTTGTAGGCTATTTTAGTAAGCGAACAACAGTTAACGAAAGTCAGTACCACTCGTATGAATTGGAGACTATAGCACTTGTGAAAGCTATTCGACATTTCCACTCGTACCTCCAATATCACCCCTTTACGGCAATTACTGATTGTAAATCCCTTAAAGAGTCATATTTCAAACAAGAATTACATACTCGTGTTCACCGATGGTGGGCTTATCTCCAGAGTTTTGATTTTAAAATAAAGTTTCGTGACGCCAAACGCATGCAACATGCAGACTTTATGTCTCGCTACCCTTTGTCAAAGGACCTCTCCGACCCGCCGTCGCTAGTCCCTTCGACTAGTGTGCCAAGGACGACAAACCCTCACTCGTACAGTCAGGTAGAAAGTACTGCACCCTTGCCACTTTCCATTTCAAAACCTCAACGCTCAACCCAAATAATACGAGTTGATTTAACTACTCTCCCCGACGATTGGCTTCTTATTTCGCAAAGACAAGATCCCGAAATTGTGTCCCTTATCTCGAAATTTGAAAATGATGAATTACCCGAAGATGTCAAAAGTACCTACGAAATTCGATCTGGCGTTTTGTGTAGGATTATTCAGAGGAATTTCCGATCACGTTGCCTCCCGATTGTTCCCCATGCATATAAGTGGTCAATTGTGAATAACGTCCACGAATCGTTGATGCATTTAGGGTGGGAGAAAACACTCGAAAAACTCTGTGACTATTATTGGTTCGAACATATGAATCGTTATGTTCGGAAATTTGTTGATAATTGCCTGACTTGTAAACTCTCTAAAACTACATCAGGAAAAACTCAAATTGCGATGCATCCCATTCCTAAAACCGCAGTTCCATGGCACACCATTCATATTGACATATCTGGCAAACTTAGCGGGAGGAGTGACTCCAAGGAATATGTCATTGTCATTATTTGTGCATTTACTAAGTTTGTATTGCTTACACATACTCGCAAACTTGACACTGCTAACGTGATTAAAGCTCTTAAACGCGCGGTCTCCTTATTTGGAAGTCCTTCTCGAATTATTGCCGATCAAGGCCGTTGTTTTGTTAGTTCTGAATTCAAGCAATTTTGCTCTCAGCACCAAGTTGCATTACACTTGATCGCTACAGGTGCCGCCCGCGCCAATGGACAAGTCGAGCGTGTTATGTCAGTTTTGACAAATATGTTCACCGCAGTCGAGGTGGATGCTCACTCTTCGTGGCAATCTGCACTTGATGATATTCAACTTGCAATTAATAGCACAATTAATCGTGTAACACGATCGTCCCCCTTGGAATTGATGATAGCCAAAGTTGCTAAACCTGTCAACCTCATTGCCCCTCATGAATCGATAGTTGGTCCAGTGAATGTGAACATAGACGAAGTTAGGGATAGAGCAGCACAACTTATGATAAAAGATGCCGAGTACAATAAGACTCGTTTTGATAAAACCAAAGCTAAGGTCAAATTGTATTCCCTTGGAGATCTTGTATTGATCGCTAATGAGCCTCGTTGTCAAACAAAACTTGACCCTAAATTTCGAGGAGTTTTCAAGATTATGGAAGTGTTACCTAATGACCGATATTTATTACAAGCCCTCACCGGCAATCGCACCTATAAATTCCCGCATGACAGAGTGAGACCTATTCCTAGTACCGAGATGTTACCTGAACTTAGCGATGTAGATGGTCCGTCGGATGACGACCGATCTGATTGATATCGGGTCGTTTGATCCCTCCCACTGTCACTGTTGAGTGGCACTATTTACCTTACGTTTTGATTATATTTTGAGCGCACCCTCATTACATTACTTCTTTTGTTCAATTGTGTTGGAACAGGCATACGGATTTTCCGTGTTATACGACGTACCTACCTCTCATGGCTGATTGGGTTGGTTGTTGATTGTGTGTGTACCCAGCAGTGCGCGTAAGCGGTTCCTCACTCTCACAACTCTAACTTTGCTGTACCGTGGGTTGTAGCCCTGTGCAGATTCTGTAAGTCGCAGCTGCACTCTACTGGTGCTGGAAGTTGGTTCCACATTAACTTATCTACCTACTTTTGCGAATTGTTGACTGCGCCGGGTGCCTACGTATATGATTTGGTCAGCTGGCGCGTGTGCCTGACCGTTATGTTTCTGAGCCATAGCACCTGGCTTGAGTACTTATTTCTACTGTTCATCTCTGCTTGATGACTGACTATCCATCATCTATATGGTTGGTCCTGTTGCCTGTTGCCTTGAGTTGTCTCTTCACGGTTGTGTTCCGTGCTTTTGGTTACTTCATCACGTTACTTCACCTTGTGCGCCGTACTTTTGTTTACTTTGTCACGTACCTTCCCTTTGGTCTCTGGTGTCTGTCATGTGCGGATATGTGTCCATAGAATTACTCCTTTTTACTGGCCATGTTATATTGTCAGTGTGGCCGAGTGGTTTTGGCAGTTGTTTCTGCGCCCATCCCTTTGATTCTTTCAGTTGCGGATCTTCCTCCTTGCACGCCTGAGGACAGTCGTGATGGTCAGGAATGGCCGTGTCGGGACCATGGCCGGAGCCCTCACCCCCGGGTCTCACGCTACTGACAGCGACCTCTCGTGGAGGGTTTTGGAAGCCTCCTTCACTACCCTTGGAGGAACGTCAGTTTATGTTGTATGCTCGAGACGAGTGGTTCTATTGTTAGTACGTGCCCACAGTGGGAGTTGCGCCATTGGCCTTGTGTTAAATAATCGATAATAACTAACCTATAATAAACCATGTACGATTCCGAAGAAGAAGGAGAGATTTACTCGAGCCCTGCATATATATATATATATATATATATATATATATATTTATATATTTATATATTTATATATTTATATATTTATATATATATATATTTACATATATATTTATATATATATTTATATATGTATGTGTCATTCCAGACGATAACTCTCGAAAGAATTGAGATAAAAAGTTCAAATTTGCACGAAAAATCTGTCTTGGCAATCGACAGGCTAAGTTCGAAGATGGGCAGAATCGGGTCACCCTAAGGGGGAGTTTTGGGGAGTTTTAGGGGGGGGGGGGGAAATTACCCATAAATTCCCAAAATGAAAAAGTCTGACAAGTGACACCTCATTTTAAAGGTTTTTGTACGCTGAACACGATGGTGAAATCAGAATTGCGATATCTCATTCCATTCTCAAACTGGAGCACTTTGAAGATGAAGGAACGTGGTTATTTCTTGAGATGTTCTTCCTGGGTCGGTTGCTCTAATCTGATAACGGAATGGGATATCGCAATTCTGACTTCACCATCGTGTTCAGCGTTGGAAAACCTACAAACCGAGGTGTTGCTCAGCAAAAAATGGAACAAAAAATTTGTTACGTACCCAATACCTACTCTTCTGGTATTCAAAACATTTTTGATTTCCCCCTCCCCCTCCTTCCACCCCAAATTTTACTTTGCGTAAAACTACTCCTGTTTTAATTTTGTATGGTATCAGGTTGGGAAAACATTGGCCGAAAATTAATTTTCAGAAAATTTTAGGCGGAGGAGGAAGATGCCGAAAACTTCGAAAATTCGCTCTTATAGCCATGCTGCATGACTGTGGTTTTTTTTTGTTCAATTGATTTTTGGATGTTACCTATTTGAGCTCAAATCTGAGTTAAAACTGTCCCGTGTATCCGGTTATTACTCTCGATTAGGGAGCAGTTCTACTGGAACACTACGAGTGAACGGTCTCAAAGGTGCCTTTGGACGCCTGCAGATGGATCGGGGGCACGGCATTCCTCCCTTGCAAGAGATATCGCGCAACTCCGGTATTTGCCCTCCGTGTTGTCGGGGGCATGTGAAAAGGATGATCGTGATGAGCGAACCCGATCGCGGTTTTGACACTCCCCCCCCCCCCCCCCCCCACGCCGCTCCTCCAGGGCCTCATAGAAAGTGGTTCTCCTCATCAATAATCGAGCGTTAATAATCGAGAGATCATCGATGTCAGATATTGAAGCACCAGTGAGTGACAATCGACATGGGCGCAGTAAACAAATGGACCATCAGTTTTGGTTTATTATTTTCAGTAACCAGCCTTTGGAATCGAGCATGAAAAAAATAAAATTAAATTTTTTAACTCCCCCCTCAAAATTTGATGGTTTCGTTTCAAGGTAGGTAGGTATGTAGAATCCGAAAATGCAATAAAAATATTTCTGTCTGTCCGCAGTACGCCGTACGTACTTCTTAGTTACCATGAAACAAAATTAATGAAATTCGGGTTATAGGTTCCGTTCGGGGTCTAGTTGGTCCTCGAAGCTCGGCGTTACTGTCAGTCATCTAAGGGGTTCAAAATAGGGGTTGACATTTTCAGAACGCCGTAGCTCGAAGACTTTCAGTAGAAGGGTGTGGTTTTTTTTACGTTATTAAATTTGTCTTGAGCTAAACAATTTTTTGAGACCACCCGGAGCATTGTACGTCCAGCCGTTCGTGTGCACCAAAAAGCTTCGTCAACACGATCGTGAATCAAACGGTATAAATCCGGCCCGGATATCATCACTAGGGAGCACCTGATTATAATCAAGGATGGCTGTATGAAGTCGAGTTGGTTGTTCTGCGATATTATTTCATTTGATAAGTGATGGACTATTGGATTTAGTTGATAGGAACTTTTTCAACTTGAACAAACGTTGAAGTATTTGAACGTAGTTCGTCTCGGAACGGCTTGGTACCGTCTTTTTAAGAAAATATTCCTGTGAATGCCGAAGCATTCGCAGAAATTTGAAAAAAGCCGCCACCACGGTTGGAATTTCCCTCGTCAGAGGTCTCCACCTGCCAGGGGCGGATCCAGAATTTTTTTCCGGAGGGGGTCACAGGGTAGAACAATATAAAAAATAACCAGTCATGCAGCATGACTTAATGAGCGAATTTTCAAAGAAATATTCGAATTAATGGCTATGGTTTTGAATAAAGGAAAACTTCGGTCTAAAATTTGGTTTTCTATGTATATTCTCTTCGTATTTATTTTAATTTGTACGTTTTGTCCATCCTGATTCTACCGTTTGTTTATTACGTAATTGTACTAAGTGCTTATTTATTTGATCGCTGTGGGTAAATTCAAGGAGTTGTACTAATCGTTTGCCTCCCCCTTTTTTGCTTCGAACTCTCGTCTTCAATTAATACTTCTCACATTTTTCAATCTGACCACTCTAAGGGGGTGGGGGTAAGAGTTTAAAGATTATCCTAGTTTTGGGTAATTTTTGCGCACTTTAAATGCTCTAATTTAAGAACGGATTTAGATATCTAAAATCCGATTTCACTATCGTGTTCAGCGTGCAAAAACCTTTAAAATGAGGGGTCACTTGTTAGAAAATAACATTTTGGGGATTTTTGGGTAATTTTTGCGCACTTTAAATGCTCTAATTTGAGAACGGATCAAGATATCTAAAATCCGATTCCACCATCGTGTTCAGCGTGCAAAAACCTTTAAAATGAGGGGTCACTTGTTGGAAAATAACATTTTGGGGATTTTTGGGTAATTTTTGCGCACTTTAAATGCTCTAATTTGAGAACGGATCAAGATATCTAAAATCCGATTCCACCATCGTGTTCAGCGTGCAAAAACCTTTAAAATGAGGGGTCACTTGTTAGAAAATAACATTTTGGGGGTTTTTAGGTAATTTTTGCGCACTTTAAATGCTCTAATTTGAGAACGGATCAAGATATCTAAAATCCGATTCCACCATCGTGTTCAGCGTGCAAAAACCTTTAAAATGAGGGGTCACTTGTTGGAAAATAACATTTTGGGGATTTTTGGGTAATTTTTGCGCACTTTAAATGCGCCAAAACCCTCCTTAGAGTAGGCCAATTTCGCCCATCTTCGAACTTAGCCTTTCGATTGCCAAGAGAGATTTTTTGTGCAAATTTGAGCTGTTTATCTCAATTCTATCGAGAGTTATCGTCTGGAGTGACACATATATAAATAAATATATATATATATATATATATATATATATACATATAAAAAAGTGTTACATTTCAGGAATCGTTTTAGAATGGTCTGAAACGGATTTCTATGAAGAAAATTTCCAAAAATTTATATTATTTAAATTTCGAAGCCATTGCAATAGCTTCATTTTCTTTGAAAATTCGCTAATAACAAAAAATAAAAAATAACCAAACGAACAATACAAACCGAATTTTCAACCTTATGCCTAAACTCGTCCAATTTGTCTACTTACAAAATTAATTGTATTTATTTATAAAATTCATTGTTTATAATTATATTATGTAAAAAATATTTTTCAATATCTATTAATTATTTAACTGATAAATGTATTTATTTTCAATTTTCTTCTAAAAAAGTGTCCTAATGTGTTTTCAAACAAATTGGCGCATTTTATGGCAGCGTAGCTAACTTCAGAGTTTGCAAATCAAAACATTGAAACCACAAAAATCTATTGTTGATCTCAGTGAGTTCAGTATCGTTTTTACTGAATTTGGCAGGAAAGAAAACGAGAACGAAACAAAAAAATCAGTCATGCAGCATGACTTAATGAGCGAATTTTCAAAGAAATATTCGAATTAATGGCTATGGTTTTGAATAAAGGAAAACTTCGGTCTAAAATTTGGTTTTCTATGTATATTCTCTTCGTATTTATTTTAATTTGTACGTTTTGTCCATCCTGATTCTACCGTTTGTTTATTACGTAATTGTACTAAGTGCTTATTTATTTGATCGCTGTGGGTAAATTCAAGGAGTTGTACTAATCGTTTGCCTCCCCCTTTTTTGCTTCGAACTCTCGTCTTCAATTAATACTTCTCACATTTTTCAATCTGACCACTCTAAGGGGGTGGGGGTAAGAGTTTAAAGATTATCCTAGTTTTGGGTAATTTTTGCGCACTTTAAATGCTCTAATTTAAGAACGGATTTAGATATCTAAAATCCGATTTCACTATCGTGTTCAGCGTGCAAAAACCTTTAAAATGAGGGGTCACTTGTTAGAAAATAACATTTTGGGGATTTTTGGGTAATTTTTGCGCACTTTAAATGCTCTAATTTGAGAACGGATCAAGATATCTAAAATCCGATTCCACCATCGTGTTCAGCGTGCAAAAACCTTTAAAATGAGGGGTCACTTGTTGGAAAATAACATTTTGGGGATTTTTGGGTAATTTTTGCGCACTTTAAATGCTCTAATTTGAGAACGGATCAAGATATCTAAAATCCGATTCCACCATCGTGTTCAGCGTGCAAAAACCTTTAAAATGAGGGGTCACTTGTTAGAAAATAACATTTTGGGGGTTTTTAGGTAATTTTTGCGCACTTTAAATGCTCTAATTTGAGAACGGATCAAGATATCTAAAATCCGATTCCACCATCGTGTTCAGCGTGCAAAAACCTTTAAAATGAGGGGTCACTTGTTGGAAAATAACATTTTGGGGATTTTTGGGTAATTTTTGCGCACTTTAAATGCGCCAAAACCCTCCTTAGAGTAGGCCAATTTCGCCCATCTTCGAACTTAGCCTTTCGATTGCCAAGAGAGATTTTTTGTGCAAATTTGAGCTGTTTATCTCAATTCTATCGAGAGTTATCGTCTGGAGTGACACATATATAAATAAATATATATATATATATATATATATATATACATATAAAAAAGTGTTACATTTCAGGAATCGTTTTAGAATGGTCTGAAACGGATTTCTATGAAGAAAATTTCCAAAAATTTATATTATTTAAATTTCGAAGCCATTGCAATAGCTTCATTTTCTTTGAAAATTCGCTAATAACAAAAAATAAAAAATAACCAAACGAACAATACAAACCGAATTTTCAACCTTATGCCTAAACTCGTCCAATTTGTCTACTTACAAAATTAATTGTATTTATTTATAAAATTCATTGTTTATAATTATATTATGTAAAAAATATTTTTCAATATCTATTAATTATTTAACTGATAAATGTATTTATTTTCAATTTTCTTCTAAAAAAGTGTCCTAATGTGTTTTCAAACAAATTGGCGCATTTTATGGCAGCGTAGCTAACTTCAGAGTTTGCAAATCAAAACATTGAAACCACAAAAATCTATTGTTGATCTCAGTGAGTTCAGTATCGTTTTTACTGAATTTGGCAGGAAAGAAAACGAGAACGAAACAAAAAAATCAGTCATGCAGCATGACTTAATGAGCGAATTTTCAAAGAAATATTCGAATTAATGGCTATGGTTTTGAATAAAGGAAAACTTCGGTCTAAAATTTGGTTTTCTATGTATATTCTCTTCGTATTTATTTTAATTTGTACGTTTTGTCCATCCTGATTCTACCGTTTGTTTATTACGTAATTGTACTAAGTGCTTATTTATTTGATCGCTGTGGGTAAATTCAAGGAGTTGTACTAATCGTTTGCCTCCCCCTTTTTTGCTTCGAACTCTCGTCTTCAATTAATACTTCTCACATTTTTCAATCTGACCACTCTAAGGGGGTGGGGGTAAGAGTTTAAAGATTATCCTAGTTTTGGGTAATTTTTGCGCACTTTAAATGCTCTAATTTAAGAACGGATTTAGATATCTAAAATCCGATTTCACTATCGTGTTCAGCGTGCAAAAACCTTTAAAATGAGGGGTCACTTGTTAGAAAATAACATTTTGGGGATTTTTGGGTAATTTTTGCGCACTTTAAATGCTCTAATTTGAGAACGGATCAAGATATCTAAAATCCGATTCCACCATCGTGTTCAGCGTGCAAAAACCTTTAAAATGAGGGGTCACTTGTTGGAAAATAACATTTTGGGGATTTTTGGGTAATTTTTGCGCACTTTAAATGCTCTAATTTGAGAACGGATCAAGATATCTAAAATCCGATTCCACCATCGTGTTCAGCGTGCAAAAACCTTTAAAATGAGGGGTCACTTGTTAGAAAATAACATTTTGGGGATTTTTAGGTAATTTTTGCGCACTTTAAATGCTCTAATTTGAGAACGGATCAAGATATCTAAAATCCGATTCCACCATCGTGTTCAGCGTGCAAAAACCTTTAAAATGAGGGGTCACTTGTTGGAAAATAACATTTTGGGGATTTTTGGGTAATTTTTGCGCACTTTAAATGCTCTAATTTGAGAACGGATCAAGATATCTAAAATCCGATTCCACCATCGTGTTCAGCGTGCAAAAACCTTTAAAATGAGGGGTCACTTGTTAGAAAATAACATTTTGGGGATTTTTAGGTAATTTTTGCGCACTTTAAATGCTCTAATTTGAGAACGGATCAAGATATCTAAAATCCGATTCCACCATCGTGTTCAGCGTGCAAAAACCTTTAAAATGAGGGGTCACTTGTTGGAAAATAACATTTTGGGGATTTTTGGGTAATTTTTGCGCACTTTAAATGCGCCAAAACCCTCCTTAGAGTAGGCCAATTTCGCCCATCTTCGAACTTAGCCTTTCGATTGCCAAGATAGATTTTTTGTGCAAATTTGAGCTGTTTATCTCAATTCTATCGAGAGTTATCGTCTGGAGTGACACATATATAAATAAATATATAAATATATATATATATATATACATATAAAAAAGTGTTAAATTTCAGGAATCGTTTTAGAATGGTCTGAAACGGATTTCTATGAAGAAAATTTCCAAAAATTTATATTATTTAAATTTCGAAGCCATTGCAATAGCTTCATTTTCTTTGAAAATTCGCTAAAACAAGATAATAATTAATAAAAATAAGAAGAAATAAACAAGGTGTAATTTGACGGATACACCAAGTTAAGTTTATTGACATACCTAATTGTATATAAACTAACAATGGTAGGACCAAGTGTACGATTGTATTCGACTAATTTTGACATTTTTGATCGAATCTTTTAGCGAATTTTCAAAGAAAATGAAGCTATTGCAATGGCTTCGAAATTTAAATAATATAAATTTTTGGAAATTTTCTTCATAGAAATCCGTTTCAGACCATTCTAAAACGATTCCTGAAATTTAACACTTTTTTATATGTATATATATATATATTTATTTATATATGTGTCACTCCAGACGATAACTCTCGATAAAATTGAGATAAACAGCTCAAATTTGCACAAAAAATCTATCTTGGCAATCGAAAGGCTAAGTTCGAAGATGGGCGAAATTGGCCTACTCTAAGGAGGGTTTTGGCGCATTTAAAGTGCGCAAAAATTACCCAAAAATCCCCAAAATGTTATTTTCCAACAAGTGACCCCTCATTTTAAAGGTTTTTGCACGCTGAACACGATGGTGGAATCGGATTTTAGATATCTTGATCCGTTCTCAAATTAGAGCATTTAAAGTGCGCAAAAATTACCTAAAAATCCCCAAAATGTTATTTTCTAACAAGTGACCCCTCATTTTAAAGGTTTTTGCACGCTGAACACGATGGTGGAATCGGATTTTAGATATCTTGATCCGTTCTCAAATTAGAGCATTTAAAGTGCGCAAAAATTACCCAAAAATCCCCAAAATGTTATTTTCCAACAAGTGACCCCTCATTTTAAAGGTTTTTGCACGCTGAACACGATGGTGGAATCGGATTTTAGATATCTTGATCCGTTCTCAAATTAGAGCATTTAAAGTGCGCAAAAATTACCCACAAATCCCCAAAATGTTATTTTCTAACAAGTGACCCCTCATTTTAAAGGTTTTTGCACGCTGAACACGATAGTGAAATCGGATTTTAGATATCTAAATCCGTTCTTAAATTAGAGCATTTAAAGTGCGCAAAAATTACCCAAAACTAGGATAATCTTTAAACTCTTACCCCCACCCCCTTAGAGTGGTCAGATTGAAAAATCTGAGAAGTATTAATTGAAGACGAGAGTTCGAAGCAAAAAAGGGGGAGGCAAACGATTAGTACAACTCCTTGAATTTACCCACAGCGATCAAATAAATAAGCACTTAGTACAATTACGTAATAAACAAACGGTAGAATCAGGATGGACAAAACGTACAAATTAAAATAAATACGAAGAGAATATACATAGAAAACCAAATTTTAGATCGAAGTTTTCCTTTATTCAAAACCATAGCCATTAATTCGAATATTTCTTTGAAAATTCGCTCATTAAGTCATGCTGCATGACTGATTTTTTTAGATTTTTTATAGTTCTTTTTTGATTTCACAAAAACTGGGTTCGTCTTCGTTTGGTTTTTTTTGTTTTGCGGGTTTGTGAACAATTCGTTCAGCTCTGCTTTTTGAAATGCAGGCTGATTCTGGGGGGGTCATGACCCCTGTGACCCCCCCCCCCCCCCTTGGATCCGCGCCTGCCACCTGCCTCCAACCTTCCGCGGTAGCTACCTTCCCGTTTTTCCGACTTCACTTGTTTAAAGGCCACAGGACGGGAGACTGTGTGACACCAAATTATTATACAACGGTAAATTACGCAGAAGGGGCATCTATACAGGTAAATTATTACACAACGGTTTATTATTTACCTTATGCTTCATGAATAAAATTAATGATTTAATAATAAATTATTGAATCCCGCGCATTTGTATGAAACTTTAATTCCCGGGCCGGCTCCAGTACTCCATTTAGGGCTTTCCTGGGTGGAACTCGAGGGTATTGACCAAAGAAAACAGTGATCCACGCAGAAGGGGCATCTATGCATGTAAATAATAAACCGTTGTGTAATCATTTGCAGCGTTTTTCAACAATCGTAGTAAATAATAAATCACGCCGGGCTTTAGTATGAAAATAAGTTGAGTCTAAATTATGTTGTTCTGTTTCGAGTAAAAAACCGCTGCAAATTATTACACAACGGTTTATTATTTACCTGTATCGACGCGTAGGTCGTGGTTTTCTGTGGTCAGTACCTGCCCTCGTATTCGGGGAATTGCAGTTTCGTAAAAACATGCGGTGGATTCCAGAATTCTATAATTAACTCAATATTTGTTGTTATTCACGGAGTAGGTGTAACGTTTGTTCAAGTTAAAAAAGTGTACCTTTCAACAAAATTCAAAATAATGAACATTTTTCAGATGAAATAATATCACGGAACAACCAGCTCGATTTTGTACCGGCGGACGGACAGAAATTTTCTTTATTCCATTTCGAATTCTACGTACCTTGAAATGAAACCATCAAATTTTGATGAGGGGTTAAACTTTGTTTTTGATGCCCGAAAAGTCCATTATTGAACAAACCAAAATAATAAAGATCTACAGGATGTTTGAAGAGTTTCATAGCAGGTTTGATTAATTTATAATCGACAGAACCCAGAAGGGCGTACTCATCCTGTCAAGTTTCCCATTTTGGAGCCGCCCAGAAGGCGGAACAGGTTTGGGATGACCCCGAACAGCCTTGACCCAGTGTTTTGGAAATGTGGCGTAACACAACTCGATGAGGTTGTGATGAGCGAGCCTTCCAACCATTTTAATACCTGTTCCTTCCCGATGTTTGATGCAGCGTTGCCGCTTGTTTACCGTGAATGAGTGACGTTTTGGAGTTGGAATAATTTCATGTCGAAAATAATATTGAATAGGTTTGTTGTACCTACCAGGTACCTATATTTTATGACAGATATCGGGAACAGGGCCAGAGCTAGGGATGGCAAAACAATTGAAACATCGATGCATCGATGTTTTTAACCATCGCCGGCCAACCATCGATGGTGGTAAAACATCGGAACCGAAACATCGATGTTTTTAACCATCGCCGGCCAACCATCGATGGTGGTAAAACATCGGAACCAAAACATCGATGTTTTTAACCATCTCCGGCCAACCATCGATGGTGGTAAAACATCGGAGCCAAAACATCGATGTTTTCAACCATCTCCGGCCAACCATCGATGGTGGTAAAACATCGGAACCGAAACATCGATGTTTTTAACCATCGCCGGCCAACCATCGATGGTGGTAAAACATCGGAACCAAAACATCGATGTTTTTAACCATCTCCGGCCAACCATCGATGGTGGTAAAACATCGGAACCGAAACATCGATGTTTTCAACCATCTCCGGCCAACCATCGATGGTGGTAAAACATCGGAACCGAAACATCGATGTTTTTAACCATCGCCGGCCAACCATCGATGGTGGTAAAACATCGGAACCAAAACATCGATGTTTTTAACCATCGCCGGCCAACCATCGATGGTGGTAAAACATCGGAGCCAAAACATCGATGTTTTTAACCATCTCCGGCCAACCATCGATGGTGGTAAAACATCGGAACCGAAACATCGATGTTTTTAACCATCGCCGGCCAACCATCGATGGTGGTAAAACATCGGAACCAAAACATCGATGTTTTTAACCATCGCCGGCCAACCATCGATGGTGGTAAAACATCGGAGCCAAAACATCGATGTTTTTAACCATCTCCGGCCAACCATCGATGGTGGTAAAACATCGGAGCCAAAACATCGATGTTTTCAACCATCTCCGGCCAACCATCGATGGTGGTAAAACATCGGAACCAAAACATCGATGTTTTTAACCATCGCCGGCCAAGCATCGATGGTGGTAAAACATCGGAGCCAAAACATCGATGTTTTTAACCATCGCCGGCCAACCATCGATGGTGGTAAAACATCGGAACCAAAACATCGATGTTTTTAACCATCTCCGGCCAACCATCGATGGTGGTAAAACATCGGAACCAAAACATCGATGTTTTTAACCATCGCCGGCCAACCATCGATGGTGGTAAAACATCGGAGCCAAAACATCGATGTTTTTAACCATCTCCGGCCAACCATCGATGGTGGTAAAACATCGGAACCAAAACATCGATGTTTTTAACCATCGCCGGCCAACCATCGATGGTGGTAAAACATCGGAGCCAAAACATCGATGTTTTTAACCATCGCCGGCCAACCATCGATGGTGGTAAAACATCGGAACCAAAACATCGATGTTTTTAACCATCGCCGGCCAACCATCGATGGTGATAAAACATCGGAAACAAAACATCGATGTTTTTAACCATCGCCGGCCAACCATCGATGGTGGTAAAACATCGGAACCGAAACATCGATGTTTTTAACCATCGCCGGCCAACCATCGATGGTGGTAAAACATCGGAAACAAAACATCGATGTTTATAACCATCTCCGGCCAACCATCGATGGTGGTAAAACATCGGAACCAAAACATCGATGTTTTTAACCATCGCCGGCCAACCATCGATGGTGGTAAAACATCGGAACCAAAACATCGATGTTTTTAACCATCGCCGGCCAACCATCGATGGTGGTAAAACATCGGAACCAAAACATCGATGTTTTTAACCATCGCCGGCCAACCATCGATGGTGGTAAAACATCGGAACCAAAACATCGATGTTTTTAACCATCTCCGGCCAACCATCGATGGTGGTAAAACATCGGAACCAAAACATCGATGTTTTTAACCATCGCCGGCCAAGCATCGATGGTGGTAAAACATCGGAACCAAAACATCGATGTTTTTAACCATCGCCAGCCAACCATCGATGGTGGTAAAACATCGGAACCAAAACATCGATGTTTTTAACCATCGCCGGCCAACCATCGATGGTGGTAAAACATCGGAACCAAAACATCGATGTTTTTAACCATCGCCGGCCAACCATCGATGGTGGTAAAACATCGGAACCAAAACATCGATGTTTTTAACCATCGCCGGCCAACCATCGATGGTGGTAAAACATCGGAACCAAAACATCGATGTTTTTAACCATCGCCGGCCAACCATCGATGGTGGTAAAACATCGGAACCAAAACATCGATGTTTTTAACCATCGCCGGCCAACCATCGATGGTGGTAAAACATCGGAACCAAAACATCGATGTTTTTAACCATCGCCGGCCAACCATCGATGGTGGTAAAACATCGGAACCAAAACATCGATGTTTTTAACCATCGCCGGCCAACCATCGATGGTGGTAAAACATCGGAACCAAAACATCGATGTTTTTAACCATCGCCGGCCAACCATCGATGGTGGTAAAACATCGGAACCAAAACATCGATGTTTTTAACCATCGCCAGCCAACCATCGATGGTGGTAAAACATCGGAGCCAAAACATCGATGGTGGTAAAACATCGGAACCAAAACATCGATGTTTTTAACCATCGCCGGCCAACCATCGATGGTGGTAAAACATCGGAACCAAAACATCGATGTTTTTAACCATTGCCGGCCAACCATCGCTGGTGGTAAAACATGCAAAAATTAACTGAATAGAAAAATACAAAAATTCTATCCGTATTTGAAGTGTTCACGAAACACCGGAACTACGATTCCAATCAAGTTTACCCTGTACGCTATAGAAAAAAAAAACAATTTTTCACGTGCAAGAACGTATTTTTTGAATATTTTTGTTTGTTACGCGAAGTATGACCCCCGAGTATATAAGTTACGAAGGGTTCTCTTCTTGGAAGTTATTACGAGAAAAACGTTGTAAAAGTACAGAGCTACGTGACACACTTTAACACGTCCCTGTACGGTAACAAGGAGACAGGGATGTCATTTGGAGATCAGAATCATCATTTTGACTCTAATTTCATTCACGGATTAATATAATGCATGTTTAGACCTTCCCCTGAACTGTAAGTTAACCACAGCCAGAGAAAACATTTAAAAAAAACTGGCAAAAAACAGCGTTTGCGCCTCCCACAGTGTAAAATTAACTGAGCAGAAAAATAACAATTTCGTAAATTTTTTAGAATTTTGATCCTAATTTCATTCGTGGATTAATATAATGCATGTTTAGACATTCCCCTGAACTGTAAGTTAACCACAGCCAGAGAAAACATTTTTAAAAACTGGCAAAAAACAGCGTTTGCGCCTCCCACAGTGTAAAACTAACTGAGCAGAAAAATAACAATTTCGTAAATTTTTTAGAATTTTGATCCTAATTTCATTCGTGGATTAATATAATGCATGTTTAGACCTTCCCCTGAACTGTAAGTTAACCACAGCCAGAGAAAACATTTTAAAAAACTGGCAAAAACAGGGTTTGCGCCTCCTACAGTGTAAAATTAACTGTACAGAAAAATAACAATTTCGTAAATTTTTTAGAATTTTGATACTAATTTCATTCGTGGATTAATATGATGCATGTTTAGACCTTCCCCTGAACTGTAAGTTAACCACAGCCAGAGAAAACATTTTAAAAAACTGGCAAAAACAGGGTTTGCGCCTCCCACAGTGTAATATTAACTGTACAGAAAAATAACAATTTCGTAAATTTTCTAGAATTTTGATCCTAATTTCATTCATGGATTAATATAATGCATGTTTAGACCTTCCCCTGAACTGTAAGTTAACCATAGCCAGAGAAAACATTTAAAAAACTGGCAAAAAACAGCGTTTGCGCCTCCCGCAGTGTAAAATTAACTGAGCAGAAAAATACGAAATTCTATGCGTAGTTGAAGTGTTCACGAACTGCGGCTCCAACCAAGTTACACACCCCTATACGTTATAGAAAAAAAATTTTCACGTGCAAGAACATATTTTTTGAATATTTTTGTTTGTTACGCGAAGTATGACCCCGGAGTATTTAAGTTACGTAGGGTTCTCTTGTTTTGAACGAGGAAGTTATTACGAGAAAAACGTTGTAAAAGTACAGGGCTACGTGGTCACGCTTTAACACGTCCCTGTACGGAAACAAGGAGGCAGGGTTGTCATTGGAAGATCAGAATCTCGAAATTGCTGGAAGAGAAATAACCGAGTAAGTTATGGAAGTGATGGAGGGCTTTTATGGAAGATTTCCGAAAAATTAAGGATGAAAATGGGAATTGAATATTGCTCGGTTACGTTGGTATTTTTTTTTTTTTTTTTTAACAGAAAAATGAGTCGACCTTCCACTGACCCTTTGAGGAATTACATAAGGGCGGCACAGAAGTGACACAGAGTAGATATAGCTTATATCCGAAGATGCTCCTTCTGTTAGGCATTGTGATGCAACGGTTGGATAACTCCGGGGTAACTTTCTCTCAACTCGGCTGACCCCCGTGATATGCACAGGTCTTGAACCTGGGGGAGGTTTGCATAGAGAAGGTTTGCCGGTAAATCCGGGCGAGTGTTCCCTACGGGGGAGTTGTGAAGAGTTCGACGCGTCGTTACTCGTATTCACCACATCTGAGACTAGGGATGTCCATACCGGGAAAAAAATCGATATTTCAGAAGTATATCGTTTTAGTAATTCGATATATCGCAGAAAAATATCGATATAGGGGAGAGCGGGGATACATTGGACACTTTTTTTCAAGAATTTATTCCTAAGCCCCTTTTGGTTTTTTTTCAAGTTGAAGGTAATCTTCCAACTGAGAGGGATGTAAGCTTTCAGAATTTCAGTGAAAAGAAATTTTATTTCATCATTTCACTGCTGAAATTCAGGTTTTTCGAAATCTCCAACTTTGTCCAGTGTATCCCACCCAGTGGGATACATTGGACAGAGGGGTGGGAGACATTGGTCAGGTAGGGATACTCTGGACAAACACTTCAATTTTTAAAAACACCATTTTATCAACTCAAAATAAGCACAAGTTTTATTGTTAAACTAATCTCACATCAATGTCACATAATACTTTATGAAATTGCTATAAAAATAATGCTATAAAAACGCTTTTTTATCACAGAATAGGCAGGAAATTTACCTGTCTTCTTTTGACTCGTCTCACGGCATGTATTACCAAATAATTCGCTCACCCAAGTAGATACATGACGCTATTTAATCAACACTGACTAGGCACGCGTCTTGTTGGTGAACTTATATCACAGCTTTGTAATACCAAAATGCTATACTTAAATGTAGTGACTTGACGCAGGAAAATATGACTAAAAAACAAATAAGTTCTAAAAAAAACTTTGAAACCTAATGTAAAGAAAACTCGGAAAGATCAGTCTTGAATAATAGCATATCTTTGTACCTCTCTCGTCGTTCATCTGAGGGAAAGGGAAGTTTTTGAATTATATCGTCGTTTGGCACAAAACCCTCTTCATCTGTCATGACAAATCTAGTTGACTGTGGGTGTTTTTTAAGAAACTTGACAATGTATCCTCCGTAAGCTCCTTCATTAATGCGGATGATGTAGTGGCGTGAGTTTGATGCTGTCTTCCCGTAAATTCTGGCAATGGCGTAGCTACCAACTGGTAGGCACATCATGTTCATAGACGTATCTTCCTCACTGGACTGGGGATTGAAATCATCGTCTGATGTCCCCTCAGAACTGAATGAATCTTCACTCTCAGTCGATAATTCTGGTTCTCTCCTTCTCTGCTTCTTTTTCGGGGCAGACTTGTTCCTGAAAAGTGACTTTTTCACTCTAGAGGTAGGCATGGAAGTCCGAACTCTTTGAGAGGCTTCAATTTGGGTCTTCTCTGGTGTGTCCGTTGCTATCATACATCTTCCTCTCTTCCTACCTCCGTTGATTTGCTTCCTCGGTCCTGCTTTTGGATACGGTTTGATGTCTTCCGGTGAAACCAAAAAAGAAGTTCCTGGTTGTTGATGGGGAGTGGACGTGCTGTGACTAGGTTCAACGGTTTGAGTAGTCGATGTTGCTGGTGGTGGAAGAGGTAAGGAAGAGCTCTGGGTAGGTTCAACAGCCTGTGTAGTCGATGGTGGATGAAGCAAGGAAGAGCTCTGAGTAGGTTCAACAGCCTGTGTAGTCGATGGTGGATGAGGCAAGGAAGAGCTCTGAGTAGGTTCAACAGCCTGTGTAGTGGATGGTGGATGAGGTAAGGAAGGGCTCTCGGCAGAACCAACAGCCTGAGTTGATGAGTCTCCCAGTTTTGTATGAGACGATGAAGCGCTTTCATCGAGTTCGTCAGTTGGCAGGGGCCTGTCTGTCACAAAAGCACCCATGAAATCCTCTTCAGAGAAACAGCTCCTACTGAAGGGACAGATCCCAGTAGATCGGAAGCCGCTTCTGATATTTGATGGCGTGGCTGCTTTTTCCCATGCTTTGTAGCACACTGCAGGTAAATCGTATATAGTGACCGTTTGGCCCGGATGATTGGTCATCCACGAGTCAAGTTCTTGACTAACAAAAGACTTGAATGATTTATATATGCAGGTGTCTAAAGGCTGGAGACGGTTGGTTGTGTGGGGAGGGAACGTCAAGACAACAATCCCATTAGTTTTACAATAATCAATTGCCTCACAGGATACGTGGGCATCAAAATTGTCCAATATCAGCAATACTTTTTTCTCCATGCTGCACTTTGTGTGCTTTTGAAAATGCTCCAGTACCTTGATAAAATTCTCACGGGTCATCCAACCAGACGAATGAGCAAGGCCGAGGGGACCCTGATCTGGAACACCAGACATCATTTTCTTCAGGTCAAATCTTTGACGGGGAAAAATCCACACTGGTGGAAGAGCGAATCCACCAGCGCTAATTATACCCACATGAGTGATTAGTTCCCCACGCTCCCTAGAGACCTTTTGCCCCACCTGCTTTTCCCCTCTTTTTGCAATAATCTTCGGTACTTTAGGGACAGTGGTAACTCCCGTTTCATCCAAGTTGAAAATTTCGTGTGGTTCAAACTTGAACCTCAGAAGGACATCTTCCAATTTATCTTGAAAAACCTTCAAATTAGCAGCATTAAAACTTGTCATGCGAGCAAGACTAGTTGCCTCAGGAGTTCTAAGAGACAAAGTAGGATGGCGCTTCATGAAACCTGTGAACCAATCTTTGGAGGCTCGTCGATTTTCAACCCAAGACGAGGGTACAGCTATACGATTTCTAACAGACAACTCATATGCAAGCTCTCTTGCTGATTTTGGAGTCAAACCGTGAAAGATTTTACTACTTGTCAGAAGATACCTCACAAGTTGCTTCTCCAACTGGTCACTCAAAAGGCGCCGTTGGCTGAAGTTTGGAGCAAAACTGCACAATGCAATGTTGGGGCTGGACGCGACTTTCTTGACATAATTTGACAGCGATGATTTTGTCACGCCAAACTTGGCAGCTGCTTTCCTGAGTGACAACCCATTTTCGAGAACCTCTTTCACAGCCTTCTCCATTGAAGTGGGACAAAAGTCTCTGTCGGTTCTTCTGCTATACTCCCGCGGCATGATCTGCAACATAAAAATGATAATTTGATAGATGAGGGATACATTGGACAATGGAGGGATACATTGGACGATGGAGGGATAGATTGGACAAACTGTCCAGACTATCCCTCCATCGTCATTATGAAGAACTCACTTGATGCAAAACGAAAAAACTATCATCTGTTTTGAAACACCATGCAAACATGTTCCACACATCCTACTGAAAGGTATGCAACTGAGTTTGAAATCATAAACCACTCAAAGTAATCATCAAAGCTTATGAACTTACCAGAAAATTGTTCATCAGAAGAACCAAAAACACAGAAACAGCCAATGTTGACAGTAGAGGTAACCTTCATGCGAAACCTCTCTTGTTACGTCTTCTTCTTCTTCTTGACCAACTTTCCAAACTCTTTTAGCGAATTTTCAAAGAAAATGAAGCTATTGCAATGGCTTCGAAATTTAAATAATATAAATTTTTGGAAATTTTCTTCATAGAAATCCGTTTCAGACCATTCTAAAACGATTCCTGAAATTTAACACTTTTTTATATGTATATATATATATATATATTTATATATATATTTATTTATATATGTGTCACTCCAGACGATAACTCTCGATAGAATTGAGATAAACAGCTCAAATTTGCACAAAAAATCTATCTTGGCAATCGAAAGGCTAAGTTCGAAGATGGGCGAAATTGGCCTACTCTAAGGAGGGTTTTGGCGCATTTAAAGTGCGCAAAAATTACCCAAAAATCCCCAAAATGTTATTTTCCAACAAGTGACCCCTCATTTTAAAGGTTTTTGCACGCTGAACACGATGGTGGAATCGGATTTTAGATATCTTGATCCGTTCTCAAATTAGAGCATTTAAAGTGCGCAAAAATTACCTAAAAATCCCCAAAATGTTATTTTCTAACAAGTGACCCCTCATTTTAAAGGTTTTTGCACGCTGAACACGATGGTGGAATCGGATTTTAGATATCTTGATCCGTTCTCAAATTAGAGCATTTAAAGTGCGCAAAAATTACCCAAAAATCCCCAAAATGTTATTTTCCAACAAGTGACCCCTCATTTTAAAGGTTTTTGCACGCTGAACACGATGGTGGAATCGGATTTTAGATATCTTGATCTGTTCTCAAATTAGAGCATTTAAAGTGCGCAAAAATTACCCAAAAATCCCCAAAATGTTATTTTCTAACAAGTGACCCCTCATTTTAAAGGTTTTTGCACGCTGAACACGATAGTGAAATCGGATTTTAGATATCTAAATCCGTTCTTAAATTAGAGCATTTAAAGTGCGCAAAAATTACCCAAAACTAGGATAATCTTTAAACTCTTACCCCCACCCCCTTAGAGTGGTCAGATTGAAAAATGTGAGAAGTATTAATTGAAGACGAGAGTTCGAAGCAAAAAAGGGGGAGGCAAACGATTAGTACAACTCCTTGAATTTACCCACAGCGATCAAATAAATAAGCACTTAGTACAATTACGTAATAAACAAACGGTAGAATCAGGATGGACAAAACGTACAAATTAAAATAAATACGAAGAGAATATACATAGAAAACCAAATTTTAGACCGAAGTTTTCCTTTATTCAAAACCATAGCCATTAATTCGAATATTTCTTTGAAAATTCGCTCATTATTTTTAGTCCCAAACACACTAATGTCGGCCATAGTAGCAGTGTCCAATGTATCCCGCTGTCCAATGTATCCCCGCTCTCCCCTATCGCCCTTTTTTGGTTTATTATTTTCAATAATGAACCTTTGGAATCGAGTATGAAAAAAAAATTGTAACGCCCCTCAAAATTTGATGGTTTACGTTTCAAGGTATGTAGAATCCGAAACTGCAATAAAAATATTTCTGTCTGTCCGCCGCACGCCGTACACACTTTTCTTAGTTACCATGAATAAAAATTGATGAAATTCGGGTTATAGGTTCCGTTCGGGGTCTAGTTGGTCCTCGAAGCGTTACTAAAGAAAAACTGAGTTATTGAAAAAATAGTATATTTCCACTAATACACGAAAAACGCAAAAAACACTGTTATACCGGTTTCGGTGATCAAACCATCGTCAGTAACACACAATAACTTCAAAAAAAAAAAAATCGGTTCCGATGTTGTAAAAATATTATCGATATATCGATAATAATAATAATCGATATATTTGTGCATAGGAAATAAATCCCACCTCGCGCACAAGTAAGCGTAAATATGAAAATAACCAGTTCACAGGAAACAAACGTAAAGTAGGTAATGAAATAAGAAGAAAAAAATAGAAAACAAGAGTAATAATCAATTCTCGGTATATCAAATCAAACCCAGTACCTACCTACATCTAACTAGTAAATATTAATATAATTATATTTTTGAATGTAATTTTAGTATGATGAATGTCATTGAAATGAATGTAGCTGTAATACAATGAAGAGATGTGAGAACTAGGTGGAATGATCAGAGAAAGAAAGAGAAGTGTAGTGATTAAGGATGGAACAGACGAGGCCGAAAGTTAGCTTGAGAATGGTTATGTATTTGTTGGCCCCTCGGCTCTTTATAGGCCCCTGACATGATCAGAGGGGGGTCGGGGGGTCCTCACTCTGAGGTACAACATGTATGTACATTACATTGGTTGTGGAGGAGCAGCCGATCACAACACTGCTCCCCCCAGAATTGAAGTAACGCATTTAGTTAAATTTTGTTCTGTTGCGGTGGCGGTTGTCGGGCGTGGGAGGTGCGTGTGCTGGTTGCGGTGGTTGCGGTGGTCCGCTGTGGCTGTCCGGGTCGGTGTCGTTGGGGGCGGTACGTTTGCGACGTATGAAGAGCCGGGGTGTTGGTTGAGTGCGTGGGTACGGCCGCGGCGGCTGTTGTTGCGGGCGACAGGTGCATGGGGTGCGGCGTTTTTGTGCTAGGGGGTCCCATGTGCGGCGGTAGAAACACGAGCCGTTCGTCGCGCTGCGTGTGGTCGGTCGTGGCTGCGTCGGCGGTCGCTGTTGTTGTCTGTTCGAATCACACGAACCTCTTCGGTGACGGTAGCCACTCGAGGAGGGGGAGCGAAGGGTTTGAGGCGATCGGCGAGAGCAGCGAGTTTCGTGACGTCGGGTTCGTCGCGCGCCGCTATGTGAAGGCGAATGCTGTCTGGAAGGGCGCGTGTGAAAAGCTGCCGAACGAGCGGGGTCGGTGTGTCGGCCGGGAGTGCTCGGGTGAGTCGGCGGGCGAGGACTGACGGTAGTTCGTCGTCGGAAGTCGGTTGAGTAAGGCGGTGAGCCGGGAGCCGTCGGACGGTGCGTGCGTGGCGAAAAGGCGAGTTGTCAACGTCTGGTAGCTGTTGGCGTTCGATGGTGCCAGCCGCTAGTAATTCGCCGAAATGGGCCGACGCTTTCGTGTTAAGGTCCGGTAATATTCGGCGAAGTTTCGCGTGGCATGGAGGTCCCTTCGTGACGATTTGATGTTCTACGCGTTGTGGTGTGTCGGCCGGGAGGGCTCTACGGAGTCGGCGGGCGTGGACTGACGGATTCTCGTGCTTGGAAGTCGGTTGGGGTCGTCGTAGAGGTCCGCTTGTCGGGGCTCGAAGGCGCGGGCGAATTTAGCATGCGGCGTCGTGAGGCCTTCGTGAGTCAATGTGATCTCGAGTTGGGCGAATCAGACGTGCGGGAATGCGGGGTCGTACGGCCGGAGCTGGAGCGTTGATGTCGGTGGAGTCGTTTCTGCGGGTGTCGGTGGTTTCGGGTCCGTGTTCTCGTTGTAGGCGCCAGTCCCGGAGAGGTGTCGTCTGGAAGTGTCAGCAGGAAGTGTGCGAGGCGCCGGCGTCCGTTTCCTTATATAGGAATCGGATGGTGGGGCGAAGTAGCGGGGGGCCGCTGCGTTGGGCGTCGAGGCGGGCGTCGGAGTGGGGCGCCGCTGTGTGGCGTCGGTGGGGGCGGCGCTGTGGGGCGTCGGAGTGGGGTGCGAGTGCCGGGCGTAGTGCTGCGGAGGTGGCGCTCGTCGGAGACGGTCGGCGGGCGCTGAGCGGCGTTGTTCGTCGTTGCTAGGTGCTGTCGTCGCACCGCGGTCGCAGACGGCGGGCGGAGGCTGCGTGTCACCACTCGGGGTCACCAGTGTAGTGATTAAGGATGGAACAGACGAGGCCGAAAGTTAGCTTGAGAATGGTTATGTATTTGTTGGCCCCTCGGCTCTTTATAGGCCCCTGACATGATCAGAGGGGGGTCGGGGGGTCCCCACTCTGAGGTACAACATGTATGTACATTACATTGGTTGTGGAGGAGCAGCCGATCACAACAAGAAGTAAAAGAAATACGAAGGGAGAGGATTGGACAAGTGTAGAAAAAATAAAAGTGGGATTAATAAGGAGGAAAAAGAAAAATGAAAAGAAAAAGAAGAAGGAAGCCTTACTCAGCCAGGATCGATATATCGTGGTAACAAATTTCGGCAAAATATATCGATATATCGAGAGAGAAATCCCCACTACAGACTTTTGCCAGGTGGGGAGCGTGACTTGAAAGGCCCGAAGATCCCGAAGATGAGCAGGCAAAAGGATTTTCTCGAAAACACGACAAGATGTGATAGCTGTCATCTCAAATACGTCGTACTATGGAATGGCGCAAAACCACGTTTGAAAAAATTCGCAGAGCACTTTGGTAGAAGGTTTCACTGAAGACTTGGGGACTGAAGACTTTGAGAGCTTGAAGACCTGAAGCTTGACTGATATTTTATTGAAAGAACAGAAGAAGTTGTGCCTCCGGTTACAGAGAGAAGGAATATGAAATATCTGTCACGGGGATGCTGTTTTCAAATTGAACTGACCAGTGGCGGGAAGTAGAGCAATTAAATAGTACGTCAATAATAATATCAGCTTATTTGCGTAAATTCTGTTTATTTATTATTTATGTAAAACAAAGAATTTAGCGTGATTGTGTCATTTCACACGTTGAAAAGCAGTTTTCAATCTCAACTATTAGAAAATACCGAGGTTTTTTGGCTAGTGTTCCAAAGTGTTTTTGGCTAGTGTTCCAAAGTGTTTTTTGGCTAGTGTTTTTGGCTAGGCCTTCCGTTAGAACATGAATAAATACCTACTAATAGTACCATACCTTTCGTAGGAGTCCGTCGTCACTAGCTGGTTGAGTACTGGAGGCGAGCGCTTCCGATGTAAGGACATCATCATCAGGCCGTGGAGAATATTCCGGCCTGATGATGATGTCCTTAAACCGAAAGCGCTCGCCTCCAGTACTCAACCAACTAGTGACAACGGACTCCTCCGGAAGGTATGGTAATATTACTTCTTACACTAGCCTTAGATTTAACACCAATACCTACTAAGCTGATGATGATGCTGACTTTCCTCGATTAGGTAATTTGATTAGTTAAATTTTCGAGTATCCATGTAGGCACTACGCGGCTACTTTCATAAATGATAGACGAGTAGATGGTATCCTAAACAAACATCATTATTACAAAGGTCCAGTAGGTATAAAAGAACAATACACTCAGATATTGAGAAGCAAAATGTGGCAGAAATTCTGTAAAAGCTCTATAACTACCTTGTGTAAACCATTAAAGATTTATCACTGATTACTTGGATTATGCACTTCATTACTCATTACTTTACTTCATTACTGATTATGCACTCATGCATTCGCTCGAACGAGCTTTTAAAAAACGTCTGTCAATTCGAATAGGCAGTATTATATATAGCTTCCGCACTTGAATCACATGAACGTATAGAGTAGTTGGGTACGTTCATTTCGAAACCATGGAACCAACTGCTACCCTCAAAATGTCAGCTCTTTACGACTATTTTTCGTGTAGTTAGAAGCGTTATAAGGAAACGGTCAACATTTCATGTTCGCGCATGCGCAGACGAATGAAAGTCATATGCAATTATCAAAGTGTTATTCCTGATCGACCCTCCAAGTATGAACTCATTCCAACGATATTTAAGGTGGTTACGGGCGTTTCAAGTATTTCACGTTTGCGCATGCGCAGGCGGGTCGATTTCCATGATTCTGAAATGGGACCATCTGCGATCAAACCCGAGTGTACCCTCAAAATTTCAGCTCTCTACGACTATTTTTCGCGTAGTTAGAAGCGTTCCAAGGAAATGGTCAACATTTCATGTTCGCGCATGCGCAGACGAAAGTTACATTACGATTCCGATGAAATTCATTTGGAACTATCAAAGTTTTATTCCTGATCGACCCTCCAAGTTTGAACTCATTTCAACGATATTTAGGGTTGTTATGGCATTTCAAGTATTTCACGTTTGCGCATGCGCAGACGAAAGTTACAGTAATTTTTCAATGGTTTTTGTAAGGGACAATCTGTGATCCAACTCGCAACTACCCTCCAAATTTCAGCCCGTTTCGACCATTATTTCGGGTAGTTATGGGCGTTACAAGGAATTGACCACAGACAGACAGGGAACCAAAAACGTTCCTCGATGTCTGAAACGCCAAATGGTTGTGGAAATTTTCATTTTGGAGGACTCAAATTTTTTTTTACTCAATCACGAATCCAAGGCTTCCCTACCTTCGTTAGTGAGGAAGCAAAAAACTGATCAAACTCTCATCCTCCACTTACATTTGTGAATCGTTTGAGTAGGAAACCGGTGTTCAGAAATTGGCGTCTACCTAATGATCCTTTGGGGTCATTCCGGGTTTACCAAAAGAGGTGGGAAAAGGTCACAAAAAAGGAATCTTAGTCCGTCAGATTCACGACAGCTTGGAAAGATGGTCACGACATTTTGATGTGCACGCTGATTAGCTCATTAAAACAAAAACTAGACACATTAATATTGTGGGTTCCACAGCTGAGAAAGGCTGTCCTCCAGTTAGCACTTACACGAATGGAAGAGATGTGCTTTTGCAGTTTTGAAATGTTTCAAGTGATGCAGCAATACAGTTGGTGATTATCCCTCAAAATAGCAAGATTATCTTGAGGGTCTACTCGTTGAACGAAAAGAATTTGCTTTAAAGTTTTTGGTATAATAAATTTAAATTATTCGCACAGCTGTGACGGATGCGAATTATTGGCATCTGGGTGGGGATGGGTGAGTTAGGTTGGAATAATTTTACGTCGAAACTATAATATGGGTTGATATTTCTATTTTTGTGGATTGACAGACCATGAATCAAGGTCCCATGTTCTATAGGTATAGCAAATAGAATGCAAACGCAATAATTCCTACATTTTCCAGTGAATTTTTTTCAAAAGATTCATTATTTTCATTATTTTTAATTTTTTGTTGTTGAAACGGCTGATTACTGTTGTCGTGGTCCACCTATACCTCTCAAACTCTGTAATAGATTATGCTCAATAAACCAAGTGGAAGGCTCTCCCCACCAGTCTCTGCCGACTGTGGGGGGGAGCGGTGGAGGGCGGAACAAGCCCTATATAACCCGCACTCCCGACCAGATTTCTTAATTCTACGAGCTCCTCTAAGTCGATGACTTATCTCTCTCTCCCTACCTTCCTTCCCTCGAAAAGACCTCGTGAGTGGTGGAACCTGCCTTGGCAAGGCCCTTGTGGTATAACCGGTGTGGTGGTAACCTTCCGAGCACATCATCCGATACCTCACACTCCATCACACCCTCACCTATCCCAGGCTAACCAGTCATACACCACTCTGGTGACACCCGACAATCCAATCAAGTGGTAGCCCCGACGAGCCAATCACAACTGTATTAACCAGTTGGTTGTAAGGCGCCTAAGGCGCCCGTTGAAAAGGCTCCCCCCCTCCCCTTCCAAATTCACCACACCTCCTCTCCCCCCCCCACCCTTCTGATGACTGCCGAACGTTAGAAAAGTTTTTGGTTAGACTCCAGAAACATTTTGCAAATAACGAATCTGAATTTTTGAGGGTCTAATTGCGAAACCATCATAACTATACGTAGGTACCTAGGTATACATAATATTTACTAATATAATAATAATCTCATCAATCACTTTTCAAAGTTCATGCCTGCCTATTAAACGTGGGATGTGATATTATAACCTATAATGATAAATATCATACACGCCCTAATTTTGGTTTATTATTTTCAACAATGAACCTTTGGAATCGACCATGAAAAAAAAGAAAAAAGTTTACCCCCCCCCCCCCACCCTAAAAATTTCGAGGTTTACGTTTCAAGGGATGTAGAATACTAATATAGAATAAAAATATTTCCGTCCGTCCGCGGCTTTTTCCTTAGTTCCCATTAACCAAAATTCACGAAATTTGGAATATATGGGACCCATTTGGGCTCTAGCTGGCTCCCGAAGCTCTCGGTGTTACTGCCACTCAAATCTAAGGGGTGGGAAATAGGGGGTTAAAATATCCCCTAATTTTATTTTGAGGTGTGGGTTTTCTCGCATTTTTAAATAGTTTGATTTTTTCCTGAATTTTTGAGACCATCTGGAGCATTCTACAATGTTGCTATAAAATTGAATTTGCCCTAAAGAGCAACGTGTATGCAGGCATCAACCTTATTGAGAACGCACATCAATTGGGCTCTTACCCATATGCCCTGTAGCCCAGTGAGCTAGGCGTCAGAATCCTGCTCTGAAGGTCGTAAGTTCTAATCCCAGGTGGAGCTTAAAAATATTTTACACTCCACATCAACAATTCACCTTCAGAACTACATCTGAATTTTGCCGTTTTACATACTGGTGTATGAAACTGTAATTCCCGGGCCGACTACAGTACTCGATGTAGGCCTTTTCTGGGGGGGAGCTCAGGGGTAGGTATTGAGCACAGGAAACAGTGATCTACGCAGAAGGGGCATCTATAAAGGTCAATAATAGACCGTTTTGTAGTAATTTGCAGCGTCTTTCGTGAGGGTCTTGTTCAATGGAAGTGCTAAAGCGCGTTCTCTATTGATTTATCAATTCAATCAATACTTTTCGGGCTATAAAGGTAAAAGGACGAAGTGAGACAAATCTCTACAAGGAATTGTTTTGTATTCTCACTCATAATCACCACCGTTGCTGACTGCATCTATCCCAGCTGCGTAGTCGTCTCCATCGTCCTCTTTGTTTTTGTGGCCGTTTTTCTCTTCTGAACTGTCGCTGTAGTTGTGCTCGGTTGGATCGTCGTAGTCCGTCGGAGGAGGAGTCGCTCCTTTGGGGAAACACTTCCAGTAGTGTATTGACCCTTTGAGTCTGTCCCAGTCCACGTGAACACCTGAAGAGATAACCAAAGTGACCTGCCTAAGGCTTGTGACAGAGTGTGACAGTGGGGGTGGACTCTCGAGAGTCCCCCTCCTAGACCAGTGAGATTATCACCGGTTAAGAAGAGATATCGATTAGGCTTCCCCAAACCGATCCCGTCTCCACCGGAAGAAAACGCTGCAAATCCCTGCACAACGGTTTATTATTTTGTATAGAATACCCTTCTGTTACAGATCACAGCTCTATGTATAGATAACCCGTCTATATAATATGATATGTACTATTCTACACATATCATGTAGATCGCAGACCCTCCGTAGGTTAGTACCTAACCCCGTACTCGTTACTAGGTACCTACCTAAATCACGAGTTAAATGTTGCTAAAATAATTCTGCCGATGACAAACAGTACCTAACAAAAAGAAACACACATAATGAAGTTCTGAAAAGAAATTGTTGATGAGGAGTGAAAAAAGTTGCAAAAGTACCTACCAACAAACTCCAGCCCCTTCTACGTAGATGGTATAATGAACCGTTGTGTAATAATTTACCGTTGAGTAATGATTTACCGTAGTAATAATTTAACCATCAATAATACTTCAACGTTTGTTCAAGTTTCACTACCTACCAACAAACTCCAATAGAGCCATCATTTTTCAAATTAAATAATATCACAGAACAACCAACTCGACTTCATACTCCGCCAATATAATCAGGTGATCCCTACCAATGATTGGCCGTATTCACAAATTCCTATTGTGGGCGCGTCTCTGGTTACGAGATTTGGTTTGAATTGTATACAATTTCATTCACACTGGAGTCGAAAATGCCTGTCGGTGCAAACTTCGGGGCCTTACTGTGAACGAACGGCTGGACGTACGATGCTCCGGATGGTCTTAAAAAACTCGCAAGTTCAAGAACTATTTAAAACCGTAAAAATATTTACGTAAAAAAATGGTATAGGCGTTTTGAAAATTTCAACCCCTATTTTGAACCCCTTAGAGATGACTCACAGTAACGTCGAGCTTCGAGGACCAACTAGACGCCGAACGGAACCTATAACCCGAATTTCATCAATTTTTTTTCATGGTAACTAAGAAAAGTGGCCCGTACGGCGTACGGCGTACGGCGGACAGACAGAAATATTTTTATTGCAGTTTTGGATTCTACATACCTTGAAACGTAAACCATCAAATTTTGAGGGGGGGTAAGAATTTTTTTTTTCATGCTCGATTCCAATGGTTCATTATTGAAAATAATAAACCAAAATACACTGCCAAGGTGATGGCACAGGAGCTTCCTCGTCACAATCAGAGTGATCCATTAAGTATATACATAACATTACGTCCATAATACGTAACGTGAAATATACTATTACATAACATTACATAACATTACATAACATAACATTACATAATATTACATTACATTACATTACATTACATAACATTACATTACATCACATTACATAACGTGAAATATACATATTACATAGCATTACATTACATTACATAACATTACATGAAATATACATATTACATAACATTACGTCCATTATACATAATTGCGAGAGTTATGCGTGTTTGAAGAATTTCACGTTAGCGCATGCGCAGGGCGAACCGCTGGCTCTATCATGTTGAAATTTATATGGGACCTCAACGGGCCCTACCCGCTTAATCTCTATATATTATAAAAACGAATCTCTGTGAGTGAGTGAGTGAGTGAGTGAGTCTGTCTGTCCGTCTTCCCACGGCCTAACGGCTCGACGGATATCGACCAAATTTGGCGCGAATATCCAGTAGGCTCCCAAGTTGTGCAACGTCGCATTTTTAATTCCCTGACCATAGCGGAACTATGGTCGACCATGGTCAACATCGTTAATTGAAATGGTAACCCCTATTTTGGTTTATTATTTTCAATAATGAACCATTGGAATCGAGCATGAAAAAAAAAATTCTTGCCCCCCTCAAAATTTGATGGTTTACGTTTCAAGGTATGTAGAATCCAAAACTGCAATAAAAATATTTCTGTCTGTCCGCCGTACGCCGTACGCCGTACGGGCCACATTTCTTAGTTACCATGAAAAAAAATTGATGAAATTCGGGTTATAGGTTCCGTTCGGCGTCTAGTTGGTCCTCGAAGCTCGACGTTACTGTGAGTCATCTCTAAGGGGTTCAAAATAGGGGTTCAAATTTTCAAAACGCCTATACCATTTTTTTACGTAAATATTTTTACGGTTTTAAATAGTTCTTGAACTTGCGAGTTTTTTAAGACCATCCGGAGCATCGTACGTCCAGCCGTTCGTTCACAGTAAGGCCCCGAAGTTTGCACCGACAGGCATTTTCGACTCCAGTGTGAATGAAATTGTATACAATTCAAACCAAATCTCGTAACCAGAGACGCGCCCACAATAGGAATTTGTGAATACGGCCAATCATTGCTAGGGATCACCTGATTATATTGGCGGAGTATGAAGTCGAGTTGGTTGTTCTGTGATATTATTTCATTTGAAAAATGATGGCTCTTTTGGAGTTTGTTGGTAGGTAGTGAAACTTGAACAAACGTTGAAGTATTATTGATGGGTAAATTATTACTACGTAAATCATTACTCAACGGTAAATTATTACACAACGGTTCATTATACCATCTACGTAGAAGGGGCTGGAGTTTGTTGGTAGGTACTTTTGCAACTTTTTTCACTCCTCATCAACAATTTCTTTTCAGAACTTCATTATGTGTGTTTCTTTTTGTTAGGTACTGTTTGTCATCGGCAGAATTATTTTAGCATCATTTAACTCGTGATTTAGGTAGGTACCTAGTAACGAGTACGGGGTTAGGTACTAACCTACGGAGGGTCTGCGATTTTGAGGGGGTGTTATAAAAATTTTTTGCTGAGCGATTACATAGGTGTATTATTCACAGAATAATAAACCAAAACTACGAGATAAAAATATAAATAGTATATTTCCACGTAAACTAACAAAACTGTAGACCGCTTTCGGTTGTTAAACCATCATCCAAACAAATTCATCAGTTAAACAATTCATCAGTTGAGACAGTTCATCTTTGTAATTAAGGCTCGAAACTGGATGCATTGGAACAATTGGAAATACTGAAAATTCATAAATTAGTCCTTGTCTTTACAAGTCGATGTAATTCTGAGTGGTACTTAGTACCTACTTTCGTACAATATCTCTACCAGCCATCCTCTAAATTTTTCAGAGCTAGGCGGGAACAAAGTTCCTGTTCTGAAATAAATAAATAACGTTAAAGTATATGCCTAGTTCACTGGAGGTACATAATCTCTTCATAAATCTCTGCGACCCCACAGTCAGGAACCATCTGCGCATGACGAAGGAACAGTATAAATTATATGTAACTTAGGTCAAGATTTTGTTGAGTCACAGCAATGTGGAACGAATTACGTGCCAGAAGTGGGATGAGGTGGAACACGTCGATATCAATCAGGTTTTCTCTTAAAATTTCATTATTCTATTTAAATATTTGAATGTTTACAATCCAACGACAATTTAGCTTATTAGCCCTCCAGGACTCACCTCATTCTCCATACATGAGCACTCACCTCGGGTCTATTTGGGCCTCAACATGAATAAATTTAAATTCCGACTACAAATTAGGCGAAACATGATAAAATACCACAAATTCTTTGTTCTCGTTATAAACCAAAAAACCCTGTCAAACCCAAAATTTTTGAAAATTACCTGATTTTATTGTTGAAAATTTATATTACAACCTATAGTTCTGGTCACCATAATAATTTATCATGGTGTGAATTACGTTGAAAAAACATACTGTAATACTTTTTCATTATAAACTTAAAATTGTGCAAAAAAGCACATTTTTTCGAAAAGGCACATGTTTGGAAGTTTGTTTTCAACCCAAGATAAGTTGAAGAAACTCAAGCTACAACAGGCGGCTGTTGTCCAAAGAGAAAATGAAGAGATGCCATCTATGCCCGAGCACGAAAGACAACAAGTTTTACTAAAAATGCTGACGAATGCAAGTCGTATACACGACCGATGTGCTCTGACTGTGTCGATCTGAGCAGCCAACAATGAAAGAACTTGGCAGAATCGCTTTTCTTGCAATAATAATAATTTATTTCATACTGTACAAATACTTACGTAAGTTGAGGATTTATTATGGCATTCAATTTTTCAAAACTATTTTTTTCAAAACATTTTTTTCTTTAAAATAATTTTTTTAAACAATTATTCAAAAAAAAGTAGGTAATGAGTCGGAGCAAACCGTTCTACTCAGGTCAAATTTTCATTTTTGTAAGGTGGAATTAATTTTTTTTTTAAATTAATATGAGCGAACCATTTAAAAGCACAAATAGTGAAAACTGTGCTATAAATGACAGCTGATTCTGATTCAGTATGGAATTTCTTGTCGATTATAAAACTTACAAGAATACTCTCATCGGGTCACTTTGGGGTGAAAAAAGTTCCGCGAGTACTCAAATCGGGTCAAAATGCGCGTTTCACTCTAAAAATTTCACAGTTCAAAGGCCAAATCATCACTAATATTTGCGTCGTTTTGCTTTTGCAAGAGGATTAGCAATGGGATAGGGGAGGCGGACTGTGCCGAGCTCAACAGAATTTAATGTGAAAATAAGACTCGGGTCCTTTCGGAACCAACGTGAGTACTCGAGGGTTAAGCCTCCCACTGGAATAGAGCAGTAGGGATTGTCTATGGAATGGGGTTTTCCTCTACTACAAACTAACACCATGTAGGTACCTACATGCATAAATGTATTATTACGTTAAGTTATTGTTCAACTCGTTGGGTTTCGGTTCTGCTAGGAAAGATACGTTATAATAATCAGATTAATCAAAACATCCGGTTACCTTTGGTACGTGGCAAAGTGAAAATAGCGCCCACAGGTAAACCTCGGAGGAGGTTACAAGCGCACAGCGAAGGATCAGGGGGTGGATCGAGCACTGAAACACAATCTGCCATCCCCAGAAATTCATAAAAATATGTACAGTTGGTAATTTTATGTGTTGAAAAATTAAAACACAATACAATTCTACGAACAGCGCATTCATATCGACGAGGAATCAGATTATTAGGTACCTACTGATGGATACCTACCGTATGCATTCACCATCCCCAAGATGACTGCGTAGGTATTTCTCATCAATGATGAGTGATTTTGGATTTACATAACGTTGCGAACCTTCAGAGTGTTCAGTAATTATTGAAAACTTGGTTTTAATAAATTTGTGAGCAACAAGATAGTCTTCCTTCTTATATCCTATTATATTATAATTTGATAGTAACGACATCATCACTCTCAAACGGCTGGACGGAATCTCACAGGATTTTTTGCGAAGTGCTCAGTAACGCCCGAGAAGGTAATTTGTTGCTATTAGTTTCTGCTATACACTGCTGGCGCGCTTATGTTGGTATGATGGACAATTATGTACCCACAAAGGACACTTTTGGTATTAATTTTACAGTTATGCATTTGAAATAGTTGAAAGTTGACGGAAAAGTTGCTTTATGGTTGAAGAAAAACGCGTAAAAGAAAAAGGCGATTCGAAGAAGCCTCTTGCTTATGTCACACGGATATAACGCTTCGACAGCCTGCCACCTGCCAGCCAATCAGAAACCATATCCGTACAACGTCACAGGCAGCACAGGGCTCCTTTTCCCGCATCTTTTAGGAGAGTCTGGCCAGAGCCCACTCCGGCCGTGGGGGTTCGGCCATTTCCGCCTGTTTCCGCTGCCTCCTACTGCTTTACAGCATGCGATACCTGTTCTTTCAGAAGCCAACCTCTAACGAGGTAATTCGATAGCTCAGTGGAATCGACATGTACCTACGGAATGGTAGATCGTTGGTTCGAGACCAGGAACATAGAAAGTTTTTTTGTCACCGACACTTTCGTAAGATCAGTTTTTGTTCGTTAGGACTTCAAAACCATGATTTTCTTGCCAGATTATTGATTTGAACAGCTTCTATAATTTATTATTACTTAATAAGCGAGCAAATCAATAATCTAGCAAGAAAATCATGGTTTTGAAGTCCTAACGAACAAAAACTGATCTTACGAAAGTGTCGGTGACAAAAAAACTTTTATGTTCCTGGTCTCGAACCAACGATCTACCATTCCGTAGGTACATGTCGATTCCACTGAGCTATCGAATTACCTCGTTAGAGGTTGGCTTCTGAAAGAACAGGTATCGTATGCTGTAAAGCAGTAGGAGGCAGCGGAAACAGGCGGAAATGGCCGAACCCCCACGGCCGGAGTGGGCTCTGGCCAGACTCTCCTGTATCTTTTCATGAAATCTCAGCGTTTGGAAGTCTCTCAAATAATGAAGGAGGCATATTTTGACGATTCAGCCCCATTATCGTCTATCTCACGTTATAAACTATTGAGAAAAAATTCAAACAGAATTCATAATAATTGCCCATTTTCACTTAGACAACATTACTTAACTATAATAGCTACTATGAGATTTGGTATGTATACATACCTACCTACTACTTCGTTCATTTTCTTTCGCCTTCATTCAACTTAAATATAGGTAGGCTGCATAATAAAATAAATAAATAAAACCCGATTTCAAAAAACTGTAAAACTAAAAAGTAAAGAATAATTTTTATGCTGAACAAACGTACATAATTTATTCAAACTCGATAAAACAAAATTTTTCAAGTCGGCGCCAAATTTGAACTAAGATGTACAGAAACCAAGGGATAAATTAATATGAAGGCTGAGTGTGGGGTTTTTAGTTAAAATTTGGCGTGAGGAATATAATGAGCTAGTAAGTAATGGATCACTATTGGCGTTGGCATAAAAAAGTGTTGGTAATAAAAAATATTTAATTTATAAACCTACTTCAAAAAACTCACTACTAAATGCTACTACTATACTAAAATAATGCTACTACTATACTAAATGCTATCAAGTACTGATACCATCATTACTGGGGCATCAAGTCTTTAGCAGGCTGTTTTCTGTTGTCAAATCGTGCAATGTCCGTCAAAGCATAGCACTAGAAGAGTATTTAACTGGCCTAGTACAGGCCCACTGTACTATTTTTTTACTTAAAAAACAAAAATGGGACCACCTGGGGATGGTCCTCTTTCATTTTTTGAAAAAAGGTTCACAGCAATCGGTTTAGTAGTTTCGGAATGAGGTACTTAACCGCTGGAAAAAAGAAGAAGAAGAATAAGAAACCCTGTTGGTAATCTCCTTCTTATTCATTCTCTGTCATAACTAAATCTCCCTCTTATATCCGCCAGGATTGCTACTTATAAGGAAACTAATTATTAGTAATTTCTTATAAGTTTCGCTTAGTTATAAGACTCGAACAAACTTTTGCTTGCTTACAGGGATATTTTTCAAGATGCTATGTGCCTGATATGTCGTAGACAGACAAGCAGGACACTTTCTAAAGATTAACTCACTCCTCACCTCAAAATTAACGTCGAAAATGAACTGTCGGATGTGGACGGAAGATTATTAGGCACAGTGCTTGGCACAACCTGGATATCACACCTTTTGTAGCTTGGCATCTTTTGGTTTATCATTTTCAATAATGAACCATTGGAATCGAGCATGAAAAAAAAAATTCTTACCCCCCCTCAAAATTTGATGGTTTACGTTTCAAGGTATGTAGAATCCAAAACTGCAATAAAAATATTTCTGTCTGTCCGCCGTACGCCGTACGCCGTACTGGCCACTTTTCTTAGCTACCATGAAACCAAATTGATGAAATTCGGGTTATAGGTTCCGTTCGGCGTCTAGTTGGTCCTCGAAGCTCGACGTTACTGTGAGTCATCTCTAAGGGGTTCAAAATAGGGGTTGAAATTTTCAAAACGCCTATACCATTTTTTTACGTAAATATTTTTACGGTTTTAAATAATTCTTGAACTTGCGAGTTTTTTAAGACCTGTCGGAGCATCGTACGTCCAGCTGTTCGTTCACAGTAAGGCCCCGAAGTTTGCACCGACAGGCATTTTCGACTCCAGTGTGAATGAAATTGTATACAATTCAAACCAAATCTCGTAACCAGAGACGCGCCCACAATAGGAATTTGTGAATACGGCCAATCATTGGTAGGGATCACCTGATTATATTTGCGGAGTATGAAGTCGAGTTGGTTGTTCTGTGATATTATTTAATTTGAAAAATGATGGCTCTTTTGGAGTTTGTTGGTAGGTAGTGAAACTTGAACAAACGTTGAAGTATTATTGATGGGTAAATTATAACTACGGTAAATCATTACTCAACGGTAAATTATTACACAACGGTTCATTATACCATCTACGTAGAAGGGGCTGGGGTTTGTTGGTAGGTACTTTCGCAACTTTTTTCACTCCTCATCAACAATTTCTTTTCAGAACTTCATTATGTGTGTTTCTTTTTGTTAGGTACTGTTTGTCATCGGCAGAATTATTTTAGCAACATTTAACTCGTGATTTAGGTAGGTACCTAGTAACGAGTACGGGGTTAGGTACTAACCTACGGAGGGTCTGCGATCTACATAATATGCATAGAATAGTACATAATTATTATATTATATAGACGGGTTATCTATACATAGAGCTGTGATCTGTAACAGAAGGGTATTCTATACAAAATAATAAACCGTTGTGCAGGGATTTGCAGCGTTTTTTTACAGGGAGTGTTTTTTGACATTTTCATGTCTTTGCCCTGGCACATAGCACAAAAAACTGTCACGAAATTGCGTAACGAAATTGTGTTACAGTGCCTTTATAATGATTTCCGCTTACAACGACCCCGTTGTTAGGTTTGTTCATTTTCTACACTTTTTAACCCACAAAAATCGTTCACCACTCGTTGGAAAGCTCTCGATTTAACGAACATTTTCATGTTCTCCATAACATATTGACTATACGAATAGCGGAGCTATGGGCATAACTGTTCTCATATTTTGTTTACAAACTAATGATCGTGAGTGTAGAAGATAATTAATCCGGAATCGTCTATTTTATTGAAATTAGGTACCTACCTCTTAATATTAATAATGTCAAAAGCAATAGGTAAAGACATGAAAATGTCCCAATGCGTTGCAGACTCGTATGCAAGCGTTTTTTACCCAAAATATCACTTTAGGTCTAAAAAATTCGTTCTTTCGTTTTTTTTGTGACTCGATTTTCGTTTGAAGAAAAAACGCTGCAAATCCCTGCACAACGGTTTATTATTTTGTACAGAATACCCTTCTGATACACATCACAGGTCTCTGTATAGATAACCCTTCTATATAATATGATATGTACTATTCTATACATATTATGTAGATCGCAGACCCACCGTAGGTTAGTACCTAACCCCGTACTCGTTACTAGGTACCTACCTAAATCACGAGTTAAATGTTGCTAAAATAATTCTGCCGATGACAAACAGTACCTAACAAAAAGAAACACACATAATGAAGTTCTGAAAAGAAATTGTTGATGAGGAGTGAAAAAAGTTGCAAAAGTACCTACCAACAAACTCCAGCCCCTTCTACGTAGATGGTATAATGAACCGTTGTGTAATAATTTACCGTTGAGTAATGATTTACCGTAGTAATAATTTACCCATCAATAATACTTCAACGTTTGTTCAAGTTTCACTACCTACCAACAAACTCCAAAAGAGCCATCATTTTTCAAGCGAAATAATATCACAGAACAACCAACTCGACTTCATACTCCGCCAATATAATCAGGTGATCCCTAGCAATGATTGGCCGTATTCACAAATTCCTATTGTGGGCGCGTCTCTGGTTACGAGATTTGGTTTGAATTGTATACAATTTCATTCACACTGGAGTCGAAAATGCCTGTCGGTGCAAACTTTGGGGCCTTACTGTGAACGAACGGCTGGACGTACGATGCTCCGGATGGTCTTAAAAAACTCGCAAGTTCAAGAACTATTTAAAACCGTAAAAATATTTACGTAAAAAAATGGTATAGGCGTTTTGAAAATTTCAACCCCTATTTTGAACCCCTTAGAGATGACTCACAGTAACGTCGAGCTTCGAGGACCAACTAGACGCCGAACGGAACCTATAACCCGAATTTCATCAATTTTTTTTCATGGTAACTAAGAAAAGTGGCCAGTACGGCGTACGGCGTACGGCGGACAGACAGAAATATTTTTGTTGCAGTTTTGGATTCTACATACCTTGAAACGTAAACCATCAAATTTTGAGGGGGGGTAAGAATTTTTTTTTCATGCTCGATTCCAATGGTTCATTATTGAAAATAATAAACCAAAATGCTTGACACTTCACATTGGAAAGGGTAGACCTCCCGTTATTCGCCATGTCACTTCGGCGTTACAGTTTTGGTTTATCATTTTCAATAATGAACCATTGGAATCGAGCATGAAAAAAAAAATTCTTACCCCCCCTCAAAATTTGATGGTTTACGTTTCAAGGTATGTAGAATCCAAAACTGCAATAAAAATATTTCTGTCTGTCCGCCGTACGCCGTACGGGCCACTTTTCTTAGTTACCATGAACAAAAATTGATGAAATTCGGGTTATAGGTTCCGTTCGGCGTCTAGTTGGTCCTCGAAGCTCGACGTTACTGTGAGTCATCTCTAAGGGGTTCAAAATAGGGGTTGAAATTTTCAAAACGCCTATACCATTTTTTTACGTAAATATTTTTACGGTTTTAAATAGTTCTTGAACTTGCGAGTTTTTTAAGACCATCCGGAGCATCGTACGTCCAGCTGTTCGTTCACAGTAAGGCCCCGAAGTTTGCACCGACAGGCATTTTCGACTCCAGTGTGAATGAAATTGTATACAATTCAAACCAAATCTCGTAACCAGAGACGCGCCCACAATAGGAATTTGTGAATACGGCCAATCATTGGTAGGGATCACCTGATTATATTGGCGGAGTATGAAGTCGAGTTGGTTGTTCTGTGATATTATTTCATTTGAAAAATGATGGCTCTTTTGGAGTTTGTTGGTAGGTAGTGAAACTTGAACAAACGTTGAAGTATTATTGATGGGTAAATTATTACTACGGTAAATCATTACTCAACGGTAAATTATTACACAACGGTTCATTATACCATCTACGTAGAAGGGGCTGGAGTTTGTTGGTAGGTACTTTTGCAACTTTTTTCACTCCTCATCAACAATTTCTTTTCAGAACTTCATTATGTGTGTTTCTTTTTGTTAGGTACTGTTTGTCATCGGCAGAATTATTTTAGCAACATTTAACTCGTGATTTAGGTAGGTACCTAGTAACGAGTACGGGGTTAGGTACTAACCTACGGAGGGTCTGCGATCTACATAATATGTATAGAATAGTACATATCATATTATATAGACGGGTTATCTATACATAGAGCTGTGATCTGTAACAGAAGGGTATTCTATACAAAATAATAAACCGTTGTGCAGGGATTTGCAGCGTTTTAATTTTCGTTTTGATGGAAACACCCAAAATCACTTCACGCATTAACATGATTTGGATCGGTACCAAATTTCATAAAGACAAAGAATGGGTGGAACAAACGAGCCCCCATCCCCCGGAACCCCCCCTTTGCTTCCGCGAAAACGGTTAAAACTCCCAAAAGGCACTTCACCACGCCAAACCTGATCTACATACCAAATTTCATAAACATCGGTCGAGGTAAAAGGGTTGAAGTGGCGTGACAAAGAATGGGTGGGAAAAAAAAAACGCTGCAAAGTCCTTGTCACATGGGTTTATTATTCTATTGTACTTACCTACAGAAATGTTGGCTGTTTATTTATTGTTTCTTTCATATAAAATAATTGAAATAGCCATCTCTGGTGGTTTCCACCAATTTTGGCCTCCAAAACGCGAATTAGGTAGGTACGCTCCTTTTTTTTTCAAATTATCTTTGATCATTGATAGTGGCATTTAATCGTCTTGATCCACGTGTTGACACTTTTTCTAGTGTTATTCTACAAATTGATGGTGATTTCAGACGATTTCCCAGGTTTTTGACTCATAAAAAATCAATTTCGGGAGCTGAACATGTGGTAGAACCTCAATTTTCCACTCTTTGGTCAAAATCGACTTCATATTCGGTCTTCTCGTCCCCCAAAACATGAAAAACGATACCTCAAAAGTTCATTTTACTAACATGTTGCTAAAACGCAAAAAGTACCTATTTTTACACACATTTTCACTCATAACACCCCTGGGTATATTCCGATCGGGCTGAAAAGTTTCAGGACACAACTAGGGCCCAAATGGAGCATGTGTGCGAAAGAGCGAATTTTTTAGACCGAAAATGAAGCCTGTACACGTGATACGGCGGACGGCGTACGGCGGACGGACATTGCATTTTTGGAATCTACGCACCTTGAAACGGAAAAGAAAAAATTTTGAGGGGGTGTTATACAAATTTTTTGCTGAGCGAATACATAGGTGTATTATTCACAGAATAATAAACCAAAAATGGGAAGAAAGTCACCAAACACGTATTTTGAGCCCTATTTTTCGCAGGTTTTCGAAACACCTACCGCTTCGAATTTGGTGTCAGGCGACTCAGGGTGTTTGCCCCACAAAATATATACGCGCGAATAAAATATAGAAATAACGGGGAAGGCCCGGGAGGGGGCCAAAGTTGGCCCGATTCTTCGCTCAGTCATATTAGGCTCTGGGGCAGCCGGGCGCGGGTTCATGCTTGGCATCGCTCGGCTACCGCCTCGCTTGATATTGCTCAAGATGCTTGATGGATCCCAGCTCGTGTTGAAACAAGAATAATTACTAGGCACCCACCTAGGTAGGTAAGAGTGTTGACGTTTAATCCACTTAAAAAAAAAGAAAAATATTCACCTTGCTTCTTGACTCTCAGTGGCTCGAAATGTACAGCAGGAATCCCTACCTTAGCCATTCCTTGCTTTACACAAAGTAACACAACGACTGAAAGAGCCCCAATAGCAATCATCGGCCTAGAAAGAATTTACTGTACTACTATGAACAAACTTCGGAGTATTCAGTAATAAATAAGCCATTTGTCACTTTCGTTGTTAGAGTAATGGAACCACAATTTACCAGGGATAAGTGCCAATCAGTAAGCAGAATATTTCGATAAGAAATTTATATGAGTCGATAAAACTTGGGCAACGAACGAAATTATCAAATTTTCACGCAGTTTTTCTAAATAGTCACTCTTCTAGATTGTTATTATTCTTGCATTGTGGTCGTTTTGGTTTATTATTCTGTGAATAATACACCTATGTATTCGCTCAGCAAAAAATTTTTATAACACCCCCTCAAAATTTTTTCTTTTCCGTTTCAAGGTGCGTAGATTCGAAAAAAACCACAGTCATGCAGCATGGCTATAAGAGCGAATTTTCGAAGTTTTCGGCATCTTCCTCCTCCGCCTAAAATTTTCTGAAAATTAATTTTCGGCCAATGTTTTCCCAACTTGATACCATACAAAATTAAAACAGGAGTAGTTTTACGCAAAGTAAAATTTGGGGTGGAAGGAGGGGGAGGGGGAAATCAAAAATGTTTTGAATACCAGAAGAGTAGGTATTGGGTACGTAACAAATTTTTTGTTCCATTTTTTGCCGAGTAACACCTCGGTTTGTAGATTTTCCAACGCTGAACACGATGGTGAAGTCAGAATTGCGATATCCCATTCCGTTATCAGATTAGAGCAGACGAACCAGGAAGAACATCTCAAGAAATAACCACGTTCCTTCATCTTCAAAGTGCTCCAGTTTGAGAATGGAATGAGATATCGCAATTCTGATTTCACCATCGTGTTCAGCGTACAAAAACCTTTAAAATGAGGTGTCACTTGTCAGACTTTTTCATTTTGGGAATTTATGGGTAATTTTCCCCCCCTAAAACTCCCCAAAACTCCCCCTTAGGGTGACCCGATTCTGCCCATCTTCGAACTTAGCCTGTCGATTGCCAAGACAGATTTTTCGTGCAAATTTGAACTTTTTATCTCAATTCTTTCGAGAGTTATCGTCTGGAATGACACATACATATATAAATATATAAATATATAAATATATATATAAATATATAAATATATAAATATATATATATATATATATACATATAATTTTTGGTGTCTTTCGGCAGGGAATTCAGGATGGTCTGAAACGGATTTTGGTATAAAAATCTTTCGGAAATTCGAGTTTTAAAAATTTTGGACCGAGAACAATAGCTTCCTTTTCTTCGAAAATTCGCTAAAAGAGCTCATCATTTTAGTTTCTACCATACTTTTACCTGATAGCAAATTATTTGTGGCATGTTCTTTACTTACTATGCTAGAACCTGAAAACTTAAGCCTCTGGTGAGCCAACTCAGAGCACCAACAGAGTACATGAAAAATTGACTCATTCCTTCCACTGTTGCACAATATACACGCTTTTCGTTGGTCAATCTGGCAGTTCTCCCCACGAATCCACCCTCTTATAACGCTCGAACCGGCTAACCTGAGCTGCGCAAGGATCCTTTTCTCCAACACAGGCGCATCTGAGTTCAAGTATCTCTCTGGGTTGTTGGGAGTAAACCATAACCTTTTATACAATGCGTTATACGAAGAGTTGTACATCCTTCCCAGGTCATCATAAAATAATTTAGTCCTGTAAGAACCAACCATGGATTTCCGCTTTTCCCTCAATTCTTTGTGGTCTAGTCTATCCCAGACTCCCCCAAACCCAATATCATACAGAATTCCTTTAACCTGAGCTGCCCAGTTATATCTTTGGAGATAGGTTCCCCTCCTCACCGTTGCCACCAGTTGATCCAGACAAATCCTCGGAGATCTCCTCGTGTCCATTTCCAACAAACGCAAGAGCCACCCCAGCACCCTATCTAAAATCCTCACACTTAATCTATCCCGACCAGTCAGGCGCGGATCCAAGGGGGGGGGGGGGGGGTCACAGGGGTCATGACCCCCCCCCCCAGAATCAGCCTGCATTTCAAAAAGCAGAGCTGAACGAATTGTTCACAAACCCGAAAACAAAAAAAACCAAACGAAAACGAACCCAGTTTTTGTGAAATCAAAAAAGAACTATAAAAAATCTAAAAAACCAGTCATGCAGCATGACTTAATGAGCGAATTTTCAAAGAAATATTCGAATTAATGGCTATGGTTTTGAATAAAGGAAAACTTCGGTCTAAAATTTGGTTTTCTATGTATATTCTCTTCGTATTTATTTTAATTTGTACGTTTTGTCCATCCTGATTCTACCGTTTGTTATGAGTAGATTCCTTGTTCCTTCTGAATGGCCTTTCCTCTTGACTACGATTTCAGGCCTGGTATCTAAAACCAGTTCAAGATTTGCTTTACTAGGTAGGTAGATCCTTCCTTCTTCATTGATATTATTTGTATCATGTTAAGTAACTACCTACCTTTGAATATCAAATATTCGTATGATACTGATAATAAATTGATAAGATACCTACCTAACCTTCTTCCTCCTACTGTTAGTACCTAAATTGAATAATTTGAAATAGATTTTTTCTTTCGTCTTCCTTCTAGTAATACGTGGGCCGGTACTTGTCTATCTATGAAGGTATCATAACAATAAATTATATGTCAAATGGGAAATTCAAGGAGTTGTACTAATCGTTTGCCTCCCCCTTTTTTGCTTCGAACTCTCGTCTTCAATTAATACTTCTCACATTTTTCAATCTGACCACTCTAAGGGGGTGGGGGGGGGGGGGGGTAAGAGTTTAAAGATTATCCTAGTTTTGGGTAATTTTTGCGCACTTTAAATGCTCTAATTTAAGAACGGATTTAGATATCTAAAATCCGATTTCACCATCGTGTTCAGCGTGCAAAAACCTTTAAAATGAGGGGTCACTTGTTAGAAAATAACATTTTGGGGATTTTTGGGTAATTTTTGCGCACTTTAAATGCTCTAATTTGAGAACGGATCAAGATATCTAAAATCCGATTCCACCATCGTGTTCAGCGTGCAAAAACCTTTAAAATGAGGGGTCACTTGTTGGAAAATAACATTTTGGGGATTTTTGGGTAATTTTTGCGCGCTTTAAATGCGCCAAAACCCTCCTTAGAGTAGGCCAATTTCGCCCATCTTCGAACTTAGCCTTTCGATTGCCAAGATAGATTTTTTGTGCAAATTTGAGCTGTTTATCTCAATTCTATCGAGAGTTATCGTCTGGAGTGACACACATATATATATATACATATAAAAAAGTGTTAAATTTCAGGAATCGTTTTAGAATGGTCTGAAACGGATTTCTATGAAGAAAATTTCCAAAAATTTATATTATTTAAATTTCGAAGCCTTTGCAATAGCTTCATTTTCTTTGAAAATTCGCTAAAAGATTCGATCAAAAATGTCAAAATTAGTCGAATATAATCGTACACTTGGTCCTACCAATGTTACTTTATATACAATTATGTCAATAAATTTACCTTGGTGTATCCGTCAAATTACACCTTGTTTATTTCTTCTTATTTTTGTTAATTATTATCTCGTTTTTGTTTCGTTCTCGTTTTCTTTCCTGCCAAATTCAGTAAAAACGATACTGAACTCACTGAGTTCAACAATAGATTGTTGTGGTTTCAATGTTTTGATTTGCAAACTCTGAAGTTAGCTACGCTGCCATAAAATGCGCCAATTTGTTTGAAAACACATTAGGACACTTTTTTAGAAGAAAATTAAAAATAAATTCATTTATCAGTTAAATAATTAATAGATATTGAAAAATATTTTTTACATAAACAATGAATTTTATAAATAAATACAATTAATTTTGTAAGTAGACAAATTGGACGAGTTTAGGCATAAGGTTGAAAATTCGGTTTGTATTGTTCGTTTGGTTATTTTGTTATTTTTTGTTATTTTTTATATTGTTCTACCCTGTGACCCCCTCCGGAAAAAAATTCTGGATCCGCCCCTGCGACCAGTCTCTAGCCTCAGCAAATAACCAGGTGTACTCCTTGGCAACAGTAAAGAACTTTTAATAAACTTGCTCTGTACTTTTTCAATTTCCTCAAAATATCTGAGGCTCCAAATCTCTGCATTATAAAATAAAACCGATTCCACTAGCCCTCCTTCAATTCGACACATACAGTCTCCCAATTTTGGCATACCCCGCACCAAAACCTGTCTAGCACCACCCCAAGCAGCTAAAGCTTTGGACTTGAACTTACTCGCCGCCTTGAAAAACACCCCCGACGAACTGAACGGAACTCCAAGATACGTATAGTCGGTTACACCCGTTATGACAATATCGCCCACTAAATATTCCTGATTGACGTCCATTCCTCCTCTTTTTGAAAAACATACAACTTTAGTTTTAGACGGGTTAATTTTGAGACCCATTGATTCGGAAAATTCCAGCAATGCACAGAGCTTGTTCTCAACATCCCCTTTTGAGTAACCGAGCACGCAGAGCTTATTCTGGGAATAATACACATAATATGTAACCGCTCAGCAAAACATTTTATAACACCCCCTCAAATTTTTTTCTTTTACGTTTCAAGGTGCATAGATTCCAAAACATGGAAAACGATAGGTACCTCAAAAGCTCATGTTACTAACATGTAACTAAAACACAAGAAGTACCTATTTTTATACACACTTTCACTCATAACACCCCTGGGTATATTCCGATCGGGCTGAAAAGTTTCGGAACACAACTAGGGCCAAAATGGAGCATGTGTGCGAAAGAGCGAATTTTTTAGACCGAAAATGAAGCCTGTACACGTGATACGGCGGACGGACATTGCATTTTTGGAATCTACGCACCTTGAAACGGAAAAGAAAAAAGTTTGAGGGGGTGTTATAAAAATTGTTTGCTGAGCGAATACATAGGTGTATTATTCACAGAATAATAAACCAAAATGCAATGTCCGTACGCCGTACGCCATCCGCCGTATCACGTGTACCGGCTTCATTTTCGGTCTAAAAAATTTGTTATTTCGCACACATCATTTGGGCCCTAGTTGTGTCCCGGAAATTTTCAGCCCGATCGGAATATTCCCAGGGGTGTTGTGAGTGAAAATGTGTGTAAAAATAAGTACATTTTGTGTTTCAGTAACATGTTAGTAACATGAGCTTTTGAGGTATCGTTTTCCATGTTTTTGGGGACGAGAAGATCGAATATGAAGTCGATTTTGACCAAAGAGTGGAAAATCGAGGTTCTACCAAATGTTCACCTCCCAAAATTGATTTTTTATGAGTCAAAAACCTGGGAAATCGTCTGAAATCACCATCACTTTGTATAATAACGCTGGAAGTAGTATCAACACGTGGTTCAAGACGATTAAATGGCACTACCAATGGTCAAAGATAATTTGAAAAAAAAAGAAAAAAAAGAGCGTACCTAATTCGATTTTTAGAGGCCAAAAATGGTGAAAACCATCAAAATAGCTATTTCAATTATTTCACATGAAATAAACAATAAAAAAATGAACAGCCAACATTTCTGTAGGTATGTCCAGCAGAATAATAAATCCATGTGACAAGGACTTTGCAGCGTTTTTCAGTTTGGATGTGGCCTTCAGTTTGTAATGTTCCAAAAAGGTGCTGTATGATGGCTCGGAAATCAAAGGAAATGTGTGGAAAACGGGGAAGGAAAAAGCGTGCGACATCGTTCTGGTAACGTCCAAACGTGTTTTCGTCTGACAAATGGCCTAGACAGGCCGTAGGCAAGAATTTCGCTACCCAACTCGGCTTGCCTCATTCTCGCGCAACTTGTGGGAGGCCTACACAAAGTCTCACAGAAACCAAATTAATTGCTCGTCGAAGGAGGCGCGGAAGGCGAAGTCATTTCAGCTGGATTTAATTGGCTTGAGAATCCTTGTTTGCTCCCAGACGCTTAAATAACTTCGCTAAATAAGTGCGAATCCTGGGACAGGTGTTATATAAGGTATGTACCTACCTGCTTAACGATCGCTGCGAGATCCCGATTTTGGTTTATTATTCTGTGAATAATACACCTATGTATTCGCTCAGCAAACAATTTTTATAACACCCCCTCAAAATTTTTTCATTTCCGTTTCAAGATGCGTAGATTCCAAAAGTGCAATGTCCGTCCGCCGTCCGCCGTCCGCCGTATCACGTGTACCGGCTTCATTTTCGGTCTAAAAAATTCGTTCTTTCGCACACGTGCTCCATTTGGGCCCTAGTTGTGTCCCGAAACTTTTCAGCCCGATCGGAATATACCCAGGGGTGTTATGGATGTGAAAATGGGGATTCTCGGATTTTTGGTAACATGAGCTCGTCAGGTATCGTTTTCTGCGTTTTTTAGGGCGGGATACCGAATATGAAGTCGATTTTGACCACAGACTGGAAAATTGAGTTCAACCAGATGTTCAGCTCCCAAAATTGATTTTTTATGAGTGAAAAACCTAGGAAATCGTCTGAAATCACAATCAGTTTGTATAATAACACTAGAAAAAGTTTCAGCACGTGGATCAAGAAGATTAAATGGCACTACCAATGTTCAAAGATAATTTAAAAAAAAATTTCCAATAGAATAATAAACCCATATGACAAGGACTTTGCAGCGTTTTGGTTTATTATTCTGTGAATAATACACCTATGTATTCGCTCAGCAAAAAAATTTTATAACACCCCTTTAAAATTTTTTCTTTTCCGTTTCAAGGTGCGTAGATTCCAAAAATGCAATGTCCGTCCGCCGTCCGGTGTACGCCGTATGCCGTATCACGTGTACCGGCTTCGTTTTCGGTCTAAAAAATTCGTTCTTTCGCACACATGCTCCATTTGGGCCCTAGTTGTGTCCCGAAACTTTTCAGCCCGATCGGAATATACCCAGGGGTGTTATGAGTGAAAATGTGTGTAAAAATAGGTACTTTTTGCGTTTTAGCAACATGTTAGTAACATGAGCTTTTGAGGTATCTTTTTCCATGTTTTTGGGACGAGAAGACCGAACAAGAAGTCGATTTTGACCAAAGAGTGGAAAATTGAGGTTCTACCAAATGTTCAGCTCCCAAAATTGATTTTTCGTGAGTCAAAAACCTGGGAAATCGTCTGAAATCACCATCAATTTGTATAATATCACTGGAAGTAATATCAACACGTGGATCAAGACGATTAAATGGCACTACCAATGATCAAACATAATTTGAAAAAAAAAAAAAAACCAGTCATGCAGCATGGCTATAAGAGAGAATTTTCGAAGAAATAACCACGTTCCTTAATCTTCAAAGTGTTCCAGTTTGAGAACGGAATGAGATATCGCAATTCTGATTTCACCATCGTGTTCAGCGTACAAAAACCTTTAAAATGAGGTGTCACTTGTCAGACTGTTTCATTTTGGGAATTTATGGGTAATTTTTCCCCCCTAAAACTCCCCAAAACTCCCCCTTAGAGTGACCCGATTCTGCCCATCTACGAACTTAGCCTGTCGATTGCCAAGACAGATTTTTCGTGCAAATTTGAACTTTTTATCTCAATTCTTTCGAGAGTTATCGTCTGGAATGACACATACATATATAAATATATATATAAATATATATATATATATATACATATAATTTTTGGTGTCTTTCGGCAGTGAATTCAGGATGGTCTGAAACGGATTTTGGTATAAAAATCTTTCGGAAATTCGAGTTTTAAAAATTTTGGACCGAGAACAATAGCTTCCTTTTCTTCGAAAATTCGCTAAAAAGGACCTTAGCTAATTCGTTTTGGGGGCCAAAGTTGGTGGAAACCATCAGAAATAGCTATTCGAATTATTTCACGTGAAAGAAACAATAAATGAACAGCCAACATTTCTGTAGGTAAGTCCAGTAGAATAATAAACCCATGTGACAAGGACTTTGCAGCGTTTTTCAAAACAGGTGTCAAATTTGGATTTTTTGCGATCAACGATTTGTTTTGAAAGCTAAAATCAATATTAATTCACCTGACGTCGTGTTTGGATGGTGATTCACGACGGAGGGAATATTTCGATACTAAAAATATTTTTGTCAAAAAAGGAGTGGGTCGAATTTGACTTTATAAGGGCCAAAAATCGGTAACAATGGCTAAAATCACGAAAAAATATATAATTTTACCAGAAATGGTATTTAAATTAATCTTGGATGTTAAAGAATTGTTTGAGACCACCCGGAGCAGTTGTTACGAGATATTATTTTTTCATCTGTAGAATTATGGTTATGTTGTTTTTTGTTGATAGGTACTTCTGTAACTTCAGCAAACGTTATGCTTCATGAATAACAACAAATAATTAATGATTGAATGATTGGATCCCGCGCATTTGTATGAAACTGTAATTTCCAGGCCGGGTCCAGTACTCGATTTAAGGCTTTCCTGGGGGGAGCTCGAGGGTAGATATTTACCACAGAAAACAGTGATCTACACAGAAGGGGCATCTGTAAAGGTAAATAATAAACCGTTTTGTAATAGTTTGCAGCTTTTTTTTCTAAATGTTGTTAACTTAGCGGATTTCTTTATTCCTACCGGAGAGGTTACCGACAAGTCAACAACAGTTTCGCCATAGGCCCCTCCTTTTAAATTAACGTCGAGCTGTACCTTGTCCGTGACGTCACCCACAAACCGGGTTTCCTCGACCCTCAAGTTCAGAGGTGAGACAGATTTGCTAATCGGAACGGGTTCTGCCGCCATTCCTTCGAAAAGCCAAGTTCAAACCAAGCGGGCATTTAAATGGTAGGTAAACCGAAAGTAGGCGTGTTGGTAATATCTGGAGGCTTTTCGAATTCATAAGGTGCCAAGTTGAATCAAGAATTCAATACTAAATTTAACACGTTCAGTGCGGCGGCAAATTCCAAACCAATCGCTTCAGTGCGACACGGGACAATTTGACCTCGTGCCAAACTTTCCAAAAGTGCGAAACGGGACATATTGACCCCGAATACTAGGTCCTAGTTTTTCGGCCAGAATCTTGTGAAAATTGGTAATTTCCACCAAGTTCTGTTATTTTCTCCCAGAGTAGATCTGAATTGATGCACTGCAGTCGTAGGCCATGGATTGATAGCTTTTTTGGGTAAATTTTGAACATATACAGGGCGCCCCGAATGAATGGTCCACTGTTTTTATTTCGGTTTATACTAAAGATAGAACAACCGTCACAACGCTATCCTTCATGGTTTTTCCGTAGAATTCGCAAATCATTTTTTTCCGAAAAACAGGTTTTCAACTTTTTTTTCAAATGAGAAGCTACCTACTTTTTATTGCAAATTCGAATTCTAAGTAAAATTTCATGGAAAATGGCACGTTACTCGAATTTTTGAGTTCGCAAAACCGTAGGTACGCAAATGCACGCAAAATGTGCGTAACAATGAAAAACCTTGTTTTTTGGAGGTATCCAATATTGCATGTATGTGATTCATGATTTTCGCGGTATTTTTTCGCGCTGAATCACGAGTGAGTTCGGTTTTCGGTTGGCGATCATTATATCAAGGTTGAAATACCTAATTGGTAATTAAAATTACTGGTAAATGATCATAAATATAATAGCTGCGGAAAATTTATAATGTAAGTAGAATTTGAGGTTATTTTACTGTCAAATAATACCTAACGTTTTCAACTCCAGTATGCATGATATCAAAATGAACGTGTTTTGGTTACGCAAATATTACCATATCTCTAGTCCTCTTTCAATTAGCTATTTATTTCCTGACAGAATAAATAATGAAAAAAATATATAAATTGAAAACTTCAGGTTTTTTTCACATAGGTATTTTTCTTTCTGTTTATTATGAAACTCTGGTTGAAAAACATAATGAAACATTAGAAAATCTTGGAAAATTATGAATGAAAAACGCTCTAAGTCAAAAAGCTTCGTGGTGGAAGAATGTTTTTAATTGAAACATCTCAAACACATTGCTGGTTTTCCATAACACTCATCACAATCATACACCTGTCCCAATACTAGAGGGGCCCCAGAGCAAGGAAACGTGAATTTTTGGAACGAAAATTGGGTTTTTTGGCACGAGGTCTATTAGTCCCGTGCCGCACTGAAGGTAACTACAGTAACACGAAAGCGGTTAGGGGTCTATTTGCCCCGAAGATGATAAACACGTGCATGAGTAGGGTACCACGTGCATACTGGAGTTATTCAATTATCATTATTATTCACGTCATGACGCCATTCGCACGCAACCGAAAACTAGAAAAATTGGCCCCGCACTGATTGTGTTATTGGGTGTACGAGGTCAAATTATAAGTCCCGCGCCGCACTGAACGTGTTAAATGGTACTTCCTACTTTTTCTGTTTAATAAAACTTTTTTCCGACAATTTACACTTTTGGTTTATTATTCTGCGAATAATGCACACTACATATGTATCCGCTCAGCAAAAATTTTTATAACACGCAAACATGACAAGTAAATTTTTATGATAAGCAAAATTTTTTCTTTTACGTTTCAAGGTGCGTAGATTCCAGAAATGCAATGTCCGTCCGTATCATCCATATTTACTTCGTTTTCGGTCTAAAAAATTCGTTCTTTCGCACACTGGCTCCATTTGGGTCCTAGTTGCGTCCCGAAACTTTGCAGCCCGATTGGAATACACCCAGGGGTGTTATGGGTGAAAAATGGGGTTTTTTGGTGTTTTAGAAACATGAGCTTGTGAATTATCGTTTTCCGTGTGTTTTAGGACGAGGAGACCGAACATGAAGTTGATTTTGACCAAAGAGTGGAAAACTGAGGTTCTAACGAAGTTGAAGCCGATCAATCCACAAACCACAAACAGCAAACAGGACAAAACGCACATAGGTACCACAAATACAAATCTGTTATCAGAAACGGACCGACCGTAAAATGCAAAATTTGAAAGCGAATGTGATTCAGAGACAACAAAAACAAATCAGAAGAAGAAGAAGCATCTCGTATCGAGATGACAAACTGAATTGAAGGGATCAAATCGATTGTGAAATGAACGATTTTGGGATTGAAATCAGATTCTGGGCCAGGCCCAAAGTGGGTGTGGCGAACAATATTTTTACTCGACTGAGCATGCGCCGATGGGCCACTTTTCTCGGTTGCCATGGGAACACTAGGTCAGTAGGTCTTGAGACCTACCTGCCAGTTTCAGGAGTCAGGTTTTGATTTCGATTGCAGGACATCGATTAACGCTTTATTCCGCTAACACGCTTTATTCCACTTGGTCTATGGAGCTAACATGAAGGAACCACCATGGATCCTCTACTAGAATATTGAATATCCACAGCCAGAGAAATCTGGCGAGTCGCTGTTGAACTTTGTGAAAAATGCTAGGTACAGCGTACGGAGGGAAATTCAGATGCCAACTGAACGATGGAGTTTTTTTTACTCCTAGCGTTTTTCGGTGCCAGGGCAGTGGCCCAAGTGGCCTTATGGGTGCAATTTCCCTGGGATCTGGTCAGAAACAACCAAAACCCAACCTTGCTTAGGAGTAAAAGGTGAGCTTGAATTTTCGTAGAGCTTTATTGAAGTGTCACAGTTCGCAGACAGGTCGGCTTTATTTGGTTTATTTCTCCGGCTATTTGCGTTTCGGATTTTCTGGAAGGTACGGAAGCGAATTGGGGCACTTGTTGAGTCTCTCCTTGTTGGCTTTGCACAAGTCACCTAAACGAAAGAGAAAACCTTCGATGAGAAATTCAATAGGTAGGTAAGTTATAACAGTATATTTTAAAAAAAATCAATATTAAGCACAGTGATACGTACACAAGTTGCATAAAAAGACCAAATAAGCAAGCTAGTGTTACCTATCTATAGCATTCACAAATTGAATTAAACCTTTCGCAAACTGAATTAAACCTTTCGCAAACTGAATTAAACCTTTCGCAAACTGAATTAAACCTTTCGCAAACTGAATTAAACCTTTCGCAAACTGAATTAAACCTTTCGCAAACTGAATTAAACCTTTCACAAACTGACTTAAACTTTTCGCAAACTTAATTAAACCCTTCACAATTAGAATTAAACTTTTTGTGAATCACACATTTTTCAAGCACATGAATTTTGTGTCACTCAAATCATTGCTTTTGCTGTTCCAATATTATAATATATTATTACTTTTGTCAACATAGGTACTATATATATACATATATTACAAATATAAACTAATAACTCAAATCAATGTCCTAAAGTACGTATAGCATTCGCAAACTGAAATATTAACATTTAAACACATGATTATTAACATTTTAACACATGAATTGTCTGATTTTTCAAGAAAGGGGAAGGTCAGTGGAAGGGTTGTCCTGTAGCTGCGGCAGGAAGTAGGAGATACATGTCCATGACGTAGTTTGAACAGTCTTGAGCACTTTCTGTTGACACGCTCCTTGCAATGACGTCAGACAAAAATTATGCTCACCTCGTTGAGCCAGAATCTTCCTTGCTTCATTTTTGATTTTTGTAAAAAGCCTTTTCAACAGGATTGAGCATGGGTGAGTAAGTTAGTAACTTTACCCCCATATCTGATTCAGCTAAAAAACCAGTCATGCAGCATGACTTAATGAGCGAATTTTCAAAGAAATATTCGAATTAATGGCTATGGTTTTGAATAAAGGAAAACTTCTTCCTCCTACTGTTAGTACCTAAATTGAATAATTTGAAATAGATTTTTTCTTTCGTCTTCCTTCTAGTAATACGTGGGCCGGTACTTGTCTATCTATGAAGGTATCATAACAATTATATGTCAAATGGGAAATTCAAGGAGTTGTACTAATCGTTTGCCTCCCCCTTTTTTGCTTCGAACTCTCGTCTTCAATTAATACTTCTCACATTTTTCAATCTGACCACTCTAAGGGGGTGGGGGTTAAGAGTTTAAGATTATCCTAGTTTTGGGTAATTTTTGCGCACTTTAAATGCTCTAATTTAAGAACGGATTTAGATATCTAAAATCTGATTTCACCATCGTGTTCAGCGTGCAAAAACCTTTAAAATGAGGGGTCACTTGTTAGAAAATAACATTTTGGGGATTTTTGGGTAATTTTTGCGCACTTTAAATGCTCTAATTTGAGAACGGATCAAGATATCTAAAATCCGATTCCACCATCGTGTTCAGCGTGCAAAAACCTTTAAAATGAGGGGTCACTTGTTGGAAAATAACATTTTGGGGATTTTTGGGTAATTTTTGCGCACTTTAAATGCGCCAAAACCCTCCTTAGAGTAGGCCAATTTCGCCCATCTTCGAACCAGCCAAGATAGATTTTTTGTGCAAATTTGAGCTGTTTATCTCAATTCTATCGAGAGTTATCGTCTGGAGTGACACATATATAAATATATATATACATATAAAAAACCACAGTCATGCAGCATGGCTATAAGAGCGAATTTTCGAAGTTTTCGGCATCTTCCTCCTCCGCCTAAAATTTTCTGAAAATTAATTTTCGGTCAATGTTTTCCCAACTTGATACCATACAAAATTAAAACAGGAGTAGTTTTACGCAAAGTAAAATTTGGGGTGGAAGGAGGGGGAGGGGGAAATCAAAAATGTTTTGAATACCAGAAGAGTAGGTATTGGGTACGTAGGTAACAAATTTTTTGTTCCATTTTTTGCCGAGTAACACCTCGGTTTGTAGATTTTCCAACGCTGAACACGATGGTGAAGTCAGAATTGCGATATCCCATTCCGTTATCAGATTAGAGCAGACGAACCAGGAAGAACATCTCAAGAAATAACCACGTTCCTTCATCTTCAAAGTGCTCCAGTTTGAGAACGGAATGAGATATCGCAATTCTGATTTCACCATCGTGTTCAGCGTACAAAAACCTTTAAAATGAGGTGTCACTTGTCAGACTTTTTCATTTTGGGAATTTATGGGTAATTTTCCCCCCCTAAAACTCCCCAAAACTCCCCCTTAGGGTGACCCGATTCTGCCCATCTTCGAACTTAGCCTGTCGATTGCCAAGACAGATTTTTCGTGCAAATTTGAACTTTTTATCTCAATTCTTTCGAGAGTTATCGTCTGGAATGACACATACATATATAAATATATAAATATATATATAAATATATAAATATATAAATATATAAATATATAAATATATATATATGCATATAATTTTTGGTGTCTTTCGGCAGGGAATTCAGGATGGTCTGAAACGGATTTTGGTATGAAAATCTTTCGGAAATTCGAGTTTTAAAAATTTTGGACCGAGAACAATAGCTTCTTTTTCTTCGAAAATTTGCTAAAAGTGTTAAATTTCAGGAATCGTTTTAGAATGGTCTGAAACGGATTTCTATGAAGAAAATTTCCAAAAATTTATATTATTTAAATTTCGAAGCCATTGCAATAGCTTCATTTTCTTTGAAAATTCGCTAAAACTGGTTTGCTATAGTAGAACGGTGAATTCTCGCGTTGTCCATAATTAGGAAGACGTCGTCTTTGGATTGTTGTAACTTCAGTTCCAGCTGTCTCAGAAACTCACGAAAAACTTCAGCAGTCGTGGTTCGAGAAGTTACAATTTTTGAATGCACGACCTGTACGTTATTGAGAGCAACTATTGAAGAGGTATTGCGTCCTCTTACAGTAGGAACAGTCTCCACTGCTCTAGTTCCGGCCCTTGAACGTGCCCTTGAAGGTTCAATTCTAATTGTGAAAGGGTTAATATTCAGTTTGCGAAAAGTTTAATTCAAAGTGCGAAAGGTTTAATTCTAATTGCGAAAAGTTTAATACAGTTTGTGAAAGGTTTAATTCAGTTTGCGAAAGGTTTAATTCAGATTGTGAAAAGTTTAATTCAGTTTGCGAATGCTATATATTATATTTCCAAAGCAAGTAAGTACACCTGCGTAAAAATGTAGGTAGGTACTTACCTGTAATTGAACGTGAGAGACAATTTGGGTTAAATTAAAATATATAATTATGTACCTGCCTACTTTAATTTAACTCAAATTGTCTCTCACGTTCAATTTAAATTTGTGACTGGGGTCTAATAGTAGATGACCACCATTTTGGTGGTTATATCGTCCTATTTGACCAGTTAAGGTAGAGGTAGGTTACTTACTGTTGGTCCACGATTTTTCCGGGCAGTTCTGAAACGGAGGAAACGGAATGAAACAGGTCATTAATGAAAGTTCCAGTCATGCAGCATGGTTGTAAGAGCGAATTTTCAAAGAAATATTCTTGCTATGGCGTAAAAAGACGATATAGCTAGAAACTGGAGTTTAAATTTGGAAAATCTGAAATAATATTTGGATTTAACAAGAATGTATGGTATGTTGTTCATACAGGTATTATGACAAGGTATTACGTGTAGTTAGGTAAGTTTTACACACCGACATTGTACTCATAGTAACTACCTACTGCTTGTCGACTCAACCTCATGCTTAGCTGTGCCACTTGGTTTAGTAAATAATAAAATGATTAAGGATCAGTTTTTATACAGGGTATTTCAATATTATATTTACATCGATTTAAATTAATTCAACCTACCCACTACAACTATCAGTAAAACTTCACCTTTTATCGGAAATCTACGATAGTGTCCAACGGATCGGTAATTTTATCAAATCCCTCGTTACAACTTTTTGTGAACCTATAATTAAACATTTCGCGATTTTGGTCATTTTTACCGGTGGGCAATTTCCGCGTGTAGGAATTTGTCGTGCCAATTTTCATCTCAAAACTCCGTGCAGATTGGGCAACAAACGGATAGAAAACAAAAAATGACGTCATAAGTGAGCCCCCCCCCCCCCCAAGGGGACGTGGTGGTGAGGGGCATTTACCAATGACGTCATTTCGCCTTTTTTCCACTGGTTTTTCGCCCACTTTCGATCACCGGATACCCCTCATACAGCACCTTTTCGGAAAGCACTCGCCGAGATCTTTTACTTGAGAAAATACACGAAAACAGGTGAAACTGCCCATAATAGGTAAAGCCGAACTTGACCCCCTCTCAAAAATACTTTCATTATTGAAATAGTCCCTTACTTTCAGTATGAACTCACCATTCCATACCTACCACTTTTCGTAAAATTATTTAATTTTTTCGTAATTTTTACCCATTTTTGACCGCCATAAAGTCAAATTTGAGTAAAAATATTCTTATCGAAATAGTCCTTCTTTCTGTTGTGAATCACCATCCCATAAAGTTCAGGCGAATTAATATTTAATTTATTTTAGGCAATTTTAGTCCTAAGTATCAATTTATGACCCCAAAAATCCACATTTTACCCTTACTGTGTAAGAAAAAGCAACTGAAATGGTTTCGGGATGAATTCAGGATGCTCTGAAATGGATTTGCCTATTGAAAAAAATTTAAAAAATTACATTCTGAACATTTTGGACTCATTGCAATAGCTCCATTTTCTTTGAACATTCGCTAAACTCGCCTAAACTCTCGTCAATCAGTAGGTTCTACAAAAATCAGAAAAGTTCGTAGATATTAATCAACACTCATCTTACTATGTAAATTTCCCTGAATAAGCACCGTAAGTAGACATTGGAACTCGAAGAGCACTCGTCCTTGTCCTTATTTGCATCAGCTGAAATCGGGAGAATCCATTCACAGCACATTCATTCAGATTTTTCAAGAACATTAAAGTTATGGAGTTGTTGTTAAATTACCTGTTATTAATTATAACCAGCAGTTAAATTACTGACCTTTGTAATAAATAGATTCTTGAGAAGCTTAAATTTATCGTAAAACATGAAAACTGTGCTAAACCAGAGGTACCAACCTTTCGCAAGACATTTTTCCACTACTTTAGCACCAACAGGGGCCCAATCGCCGGTGAAGGAAGATTTCACCGCCGCGTTGACCTTCGCCGGATCGATTTTCCCATCAGCAGTCTATGAGAATTTTATTAAAACAAAAATAAAAAATATGTGTACTTACATGGCCGAGTTTTAAATTATCTGATTTCGTTTCCCATCGGTATAAATAAAATCAACTAATTACGAGTATTTGACGTAGATGAATCGCCGTACCAAAAATCCGAGCTTCGACATGATGCAATCATCCATACACTAAAACAAAGACAAATACATAGGTGTATTATTCACAGAATAATAAACCAAAATCAATTATTTTCATTTGTTTTGTTGTGCTTATTTCCAAGTTTTTCTAGTTAAAAATAAAAATAAAAATAAAACTTAATAAATTTTCCATGTTCATAAATTAAGAACAAGTCTCAATGATGTTTGTGAATTTTATCAAGTTTATGGCTAAACAGGATAAGTTAGGAACATTTTATTAGTTAGGTATTTCAAAGCTCTCACCTCGTATCCTTCTGGTTTTGCCGGTCCTTTCTTACCTGTAGTATATTATAACATTTAAAAATTACAATATCAAATTGTTAGTCAAGTACAGTATGAACACGTTTTCAACTCATGAGTAAGAGCAGCATGATGTAAAATGCTGATGGGCAGATAGCTGATATCGTTCCGAAATAAGAAAACTATTTTTTATAAATAAGATTATTAATCTTATCAGATATTAAAATATCTAAAAAGGAGAAACAAATTTGGTAACCCTAATTACCAAAACTAGATACCCTAATTTCTATGTTGATCCGATGAGATAATCCCTAAATTATCTTAAAAGATAAATTGATATCAACAACAAAATATTGATGGGCAGATAGCTGACATCGTTCCAAAATAAGAAAATTATTTTTTATACATAATATTACTTGTATTATCAGATATTTAAATATCTAAAAAGGAGAATCAAATTTGGTAACCCTAATTAACAAAACTAGATACCCTAATATCTATGTTGATCCGATGAGATAATCCCTAAATTATCTTAAAAGATAAATTAATATCAACAACAAAATATTGATGGGCAGATAACTGATATCGTTCCAAAATAAGAAAATATTTTTTATAAATAAGATCTTATCAGATATTAAAATATCTAAAAAGGAGAAACAAATTTGGTATCCCTAATTTGAGCAGCTAGAAATGTGAACAAAATATGGCAACAGATCTATATTTGACAAAAGAGTTATTCCAACACTCGAACAGGGTCCAAAACAGTATTGGCACTGCGCTTGCTCAAAGGTCGCATAGTTGCAAAGGGATTCACCTGTTCAATGAATTGCCAGAGGATTTGAAATGTTGCTATTCATTAGCAATGCTCAAAGCGAAGTTGACAAAAAGGATCAGAATTGGTGAATATTTCACGATTTTTCACAAATAAGAGGATACAAAATATTTTTATTTATCACGTCATAATTAGTTGAGGCAAAGCGAATTTGTCATGCGGATGTTAATTATTTTTGATATCGCTACAACTGGCACCACCAGCACAAGTTTTTAACTCGAAGTTGGTGAGTAGTGTTTATTTTTTCTATTTTCGTCTGTCATATATTGCAATTTTGAAAAATAACTAGATTATTAATACAGTTTAAAAAAATATAGTATTAACTTACTGCCTGCATCTTTGATCAGCCCGAAACATTCAGCAGCAGCAGAATTTTCTTTAACTGAAACTTCTCCAAGGATTGAGCAGCATTTAGCAAGGACTTCTTCCTGTGTGGATTATAAACAAGTAATTGTATAGAAATAATCTACACACACGTCAAATAAAACTAAGACGGACCCAAAGAATCTCCCAGATGGACTCGAACTGGTTAATATAAGGATATTCAAGACGAACGAATATCCTTATCAACCACCAAATTGCGCTGTTGGGTTAAATTTTAGTTCAACTCATCATGAAAATTGATAAGACTTAATCCCAAAATGAGCAACGTCCGAAAACGGAATAAACAAATTTATGTCCGTCCACCGTCAGCTTCACCCACTTCGCAAGTTCATAAGTTACCATGAACCGAATTAATTTTTGTGGGTCCCTTTTGGCTGTCAGTAATTTCTACGGGGTGAAAAATCGGGGTTGAATTTTTCAAAACGCCGTAGCTCGAAAACTTCCAACAGATGCTTGGTGTTTCATTAGGTTTGTTCGCAGTGACCATCTGACCGCTACCTAACCGTCAGAAAGGCGTTGGGTCGTTCGCAGTAGTCTGGTTCGGACAGACAGTCCAGGACTGTTCCGGGCCGTTCTATTCAAGCCAAGCCCCTTTTTGAGCGTTCGGACTGCACCAGTACTGTCTGTCCGAACGAACCTATAGTAACCGCCCACATGAGCTGAAGGTAGAACCATCGAGTACGCATGTGCAGGATCAACAGTCCTCGAAAAAATCCAGGACTGTTAGAACTAGTCCCAAACGGCCCTGGACTAGTTCTAGCAGTCCTGGATTTTTTTGAGGACTGCCGAGCCTGCACATGCGCACTCGACGCTTCTACGTTCAGCTCATGTGGACTGCTACTATAGGTTTGTTCCGACAGACAGTCCTGGACCGTTCCGGATCGTTCTATTCAAGCCAAGCCCCTTTTTGTGTGTTTGGACAGCACCAGGACTTCCTAAATCGAGAGTTGGCTGTTCAGACAGACAGTCCAGGACCGTTCGGGACTAGTTCTAGCAGTCCTGGATTTTTTTCCGAGGACTGTTGGTCCTGCACATGCGTACTCGACGCTTCTTTCAGCTCATGTGGAAGGTTACTATAGGATCGTTCGGACAGACAGTCCTGGACCGTTCTGGACTGTTCTATTTAAGCCACGCCCTTTTCTGTGCGTTCAGACAGTGCCAGGACTGGCCCTGGATCGAGAGTTGGCTGTTCAAACAAACAATCCAGGACGGTTCGGGACTAGTTCTAGCAGTCCTGGATTTTTTCGAGGACTGTTGATCCTGCACATGCGTACTCGACGCTTCTTTCAGCTCATGTGGAAGGTTACAATGCTTCAGGTTATCCATTCATTATCATCAGCAGGCGTTTGGACAGGTTCTGGACTCAATCCTGGACAGTTCCATCACCTCTTTTTCAGAACGCAGTTCCATCCTGGACTGGTCCAGGATTCTGTCCAATCAAACCTAGTGATTCTCGGACTCTTTCCTGACTGTGTAGTATCCATGATCGGATGTTTGCAGTGCTTTCCTGACTATTCAAAGCCAGTTTTCCTCAGAATGTAGGACGGACAAGAACTTGCCACGCACTGCCTTCTTGATTCCCAACCATTATCTCCCCCCCCCCCCCCCCCCTGCCACCAAACTCCGTTCTCAAACGCTTATGAAGACTGTTGGATTATGGATGGTTTCTTACGGGTTTCTAGGAGTCAGCTGAACGTCAGAAAAAGCCAATGCGAATAAACCTATTGATCTCGAACGTGTAACAGTTCCGGTTCAATTGAGTAACCAAAGGAACTGTTACTCGGAAATGAGGAATTTTCAGACCACCCGTAGCATTGTACATCCAGCCGTTCATGCACAGTAAGGCCCTGACTTTTGAACCAATAACCTTCGTCAACATGAGTGAATCATGCAGTATGTAGTAATGATCCAGCCCAGTTATCATTCCTAGGGAACAGCTTACTATAATCACGTGTGGCAAATCGAGTTTGTTGTTCCGTGATATTATTTCATTTGAAGAAGGATAGTTTTGGACTTTGTTGATAGGCAGTTCCCTATTTTTCCACCTGTTTGTTGACAGGTACAAGTTTGTTGTTCACTGCCAAACGAATCATCCAAATTGTGCGAAAATTGGGGAATAGGTAGGTATATCGAGTTTCATCGACCATCAGAATTTCAGAAATGACCGGGTGGGAGGTTAGTTTACAGGTGATGTGGGGAGAGGGGATGCGTATTTATGTAAACTGTAACTGCCGAACGTTAGAAAGCTTACACTTCGACTCGAATGCAATTTTTATCGTGTGTGTGAGGGTAGGTAAGCATTAACCTCAAGAAAGAACACTAAATCAGGGTCTTACACTAATACGAATCTACGCAACTTCTATGCTGCAGAAGAACAGAGCTATATGAATGTTCCAGCGCGTAGCAGTTCATGAACCAATTCGGCGCAGAAACCATGCGCAGGATGAGTTCATGAACTGACCCGTTCCTGCGGCGTCGAGTTCGAGAACTGAATAACCTAGACCGCATTCCAGCGCTTCTAGTTCATGAACTTTTCGCAAACGATTCATGAACTATCTGCACTCAATCGAGAGCAGGGTTGAGAACTGAGAACTGAAAGATAACCCAACTCGAGGGTGATAACCTTCCAAAAAAAATTCGCCTCGGCTTCCAAGGTTCTTCGTTCTTCTCGCAGGGTGTTGGCATTACAAAGAATGGAACCATGGAAGTTAAGCGGGACTCTGTTCAATCCTTTATCTGCTCAAAATGCCCTCCGTTTTAAACTGTAAACTCACTAAGTACTTCTTAAAGGTATATATTTTTCATGAAGAACCCACGATTTAGACGGAAAAAACCCTTTTTTTCGTATTGAAACCTATTTTTCTCTGTTGAAATCAATTCCAAAAACCGTTTTGATTAGTCCGTTGGAAAGCTGACGTTTTGGCGCATTTTTTAGCTTACCTTCACCATTCTGCTACAAGAATTAATAGGATGACCAAGCGTTTGAAAAAACAGGCGATTTTAAGATTTTGACAAAATTAACTTTTCAAACTCCATTTTCACTCCTCAAATCCTAAACAATTTTTGTTAGGCGTTAGAGACAGGAAATTTAATGCTCTTTCCAACGGTATATTCAAATTTGAATTTCCTCTTTACATTAAGGAAATTATAGCTGCTTTAGTGAGACGGGGTCGGAAACTGGAAAAAAAACCTAGAAAGTGAAAAAAGTAGGGTTTTAAGCGGAGTAAAAAAATAATGTTACAGGACGCTTTTGGTCGGAGATTGGATGTAGAACACGTGGGAGAGAGGTTTTGCATCACTCATGTTTCACCCTGCATAATGAACAAACATTTGACAATGTTCTCATTTGAAGACGAAAAGCGCCCCGAAACTGCGATCATTGTTCCTAACTTGAGAGAATAGCCCCTCTGCATGGAATGTAATCTAAGGAAGATGGAAGGAAGTAACTAGAAATCATAAACAAAATATCACTTTATTAACTGAATTCGGTAACTACTTCGTACACTTCCTACAAATCATCAGTCTTCATATTTGAATACATACTGCGCACGAACGAAAACAGAGCGAGAGATTGAATTTACAAAGCGCACAGAGACCAAACAAATTAAGAAATGCAAGTATCATGCTCACGTCAGAATAATTCCAACAGCACAATGAAAAAAGGTCCATGGTAACGATAGCCATTAATGAGATTTAGTTTCTCAAACATTATGCAAATTGCACAGAATTGTTGCGGAATCATAAATCATAATAACCAGGGAAAAAGAAGAAGAAGAAGGAGGAGGAGGAGGTTACACGCCTCTTCCGTTAGAGCGCTCTGCAGGAATGACTTTGGGCGTTCCAGCGGTTCGGTTCGTGAACTGAGAAATTTCAAGAACTCATCCCCACCTTTTGGGTTCCCACACTGAATTAGTTCATGAACTGAGTTCATGAACTCGACGCGCTGGAACATACCTTATATATCCCTACTATATTATAAAAACGGATCTCTGTGAGTCTGTCTGTGAGTGAGTCTGTGTGTCTGTCTTTCTATGCACGGCCAAACGGCTCGACGGATATCGACCAAATTTGGCACGAATATCCGGTAGGCTCCCAAGTTGTGCAACGTCGCATTTTTAATTCCCTGACCATAGCGGAACTATGGTCGACCATGGTCAACTTCGTTAATTGAAATGGTAACCCCTATTTTTTATCGCGTATTCGTACGTGAAATTCTATCTACGATCGACCCTTCGGACTACCCCCGCGGTCGACCATAGCGCATCCATGGGCCCCTCCATGGTCGAATCCCGAATTGCTCAACGGATATCGACCAAATTTGGCACGAATATCCAGTAGGCTCCCAAGTTGTGCAACGTCGCATTTTTAATTCCCTGACCATAGCGGAAATATGGTCGACCATGGTCAACTCCTGAATGGCTTGACGGATTTTGATAAAATTGGGCACAAATACCCGGTAGGCTATCGGATTTTTCCGTCGTTTGTTGGTTCCACGATACTGCGTACAGCGAATCTCGGATAGCGAGCGAAGCGAGCGGTCATGCTAGTCTATTTATAAATACAGGAAAATAATGAACCGTTGTGTAATAATTTGGATACTGACCTTGTCTTTAAGTGGCTTGCAGTCAGCGGATTCCTCACTTGGTGCTGCCTGGAAGAAGATATCACCGGCAAATCGTAATTAAATAGGTAAGCATGAAGCCCTACCAAATGGTGAAATGGAAATAATAGACGATAACTTCTAGCTATGTCGAAACTTAACATTAAACGTGAATTCAAACACTTATTCGGGGAATTTGAATATAAAATTTAGTGTGGCACGCTATAAGTATGTCACAATATGAACTGCAGAGCGAGTTGGCCTAATAAATGAACGAGGTATATTTTCCAGAAGATTTTCCTCTGTTCCTACCGCTCGTTTAGTCTGCGGCACTAAAATTAAAACTAGTTGAAAAATTCCGTCCCTTCTCATAATTTACTACGATTTGAATTTTGGTTTATTATTCCGTGAATAAAACATATGTATTCGCTCAGCAAAGAATTTTTTCGAACAACCCCCCTCAACAAATTTTTTTTTACGTTTCAAGGTGCGTAGATTCCAAAAATGCACCAATCATCCACACGCACTTTATTTTCGGTCTAAAAAATGCATTATTTCGCGCATTGTGATCCACGCAGAAGGGGCACCAATACAGGTAAATGATAAACCGCTGTGTAATAATTTGCAGCGCTAGGTACATATCAAGCATAAAGAAAACTGGTGCAAGAAATAGGATTATTTCACGATTGAAGGAAACACGATCATCATGTTAGGCATCCACGATCCACAGAATCCTGCACGTAAGCAATGAATTGTCTGGTGTTCAAATTTAAACAATATAAACTAGGGATAGCCAAAATTGATCGGAATCAGTGCGAAATTCTCGGTGTTGGTTGAGGGTTGAGTAAAATGTACCAAATTATCTCGAAACTCCATAAACTCATGGATGGAAGCAAAATATTATTGTGTTCTAATTTATTTAAGAACTAAGTATCTTGAGCTCTATTAACTCCTACTTATTATCATCATTGGTTTCATTCTGGTTTTGTTTTGGTTGATTATTCTGTGAATAATACACCTATGTATTCGCTCAGCAAAAAATTTTTATAACACCCCCTCAAAATGTTTTCTTTTCCGTTTCAAGGTGCGTAGATTCCAAAAATGTAATGTCCGTCCGCCGACCGCCGTATCACGCGTACCGGCTTCATTTTCGGTCAATAAAATTCGTTCTTTCGCACACATGCTCCATTTGGGCCCTAGTTGTGTCCCGAAACTTTTCAACCCGATCGGAATATACCCAGGGGTGTTATGAGTGAAAATGTGTGTAAAAATAGGTACTTTTTGCGTTTTAGCAACATGTTGGTAACATGAGCTTTTGAGGTATCGTTTCTCATGTTTTTGGGGACGAGAAGACCGAATATGAAGTCGATTTTGACCAAAGAGTGGAAAATTGAGGTTCTACCAGATGTGCAGCTCCCGAAATTGATTTTTTATGAGTGAAAAACCTAGGAAATCGTCTGAAATCACCATCAATTTGTAGAATAATACTGGAAAAAGTGTCATTAGGTAGATCAAGACGATTAAATGGTACTATCAATGATCAGAGATTTATTTAAAAAAAAATGAATGAATATAAATTTTATATGAAAGAAACAATAAATAAACAACCAACATCTCTGTAGGTATGTCCAATAGAATAATAAACCCATGTGACAAGGACTTTGCAGCGTTTTTGGAATCTACGCACCTTGAAACGGAAATGAAAAAGTTTGAGGGGGTGTTATAAAATTTTTTTGCTGAGCGAATACATAGGTGTATTATTCACAGAATAATAAACCAAAATGGGTGTAAAAATGGTGGTTTTCGAGGGATTTTTGAGGTTTTAGTGAACGTGAGCTTGTGAGGTATCATTTTCCATGTTTTTTATGGCGAGAAGACCGAATATTTGGTTGATTTTGATAGAAGAGTGAAGAATTGTGGTTGTAAGGACGGTTTAGCTCCCGAAATTAATTTTTTATTAGTCAAAAACATGGGAAATTGCCTGAAATGACCATCAATAATTTATATAATAACACAAGAAGTGGTATCAACAGGTGAATCAAGACAATTAAATGGCACTATCAATGATCAAAGATAATCTGTACAAAAAAAATCCGAGCCTATTTCGTGTTTTTGGGGGCCAAAATTGGTGGAAACCATCAAAAATAACCATTTCAATAATTGCACATGAAAGAAACAATAAATTAACAGCCAACATTTCTGTACGAATGTCCTGTAGAATAATAAACCCATGTGACAAGGACTTTGCAGCGTTTTTTTAGCGAATTTTCGAAGAAAAGGAAGCTATTGTTCTCGGTCCAAAATTTTTAAAACTCGAATTTCCGAAAGATTTTTATACCAAAATCCGTTTCAGACCATCCTGAATTCCCTGCCGAAAGACACCAAAAATTATATGTATGTATATATATATATATATATATATATATATATATATATATATATATATATATATATATATATATATATATATATTTATATATGTATGTGTCATTCCAGACGATAACTCTCGAAAGAATTGAGATAAAAAGTTCAAATTTGCACGAAAAATCTGTCTTGGCAATCGACAGGCTAAGTTCGAAGATGGGCAGAATCGGGTCACCCTAAGGGGGAGTTTTTGGGAGTTTTAGGGGGGGAAAATTACCCATAAATTCCCAAAATGAAAAAGTCTGACAAGTGACACCTCATTTTAAAGGTTTTTGTACGCTGAACACGATGGTGAAATCAGAATTGCGATATCTCATTCCATTCTCAAACTGGAGCACTTTGAAGATGAAGGAACGTGGTTATTTCTTGAGATGTTCTTCCTGGTTCGTCTGCTCTAATCTGATAACGGAATGGGATATCGCAATTCTGACTTCACCATCGTGTTCAGCGTTGGAAAATCTACAAACCTAGGTAGGTGTTACTTGGCAAAAAATGGAACAAAAAATTTGTTACGTACCCAATACCTACTCTTCTGGTATTCAAAACATTTTTGATTTCCCCCTCCCCCTCCTTCCACCCCAAATTTTACATTGCGTAAAACTACTCCTGTTTTAATTTTGTATGGTATCAAGATGGGAAAACATTGGCCGAAAATTAATTTTCAGAAAATTTTAGGCGGAGGAGGAAGATGCCGAAAACTTCGAAAATTCGCTCTTATAGCCATGCTGCATGACTGTGGTTTTTACTTTGTAATTCGGTCTTAGCCCGTGTCAGTCGATAAAATAAAATAAATAAAATGAAGCTTACTTTACACGCAAGCTTAGCGCAGGTTCACACAAATGTGACTGTTTATTGTTTATATACCGGCAAGCCCAATTACAGGAAGAAAACATATTAATAATAACATTGATTATATATGTACGTATAGCTTACAACTATACGTACGTACTCTTTTGGAATTAAGTATTTTATGTTTTGAACTTACCGCGATGACGAAGGCGGCGAGTGTGACGATGAGAAAAGTTATGAATGTGTACATTGTGCCGGCAAAGAGAATGAAGCTCCAGTGCCCGAACCCGTTTCTTTATAACCACCTGCTGAATGGCGAAACCTAAAATATACATAATTCACAGTTTTCACGTTGTGACATATCGTAATTCAATCGTTATGTCGTCGTAATGATAGAGCGGCAACAAGTTCCGTCCGGTCGATACGTCGTCGGTCCTTCTGAACGGCTCAAATTGTGACTGCTCGGACAATGCACGTAACAGCTCATAAATTACGCGATGTGCAATGAACACCAAGCGATTTGGGTGCTAACAGACAGTTTCCTGAGACTTGAAAGGCGTACCTTGGATGCATCCTGTTGATAGATACTTTAAAAAAAATTCTATAATTTCCTATAATTTATTACTAAGTACTCTATTTGGCACAGGTCCAACATGCTGCACGTCTATAGCTAATTCCCACGTCGTTGACGTATCTCATCATTCGCAAACTAAACAGGGGTTGTGCCTGTGACATTTACTCCTCCCATAACAACTTATGGATATTCGAGGTCGTTACAGGTGTGACAGAGTGACGGTGGACCCTCGAGAGTCCCCCTGTAGACCAGCTCTATCAACAGTTAAGAAGGGATATCGATTGGGCTTCCGCCAAACGACCCCATCTTCACCGGCAAAACAAACGACTCGAGAACTGCCCACCGTCACACTACTCCCTCCCTCCTTGAAAAGTAGTATGAGGTTCTGGTTCAGGAAAGAACATCTGAAGAACTTCACGGTGAGTAAACTCCATCGTAATGGTACTACCTCAATAATATGTAGTGGTGGAGAACAAAGCTCCTTCATACAAGTATTGGCGGAGAAAAAATGCTGTCAGAGGTTGTTGTCCAGTGAATTGTGCTCATCTGGGCAACCTCTAGGTGATCAACCTCCATCCTTAGGATGGAACAACTATAGGGACACGGCAGTAATCGCCTTCAAATAAGCTTGTTGTGGTACCCCTCAGCTGCGATACCACTCGCACATACTTGTATAATAGATTTAACCAATAAATACGGAGAAAGACGAGCTGTGCGACGCCTAGAGAATAGGACCAGAAGGGTCCCCTCCATCGAACTCCCAATGACTCTCAACGGTCGCAACAGCCGTTGACAGACGAGGGACGAGGTGGAGGGCATTTAAATACCGCCCGGCTCGCCCAGCTCTTCATTCGACCGACCGCACTCCTACCTACGACTCCTCTCTCCTACCCTTTCGCCTACCTTCGCATCTGCTGTGGTGGTAACCCCAGGATGCTTCCTCCTCTAACACCTGCTGTGGTGATAACCGCGGGGTGCTAGCCTCCTTCTCCCTGGCATCTGCTGTGGTGATAACGGCGGGACGTTAGCTCTCCCAAAGAACTCCCTCAACTACTGCTCACCACAGAGCTCAATATATTTTAATTATACTGGGCTCTAAAGGGCGAATGGGGATGGGGAAGCCAATAGATGTATTTCAAAAGGGGCAGGTTGTTTGTAAAGGAATCCTTCTGGAAACCTTTGGGCTTATCCTTCTGGAAAACCCTCAAAAAGTGGATGGTGAATCGCATACTACCAAACCACGCTCTGCTGCCATGTGACAGAGTGACGGTGGACCCTCGAGAGTCCCCTCCAGCGTTATTATCAGAGACCAGCGTTATTATCACCAGGGATATCGATTAAGCTTCCGCCAAACGACCCCATCTTCACCGGAAAAACAAACGACTTGAGAACTGCCACTGCCACACAGGTAGTAAAAGTTAGGTACGGTATAAAAATTAACGGTGCTCTATCCATCCACAAGAAAACTTATTCTACAAAACCACCAAAGAATTTAAATGTGGAGTGAAATTTGACAGATAAGCGATTTTAATGAAGTAGATAACTCGACTAGTCGGTAGATAGCATATTGGACCACCGGAAAGCCGGTAGATAGCATACTACACCAACGGAGCGCCGGTAGATAGCGTATTGGACCGGTACCCAAAAAATGCCATAACACCTTTAATTTGCAGTGTAAAATTGAAAATGACCGTACCGTTAGAGAGCAGAGGTTCTGAGGAAGTTTTTCCTGTAACGCATTTGGTTAGCCACCTGTTATTTTTGAGCCGTAGAGCAAAAAGTGGGAAAATTTACTTTTTAGCCCAATTCTTCACCTATTGAATTTGGTGTAAAACCATTTATTTTGCTTCAGGGTGACACGGAATTTAACGGTCTTTCGAACGGTATACTAAATTTTAATTTTACACGGTGAATTAAGGGTGTTTCGGCCATTTTTTTGTGATAGGTCAAAAATCAGAGGGAAAAAAAGCGTAAATCTTCACAAACTCGGAAACCGAGGGCTTTTCGATAAAAAGGGACATTTTTAAAAATTAACTAAAATGCGCCAACTTTGAGAATTCGCTCATAAGGTAATGCTGTATAAATTACGCTTCTAGTTTCAAATCGCATCAGCTGACCCACTTTGAAGTAGGAAGAAGTCGGCTTTGCCGTCATAACAAAACGTTTGTCTTGAGAGAGCAGGCGGGTACATGTTACCCACCTAATCTTCATTGCGATTGAATTGTTCCGAATTTCCTTTTAGCGAATTTTCAAAGAAAATGAAGCTATTGCAATGGCTTCGAAATTTAAATAATATAAATTTTTGGAAATTTTCTTCATAGAAATCCGTTTCAGACCATTCTAAAACGATTCCTGAAATTTAACACTTTTTTAGCGAATTTTCAAAGAAAATGAAGCTATTGCAATGGCTTCGAAATTTAAATAATATAAATTTTTGGAAATTTTCTTCATAGAAATCCGTTTCAGACCATTCTAAAACGATTCCTGAAATTTAACACTTTTTTATATGTATATATATATATATATATATATATTTATTTATATATGTGTCACTCCAGACGATAACTCTCGATAGAATTGAGATAAACAGCTCAAATTTGCACAAAAAATCTATCTTGGCAATCGAAAGGCTAAGTTCGAAGATGGGCGAAATTGGCCTACTCTAAGGAGGGTTTTGGCGCATTTAAAGTGCGCAAAAATTACCCAAAAATCCCCAAAATGTTATTTTCCAACAAGTGACCCCTCATTTTAAAGGTTTTTGCACGCTGAACACGATGGTGGAATCGGATTTTAGATATCTTGATCCGTTCTCAAATTAGAGCATTTAAAGTGCGCAATAATTACCCAAAAATCCCCAAAATGTTATTTTCTAACAAGTGACCCCTCATTTTAAAGGTTTTTGCACGCTGAACACGATGGTGGAATCGGATTTTAGATATCTTGATCCGTTCTCAAATTAGAGCATTTAAAGTGCGCAAAAATTACCCAAAAATCCCCAAAATGTTATTTTCCAACAAGTGACCCCTCATTTTAAAGGTTTTTGCACGCTGAACACGATGGTGGAATCGGATTTTAGATATCTTGATCCGTTCTCAAATTAGAGCATTTAAAGTGCGCAAAAATTACCCAAAAATCCCCAAAATGTTATTTTCTAACAAGTGACCCCTCATTTTAAAGGTTTTTGCACGCTGAACACGATAGTGAAATCGGATTTTAGATATCTAAATCCGTTCTTAAATTAGAGCATTTAAAGTGCGCAAAAATTACCCAAAACTAGGATAATCTTTAAACTCTTACCCCCCCCCCCCCCCCACCCCCTTAGAGTGGTCAGATTGAAATATGTGAGAAGTATTAATTGAAGACGAGAGTTCGAAGCAAAAAAGGGGGAGGCAAACGATTAGTACAACTCCTTGAATTTACCCACAGCGATCAAATAAATAAGCACTTAGTACAATTACGTAATAAACAAACGGTAGAATCAGGATGGACAAAACGTACAAATTAAAATAAATACGAAGAGAATATACATAGAAAACCAAATTTTAGACCGAAGTTTTCCTTTATTCAAAACCATAGCCATTAATTCGAATATTTCTTTGAAAATTCGCTCATTAAGTCATGCTGCATGACTGGTTTTTTATATGTATATATATATTTATATATGTGTCACTCCAGACGATAACTCTCGATAGAATTGAGATAAACAGCTCAAATTTGCACAAAAAATCTATCTTGGCAATCGAAAGGCTAAGTTCGAAGATGGGCGAAATTGGCCTACTCTAAGGAGGGTTTTGGCTCATTTAAAGTGCGCAAAAATTTCCCAAAAATCCCCAAAATGTTATTTTCCAACAAGTGACCCCTCATTTTAAAGGTTTTTGCACGCTGAACACGACGGTGGAATCGGATTTTAGATATCTTGATCCGTTCTCAAATTAGAGCATTTAAAGTGCGCAAAAATTACCCAAAAATCCCCAAAATGTTATTTTCTAACAAGTGACCCCTCATTTTAAAGGTTTTTGCACGCTGAACACGATGGTGAAATCGGATTTTAGATATCTAAATCCGTTCTTAAATTAGAGCATTTAAAGTGCGCAAAAATTACCCAAAACTAGGATAATCTTTAAACTCTTACCCCCACCCCCTTAGAGTGGTCAGATTGAAAAATGTGAGAAGTATTAATTGAAGACGAGAGTTCGAAGCAAAAAAGGGGGAGGCAAACGATTAGTACAACTCCTTGAATTTCCCATTTGACATATAATTGTTATGATACCTTCATAGATAGACAAGTACCGGCCCACGTATTACTAGAAGGAAGACGAAAGAAAAAATCTATTTCAAATTATTCAATTTAGGTACTAACAGTAGGAGGAAGAAGTTTTCCTTTATTCAAAACCATAGCCATTAATTCGAATATTTCTTTGAAAATTCGCTCATTAAGTCATGCTGCATGACTGGTTTTTTTTTCCAACAGGTTACCCGAGATTTTGTAAACTTGGCTCAACATGAGAAAACGCTAATCACCTGCCTAACCTTTTCAGGTAGTCAGCTGCGATGAGTTCTTGCAATCGAGCTGTTGTCGACCCGAAAAGCATTTTCACGTGAGAATTCCTTCGGCGCGAACATGCGATTTCTTTTCCCGCTGGCCGAACGCCGAGAACACAATGAACCTATTAAAAATAACAACGTTCGCGGTGATTTTTTCGAATGATATAATCGCGAAAGTGCATTCCGTGGTAAGAACGCGCCAAGTTCAATGTCTTCTGTATGCATTCGGTTGTTTGTTAAATATATTTTAAATTGAAAAACAAAAGTATTGCGAGAATCGTTTGTTTTACTAAACGGCAGGTTTGTTAACGTCAACACCAAGGCCCACAAATTCTCTGTCCAGTGTCCACAAATTGTTAACCACACCAGCACGTCCTCGTGGAGACAGTTCTATGTACGAGTCAGTCGTATGTATGTAAAGTGGGAAAGAAAATTTGTGAAAAACGCTGCAAACTATTACACAGCGATTTATTATTTACATGTATAGATGCCCCTTCTGCGTGGATCACTGTTTTCTATGGTCAGTACCCACGAGCTCCCCCCAGGAAAGCCCTAAATCGAGTACTGGAGCCAGCCCGGGAATTTCATAAAAACCAGTTAAGTATGTAAAATGGCAAAATTCCGGTGCAGTTCTGAAGGTAAATTGTTGATGTGGAGAGAAAAAATATTTTTTGGTCCCAGCAGCGATTCGAACCTGTGACCTTCAGCGTGGGATTTCGACTCTACCCAACTGAGCAACGAGGACACGTGGGTAAAGGCGTAAAGGCAAGTGGTGTGCGCTCTCAATCCAGGTTGATGCCTGCATACACGCTGCTCTTTACGGCAAATTGTATAGCGACATCGCAGAACGCTCCGGGTAGTCTCAAACATTCAGAAAAAAATCAAACTATTCAAAGATGCGAGAAAACCCACAACTCAAAATATAATTTTCCGAGATAGGGCTACTATGGATATTTCAACCACTATTTTTCACCCATTAGAGTTGAGTGACAGTAACGTCGAGCTTCGAGGACCAACTAGACCCCGAACAGGTCCCATGTACCCAATTTCGTGAATTTGGTTCATGGGAACTTAGGGAAAAGTCGTGGACGGACAGAAATATTTTGGTTTATTATTGCTCATAATAAACCTTTGGAATCGACCATGAAAAAAAAATTTTTACCCCCCCTCCCCTCAAAATTTTATGATTTACGTAGAATCCGAATATGGAATTTTTTTTAAAATTTCCGTCTGTCCGCCGTCCGCAGCTTTTCCCTAAGTTCCCATGAACCAATATTCACGAAATTTGGTATATGGGTCCCGCTTGGACTCTAGTTGGTCCTCGGAACTCGGTATTACTGTCATTGAACTCTAAGGGGTGAAAAATAGGGGTTGAAATGTCCAGAGTAGCCCCATCTCGGAAAATTTTATTTTGAGGTTTGGGTTTTATGAAATTTGTAAATACTTTGATTTTTTTCTTAATTTTTGAGACCATCCAGAGCGTTCTACGATGTTGCCATAAAATTTGCTATACAATTTGCCGTGAACAGCAGGGTGAATGCAGGCATCAAGCTGTGTTGAGAGCGCACATCACTGGTCTCTCGGGTAGCTGGGCGATAAAGCGCAGTGGTCTAACTGACGAACTGATGCGCCAAAGTTCCAGAGATCGAATCCCTACCAGGACTGAATATTTTTTCACTCCACATCAACAATTTTCCTTCAGAACTTCATCATTTGCGTTTCTTTTTGCCATTTTAGCTACTGTTTGTCATCGACAGTATTATTTTAGCAACACTTAACACGTGATTTAGTTAGGTACCTAGTAACGAGTACGGGGTTAAGTACCTACGGAGGGTCTGCGATCTATATAATATGTATAGAGTAGTAAATATTATATTATATAGACGGGTTATCTATACAGAGAGCTGTGATCTGTAAAAGAAGGGTGTTCTGTACAAAGTAATAAACCTTGTGTAGCGATGTGCAGCGTTTTATTGTATATTCTTCTATGTCGCTTGGAATGTAAAAGATGAAATTTTGAACGCTACTATCGAGATTATTATATATCGATTACTCCTGGCATCCGTATCGCACTTCCTTCACTGTTAACTGCGCGTACCGGTTCCTTAAAATTCATGGTAAAACACGGAACAAGACCCTACGAGCACGAACGCAGTGAAAGAATCTGGGAAAGGGCTACTACGACTGCTACAACCAAACACCGAATGAAGTGAAATCGATATATAATCGCAACATTCGATTATCTCAATAGCCGCATTTATCGTCCCTGTAATGCACTAGTGCCACAAGCAATATATAACTACGTATAGTAGGTAAGATGTTGGTTGAGGTTTCAGGCCTAGATCCCTACGACTGCTACAACCAAACATCGAATGAAGTGAAATAATCGATATATAATCACAACATTCGATTACCTCGATAGTCGCGTTTATCGTCCCTATAATGCACTAGTACCACAAGCGATATATACCTACGTATAGTAGGTAAGATTTAAGTTGAGGTTTCAGGCCTAGATCCCTACGACTGCTACAACCAAAGATCGAATGAAGTGAAATCGATATATAATCACAACATTCGATTATCTCGATAGTCGCGTTTATCGTCCCTATAATGCACTAGTGCCACAAGCGATATATACCTACATATAGTAGGTAAGATGTTGGTTGAGGTTCCAGGCCTAGATCCGAGGATCTGCTCCTCGTTCGACCTTCCAGGGCCATCCCGTCCACCTAAATCACGTCTAACGAGCCTCGTCTAGGATCCACGAAGCCGGACTTGTGTGCAGTCGGTACGTTGGACCCAATCCAAGGTTATATCATCCGGATCAGGTTGGAAAGGTGCGATGGGGCGAAGGTCGTGAGGTTCCCAGGACGAGGGGGAAGATGCCACTTGCGTCACCACAGGTTCCACTGCCGACGTGTTGTTGCGACAGCGATATGCATACGCCCCTTTGTTGTAGCTGCTACTCCTGCAGCTCACAACGGTACCTGCGATCGGGGGTATCCAACTGAGCAGCGCTCTGTAATCCTCCTTTGTAATGAGAGGTGAATTGAGCACTACGCCAAAATACCCTGGACAAAACTCCGTCTCACAGTCTCACCATCTATGAATTTCAATAATGAACCATTGGAATCGAGCATGAAAAAAAAATTTAAAAAAATGCTAACCCCTCCTCAAAATTTGATGGTTTACGTTTCAAGGTATGTAGAATCCGAAAATGCAATAAAAATGCTGCGAATCCCTGCACAACAGTTTATTATTTTGTACAGAATACCCTTCTGTTACAGATCACTGCTCTCTGTATAGATAACCCGTCTGTATAATATAATATGTACTACTCTGTACATATTATGTAGATCGCAGACCCCCGTAGGTTAGTACCTAACCCCATACTCGGTACTAGGTACCTACCTAAATCAGGAGTTAAATGTTGCTAAAATAATACAGCCGATGACAAACAGTAACTAAAATGGCAAAAAGAAACGCAAATAATGTAGTTCTGAAGGAAAATTGTTGATGAGGAGTGAAATAGATGCCCCTTCTGCGTAGATCACTTTTTTCTGTGGTCAATACCTATAATGAGCCGTTGTGTAATAACTTTCCCATCAATAATACTTCAACGTTTGTTCAAGTTTCACAAGTACCTACCAATAAAATCCAATAGTACATCACTTAATCAAATGAAATAATATCACAGAACAACCAACTCGACTTCATACAGCCATCCTTGATTATAATCAGGTGCTCCCTGGTGATGATATCCGGGCCGGATTTATACCGTTTGATTCACGATCGTGTTGACGAAGCCTTTTGGTGCACGCGAACGGCTGGACGTACAATGCTCCGGGTGGTCTCAACAAATTGTTTAGCTCAGCACAAATTTAATATCGTTAAAAAAACCATACCCTTCAATCGAAAGTTTTCGAGCTACGGCGTTCTGAAAATTTCAACCCCTATTTTGAACCCCTTAGAGATGACTCACAGTAACGTCGAGCTTCGAGGACCAACTAGACCCCGAACGGAACCTATAACCCGAATTTCATCAATTTTGTTTCATGGTAACTAAGAAAAGTGGCCCGTACGGTGGACAGACAGAAATATTTTTATTGCATTTTTGGATTCTACATACCTTGAAACGTAAAGCATCAAATTTTGAGGCGGGGTTAGGTATAAATCCGGCCCGGACATCATCGCTAGGGAGCACCTGATTATAATCAAGGATGGCTGTATGAAGTCGAGTTGGTTGTTCTGCGATATTATTTCATTTGATAAGTGATGGACTATTGGATTTTATTGGTAGGTAGTTGTGAAACTTGAACAAACTTCGAAGTATTATTGATCGGCAAATTATTACACAACGGCAAATTATTACAAAACTGTAAATTATTACACAACGGTTCATCTACCAAGAAGGGGCTGGATTTTGTTGATCGGTACTTTTGCAACTTGACCAACCGTTGAAGTATTATTGATGGGCAAATTATTACACAACGGTTCATTATACTTGATCACGAGGGTAGGTAATGACCACAGAAAACAGTGATCTACGCAGAAGGGGCATCTATTTCACTCCACATCAACAATTTTCCTTCAGAACTTCATTATTTGCGTTTCTTTTTGCCATTTTAGTTACTGTTTGTCATCGACAGAATTGTTTCAGCAACATTTAACTCGTGTTTTAGTTAGATACCTAGTAACGAGTACAGGGTTAGGTACTAACCTACGGAGGGTCTGCGATTCACATAATATGTATAGAATAGTACATATTATATTATATAGACGGGTTATCTATACAGAGAGCTGTGATCTGTAACAGAAGGTTATTCTGTACAAAATAATAAACCGTTGTGCAGGGATTTGCAGCGTTTTTGCTCTTGGCCACTGGTTCAAAAGTCGCGCCTAAAGAGCGTAAACCTGATGTGCCAATCAAATTCAACTACGCGTGAGAGTGTTGCACGCTTTACGTCGATTACACGTCAATGTTCAACCCAACTCAACAGTTGTTACTGATGCCAGCGCGTTCAAATCCCCTGAAATCTCCACCTGCAGGCGGTGAGATGTCTTTCAAAACCCCAGTGCATTACAAAACGATTAATTTCATTCCCAGCTCGAGCGGGGTCGGATGATTTTTCACTCGAAGCTCCCCCAGAAACGTGACTCGGCTGGGGGATATTCAACGATTTTTATAGTATCCACACGTAATCATCTCAAACGGCGTCCGATCTTTCGGAATCCTCAGTTTTGACTCTTGGAACTCGTTCCCCCTTTGACCCACCTTTCGTTGAGTAACAGCGAGAACGTATCCAACGTTACGTTAGGCAGGCACTTTATTTGAGGTTTCTGCTATGTAGTAATTTCATCAATGCCTAATCAAAAAGTTATTATGAAACTATAAAATTGGCGCAGCTCGATCGTTTTAGCGAATTTTCAAAGAAAATGAAGCTATTGCAATGGCTTCGAAATTTAAATAATATAAATTTTTGGAAATTTTCTTCATAGAAATCCGTTTCAGACCATTCTAAAACGATTCCTGAAACTTAACACTTTTTTATATTTATATATATATTTATATATATATATGTGTCACTCCAGACGATAACTCTCGATAGAATTGAGATAAACAGCTCAAATTTGGACAAAAAATCTATCTTGGCAATCGAAAGGCTAAGTTCGAAGATGGGCGAAATTGGCCTACTCTAAGGAGGGTTTTGGCGCATTTAAAGTGCGCAAAAATTACCCAAAAATCCCCAAAATGTTATTTTCCAACAAGTGACCCCTCATTTTAAAGGTTTTTGCACGCTGAACACGATGGTGGAATCGGATTTTAGATATCTTGATCCGTTCTCAAATTAGAGCATTTAAAGTGCGCAAAAATTACCCAAAAATCCCCAAAATGTTATTTTCTAACAAGTGACCTCTCATTTTAAAGGTTTTTGCACGCTGAACACGATGGTGAAATCGGATTTTAGATATCTAAATCCGTTCTTAAATTAGAGCATTTAAAGTGCGCAAAAATTACCCAAAACTAGGATAATCTTTAAACTCTTACCCCCCCCCCCCCCCCCCACCCCCTTAGAGTGGTCAGATTGAAAAATGTGAGAAGTATTAATTGAAGACGAGAGTTCGAAGCAAAAAAGGGGGAGGCAAACGATTAGTACAACTCCTTGAATTTCCCATTTGACATATAATTTATTGTTATGATACCTTCATAGATAGACAAGTACCGGCCCACGTATTACTAGAAGGAAGACGAAAGAAAAAATCTATTTCAAATTATTCAATTTAGGTACTAACAGTAGGAGGAAGAAGGTTAGGTAGGTATCTTATCAATTTATTATCAGTATCATACGAATATTTGATATTCAAAGGTAGGTAGGTACTTAACATGATAAAAATAATATGAATGAAGAAGGAAGGATCTACCTACCTAGTAGAGCAAATCTTGAACTGGTTTTAGATACCAGGCCTGAAATCGTAGTCAAGAGGAAAGGCCATTCAGAAGGAACAAGGAATCTACTCATAACAAACGGTAGAATCAGGATGGACAAAACGTACAAATTAAAATAAATACGAAGAGAATATACATAGAAAACCAAATTTTAGACCGAAGTTTTCCTTTATTCAAAACCATAGCCATTAATTCGAATATTTCTTTGAAAATTCGCTCATTAAGTCATGCTGCATGACTGGTTTTTTTCATGCCGATTTGTCATCAAACAGTTTGGTTCCTGTCCAAAGACAAATTTCTTTACTTTAGTTTTACACAGCTTTTGTTACTATTCTGTGAATAATACACCTATGTATTCGCTCAGCAAAAAATTTTTATAACAGCCCCTCAAAATTTTTTCTTTTATGTTTCAAGGTGCGTAGCTTCTAAAACGCTGCTAAGTCCTTGTCACATGGGTTTATTATTCTACTGGACATACCTACAGAAATGTTGGCTGTTCATTTATTGTTTCTATCATGTGAAATAATTTAAATAGCTACTTTTGGTGGTTTCCACCAATTTTGGCCCCCAAAAACACAATTAGGCTCCCACTGGTTATTATTCTGTGAATAATACACCTATGTAATTTCTCAGAAAAAATTGTTATAACACCCCCTCAAAATTTTATCTTTTACGTTTCAAGGTGCGTAGATGCAATCCGTCCGAAAATGCAATCTCCGTCCGCCGTATCATGCATAACTACTTCATTTTCGGTCTAAAAAATTCTTTCTTTCGCACACATGCTCCATTTGGGCCCCAGTTGTGTCCCGAAACCTTTCAGCACGATCGGAATATACCCAGGGGTGTTGTGGGTGAAAAATGGGTATAAAAATAGGGTTTTTTATGTTTTAGTAAAATGAGCTTTTGAGGTACCGTTTTCCATGTTTTTTGGGCGAGAATACCAAATATGAAGCCGATTTTGACCAGAGTGAAAAATTGTGGTTGTAACGGAGGTTCGGCTCCCAAAATGAATTTTTTAAAGCCAAAAACCTGGGAAAACTGTCTGAAATCACCATCAATTTGTATAATAACACTAGAAAAAGTGTCAACAGGTGAATCAAGACAATTAAATGGCGCTATCAATTCGAAAAACAAAGGAGCAATTTGTGTTCTTGGGGGGCGAAAATTTGTTAAAACCATCAGAAATAGCTGTTTCAATTACTGCCCACGAAAGAAACAACATTTCTGTAGGTATGTCCAGTAGAATAACAAACCCATGTGACAAGGACTTAGCAGCGTTTATTTAAAAAAAAAAATAATCTTTGATCATAGATAGTTCATTTAACTGTCCTGATTCACCCGTTGATACTACCTGTAGTGTTACTATACAAGTTTATGGTTATTTCAAACAATTTTCCAGGTTTTTGACTCATAAAAAAAAAATCAATTTTGGGAGCTGAACCTTCGTTACAACCTCAATTCTTCACTCTATGGTCAAAATCGTTCGGTCTAAAAAACATGGAAAACGATATCTCACAAGCTCATGTTCACTCAAACCTCAAAAAACCCTATTTTGACATTTTATGTCTTTACTATGGCACATAACTCAAAAAGTGTGACGTTACGGTGTGACGAAGAAAGGGTTATGAAAAATTTCTAATGATTTTCACGTACAACCGATTCGTTGCTACGGAACTTTAACTTCGCCAGTTATCATCGTACAAAAATCGTCCCTCGTGGTTGCGTACTTGTACGAAAGCTGTACCCACCGTTATAGGTAGTTTTCTAATCTGAACAAACGTTAGGTACGCTTCACGAATAACAGCAAATAATTTATAGAATAAAAATTATGGGTACTTCTTCATTATCTGGTATACACCAAAAAAAATTCTCAAATTTTGATTAAATTATTTAATAACGTTTCTCAACAACAAAACAACTATTGCATACTTGTACCATTTATTCAGAAGTCCCAAACAACCTGCTCATTCACGGGATAGTTTCTGGGATTGTTTATCTTTTTTGAGATGCGAGCGCTAGCGAGCATCCAGATCGCTTGACAATGCGAGCGGCGGAATGGGAACTAAACTTCTTGTACACCCACCGTCTTGTCTGACTGAACAATCGATGTATTTGAGATAATGGTAATTGTTGTTGAGAAACGTTATTAAATAATTTAATCAAAATTTGAGAATTTTTTTTGGTGTATACCAGATAATGAAGAAGTACCAAATTATATACCTATACAAATAATAATTATAGAATTCTTCATTCTGCCGCACATTTGTGAAATGTGATTGCACGACTGGATCCAGTACTCGATTTAGGGCTCTCTTGTGGGAAGCACAAAGGTAGGTATTTACACCCATTTTTCCCCTACGAGCACAACTAGGACCCAAATATGTTCCCAAACTGTGTGCGGAAGAACGACGATTTTAGACCAAAATTTAACGTTAATTTAAGGCTGAAACTTCGTTAGAACCTCAATTGTCTACTCTGGTCAAAATCTGCTTCATATTCAGCAGACTCCTCGCCCTAAAAAATATGGAAAATGACCTCAAAAGCTACCGAACTCAGGCTGCTGCCCTGTCGATGCATGAATGTCTCCTGCGAAATGATGTGCACTACTGGCAAACATACACACCCGCTGCCCCTCGCTTAACCACACAGAAGTCTTTTCTCTCCAAGATCGGCGAACTGGAGACTGAGTATGGGCTCACCCAATCACTTCAGAACCCAGATCCCTTCCCGACTATAAGAGAAATAGCTCCACGCTGCACTGCCACAGGACATACCTCCCTGATTGCACCGGTCTCCAAGCAGACAACGCCTCCCATGGAGCTTAGAGCAGTAGCTCTCGAAACTATTCATACCCGCTATCTGGAAGAAGACTGGCTCCGGATCTACACGGATGGGTCTGCAGTCGGTGCAAGGCAAAATGGAGGAGCCGGTGTTTTCTCTGCAGTCGGGACAGTTGCCGCCCCTGTGGGCCGTCTTGCAAGCAACTTCGACGGTGAGGTCCACGCGGTGATTCTTGCCCTTGAAATGATTAACACTCTGGAGTTCACCAGAGTTGTGATACTGTGTGACTCTGTAGCCGCAATCATCAGTCTGTCAACGAACAGCGAAACAGAGTCCCATGATGTCTTGAAGGGCAGAAAACTGTTGGAGCAGCTGCTCGCGGAGGGAAAAACCATCGTCTTGCAGTGGATCCCATCACACGTAGGCATATGGGGAAATGAGCAAGCTGACGCCCTAGCAAGAGAAGGCTCCCGCATGCCTATGCCTGACACCCCTACCACCTATCGAGCCGCAAAAAGTGCCATTAGATCCTCCGTTCAGGAGAAGTTGCTTGATGCCCAACGACGCAAAGCCGAGGGGAAGCAGTGGGCCTCACTGCTGGACGCAAGACACCGCATCCCACCAGCTCTCCCTCGCCATGAGTCAGTTGCGGCGTTCAGAGCTGTCACTGGCCACGATTATTTGAATGCTCACTTGCACAGGATTGGACTGAGAGAAAGCCCTGGATGCAGCCTCTGCAGCAGCACTACTCCAATGACGACAAATCATTTATCTGACTGTCCTCGACTCGAGGATACCCGACAAGAATTTCATCCTGACGACACCACCTGGTCGAAAACAGCGAAATTGTATTGGGCTGCAAGAAGTCTTATGGCTCAAGAGCCTAGACAATCGGCGTAGGAAAAAAAAAAAAAAAACCTCAAAAGCTCATTTTACTAGAACACAAAAAGTAGCTATTTTTACACCAATTTTTCACCCATAACACCCCTGGGTATATTCCGATCGGGCTGGAAAGTTTCGGAACACAACTAGGGCCCATGCTTTTGACTCATAAAAAATGAATTTCGGGAGCTAAACCTTCGTTACAACCTCAATTCTTCACTCTTCGGTCAAAATCAACCAAATATTGGGTCTTCTCGCCCTAAAAAACATGGGATACGATAACTCACAAGCTCATGTTCAATAAAACCTCAAAAATACCTCATTTTACACCCGTATCACCCTTGGGTATAGCTTGTGAGGTATCGTTTTCCATGTTTTTTTTTTAGGACGAGGAGACCGAATATGAAGTCGATTTTGACCAACGAGTGGAAAACTGAGGTTCTAACGAAGTTTCAGCATCAAATTCATGTCAAAATTAGGTCTAAAATCGTCGTTCTTCCGCACACAGTTCGGGTCCCCATTTGGGAACACATTTGGGTCCTGGTTGTGCTCCGAAGCTCGGCAGCCCGATCAAAATACACCCAGGGGTGTTAGGGTGAAAAATGGGTGTAAAAATAGGATTTTTCGACTTTTTTTTTTGCGCCAACTATCAAATTTTAAATGGAAGGGGTAAAAATTTGTATTCATACTCCAATCCGAAGGTTCATTATTGAACATAATAAACCAAAATCAAGTGGAAATTCAATCAATTACGAATTTTCTGATTGAAATCGTAATCAAAATTAGACACTTGAATAATAAATTATACAAATTAATTTTCACAACCCAAGCGAAGATGTTGGTTGGATCTAGGGACAGATAAGTTGCGAGAGGGCAAACACCAACAAATAAAATCCTTGAACGTTTAAATAGTGTACTATATTTTTTTTACACACACAAAAAATCTCGTGCGCTGTATAATGGCGCCAACAACTACAACATACAGCTACGCAAAATATGCCAAGGTAGTGTTTCCATCTCAAAATAAATATAAAATATATACTTGTACATTCTCAATCAATTTTTCCGCCAACGAATAAGCAAGGAAAATAACACACGTAAGGACGTATCACATTGCAATTTGTAAGGTTGACAATAAAATATAAAATAAACCTAGCCTTTATTTAAATTCTCTTTATTTAAATACATTATAATTTTAAATAACGATTTGTTTTCTTTTATGAGAAGGTTTTGTCTCCTCGGATTTGCGTTTCAATTTTTACACCTTCGACAAAAATTTTGTACTTTCGGACACTAACAGACTTCCTACGTTTACGTTCGTAGCCCAAACCTTTGGTTTTCCTCCAAAATCCCGTTTCGATTAATTCGTTTTTTATTCCATCACAACAAGAGCGCTATTCCTATTAAATCTCTCGGTAAGAAACAAATTATTTGATTTAACCTACTGCGGTACATTTCAAAATGTCAAGACGACTGACGAAGAAAAGCCGCTTGTTTCCGATAAAAATTTGGTATCACATCAAGAATACGCGAAATTGTTTTTGCAATCATGAAAATTTGGCTTTTCATTTCAACAACCACCAAATTGGATTTGTTGATAAGTTACGCGTAAGAGTACTTGTTAGAACAAACCAACAATAACAATACATTTATTGTGAACATACTCTTGATGGAAGTGTTTAATGTCGTGAAAATGGGCCCTTTTTCAACTTGCACATGACAATTTTGGAAAAAAACTGTTCCGACTCTATTCAACTTCAGAACACTTTGTATCCATATAATATATGGATTATTTCAACAAAAATTTGTATTTATGTTACTATATACCATATCTGTCGTTTGCTACGTGATGATTCGAAATTTTGCCAAAAAGTTTCTTAAAATCAAACTACAGAATAGTTCGAAGAAGATAATTTTCGAAAATAAAAAGTGGGTCAAATTTTCGTGGGCCAAAATAGCTCATACTGGGTTTCGAAAGAATGCACATAATAATAAAATGACTATGGTGGTTGGTTACCTCGGGAATTTGCAGTTTTCAACAGGCTGATAACCCCAACAAGGATTTTTCGCCAATTTCTTATCGAGTTTTCATCAACGTCTCTACGGGGTTCAATTGTGATTTGTCTCTCTTTAAGGGCAAGGACGTCTCCTTTAAGCGCAGATTTTCATCGAACGTTGCTTCAAAAAGCACATTTCTGTCGGAATTTTCCGTAACATCGTTCCATTGCTTCAACGTGCCGCTGCATCGATTGTAGTGGTGGGTAAGAGTAGTTCATCTAAGGGACTCAAGTTCAGTTAGTTCACTCCTTGAAAGGAGCAGTTCTTTTGAGTTAGTTCAGTTGTTCATTCCAGTTCCTTTTCTTTCCCATCACACAAGAACAACTAACGAATGTTCGGTGGATACTACCAATTCCTCATATAGTAAATGAACTATCGTTCCGTGGATACTACAAACTCCTCAAGTATTAATCCAACCCATATGAATACTCCTAACGAAATAAAGGAACTCGATACCATCAGCTCCTCATGTAGTATACACCATTCCTAAGAACTAAAGAACTAATTCAGTAGCCCTGCGAGTGCGTGAATCACTAGTTCTTTAGTTCTTTAGTTCTTAGTTCATAATGCACAGGACGGTAGTCCCCCTTCCTAAATCCACCTCTACTCTAGGCACTGGGTCCTTAGTTCTCCTACTCTGTGGTCCTGGTGAACGAACGTTCATTGAAGTGAACTAAGTCGAGGAGCAGTTCAGTTGGCGCAGTTCGAGAGTAGTTCAGTCAGGAACTACCCACCTCTAATCGACTGAGCTGTGCTGCTTCTGGAGTACAGTACTCGTAATATAGCTCAGAAACACACCTTTGATACTAAGTTTGCTCAGGTCAATTCGACAATGAATGATTTAGAACATTAAAATTTGCAGCTACATAGCAGAACGTCCAAAACGCCTATTCAAAAAACGTTCCAACGAGAAAAAGTACAAGTTTTTCTTATTTTAGTTTCTTGATGTCTCTTGTGGAGAATCAAATTCTGCGTCTAATGAGACTAATTTCAGCTCTCCAGCCATGTAGCCACAGTCATGTAGCCACCAGTGCTCCAAACAGTTTTTGTGGTATGTGTGCGTATGGGTGGTTTAGTATGCGAGTCTGTTTTTGTTGTATTCGACGCCACCTTTAGATTCTCACTCATTCCGGTGGCTGTTACGCGAACTAGTTTCCACTTGCCATAACAGATGACGCCATTTCAGGGGGAAAATCACATCACCAAACATTCACAAGCTGTTTACATCCACACGATAACTATCTTTTGGAGTTGACGCGATCTTCGTAATTTCGAAGTAAACTATTCTGAAAATCGGGAGGTATTCGATCGAATTTTTACAACAATTTTACCTCATTTGAGAAAGGATTTTATGATCTACGCTATTTCTTTCATAAGGAAACTCGTTTTGTAGATTCCAACAGTCAAAACGGTGTATTTCTGGGATTGTTTCCGAGTCGCTTGCAGCTATGAACGGCTTTTAGACATAGGAACATGAGGTATACTCATAAATCAGCGTGAAATTTCTTTTTAGAATGGACAGGAGCAGTATTTTGATCGGAAAACCCCCTTTCTCGCCCCACGTGAAAATTAGAGATTGGCCCCTCATGAAAATCGGAGATTGCCTGTGGCTTGGCCAAACAAAAATAATACGTAAATAAATAAAGATGTCGAAGATCTTAAAACCTATTAACTTGTCAAACATGAACAAATATAACAATAATGGAAGATACGCCGCTGGTACCTGCCTCATTATCTAAGGTACAACGAATCGATATAAAGCTAAGTGTTTAGGTACAACTAGTGCATCAATGCTACGGTTAAAAAATGGGGTTTCTCTTAAACATCAGAGCGTGCTGGCTTCTTGCGATGGGATCCTGAATGTCTGGACGGAACTGAAATCCAACAGACAAGGAAGCTACAACAAATCCCTTCCAGATATATAAAGCGTCTCTGCACCAGCTTTCCATCAGTGCAAATCGCATTTAGCTTTCTCAAACTTCTTTCAAGGCATTTCGAAATTTCGGCTCTGTCGAGACATTCAGAAATATGAAATAAATTACGAACTATTCTTCAAAAGATTTGTCTCGTAAACATCAAAAGCAGGACGAAGAGATCGATAAAATAAACGTAGAGAAAAATATTTGAAAACACTGTTACAACAACAATCAAGCCTTAAATTTCGACAGCATTTGCTCGAGAGAAGACCGTTAGATGTGACAACTTGTATCGTTCATTGTACCAAGTGCAGTCATATTTTAGTAACTATCTCTTCTATGTGCCATGGAGGCTCTTCTGCGGATAATATATATTTATGAACTTAGGAGGCGTCACCGCATTCAATGCGCACATTTAATCAGCTCAGAAGAAATACTTGAAAAAAGTCCGATTTATCACAAGCCTCCATTTTTGTCCAGCTATCAACATTTGAAACATGACTAAAGACACTATCGAATTCGACAGCTTACAAGTATTAATACAATTTTTTTTAAATAAACAAAAAAAACTTAAATTTACTAGGCTAAAAATGCATTTTTCTCATTCTCATCCATTTTACACAATATATAGTATTCACAAGAGAAAAATTACAGAACAAGTAAATTTAAAAAATACCTTTTGCTCTTTTTGTGCGAAACTAAAATAGGAAATATCTGTTTGACATTGATTTTGAGTAAAAATGTAAAATACAAACGAAGTCAATATTCGGTTAAATATTACAGAAACACGCACCTACCAGCGAGTTCATGAAAGAAGCTCGCAACATCAAATATTGTGATAAAATTAAATTAAATCGACGTTTGAACAAGGCAGAAGACAGAGGTTGAATGGTTAGATAATATTAGGTTACCTAGTGCATGATGGGTAGAGATTCTCAGGAGCAATATTTCAAACTGCCTGAAATTATTTAAAAGAAACACGTTAGATTTAAATATGAAATAGTCAATTTTATAAAAGAAAATTTCAAATGATGTTATCTTCTTTTGATCAATTCAAAAGAAAGTTCATAAGCTAGGATTTCTACATGACGTATCATGTATTAATGATCAGTATGTGGGTTGCACTACGAGTAATTTTGAATGGCAAAAAATGTTGATTCAACTAATAAAACAGCAATGTGTAAAATTTATAAATATAATATTGTTATATTTTCGTGTTTCTGTACAATTAGTAGGTCTGCCTTGAAGATCTTGGTTTAGCAATCAAGTTAGCACTGCATATCTCAACAGGTTGGTTTTGCACTGGATTTTTTCTGGTGGTTGGCCATTTTGATAAGCGTTTGAGAGAGTCAGATAACTGTTGGGAATCGAGAAGGCAGTGCATGGCCAGTTCTCGTCCGCCCGATCAGAAAACTGGTTTTGGACAGTCAAGGAAAACACTGCGAATAGCCGGTCATGGACACTATACGGTCTTAAAAGAGTCCGGGATTCACTAAGAATGGGCCAACGACTTCCCGACGGTCACATAACCGCCGGATGGTCACTGCGAACAAACCTACGTAGTAGGTATGAAGGTAAGACATGCCAAGTTGTTGAGATAGCCATGCAGCGCTCCTCGTGGATGAAGTCCAAACCTTTTCTTAGTTTTGGAAGGGATTATCAGGTTTCACGAGGCACTTCTGTCCCCTCAGTTCTAGTACTAAAGGGGGGATTTCACGACATGATTTCAGGACCCTAAATCGGGCCCGGTCACCGTCGGCCCTGAAATCCGATGGTGAAAATCTGTGCTGCTGGTCACGTTTTGGTGAGGTGACCAGACAGGAAGGTCGGGAGAGATTTCCAACAGATTTCGGGTGGAAGGGCGGGGACAGACCAGGCCCCCACCACTTCTCCCTGTGAAGGGGACGTGAAATGCTCCACCAGGCAGATTGGTCTGTCCAACTCTCCACGTGTCCAAGAAATTCTGGAGATCTTCAGCATCCAAGTCTTGCGTGACTCAGCACACGTCTTTTGCGGTATACCTGCTTCATCCACATCTTCTTTTTCTTCCTTTCTTTCCCGCACACGGCCAAAGAAGTTAATGCTACACCAACAACTAACTGCTTTGATAAATACGGTGCCATTTAATTACATTTTTGAAAATTTTAAAAAACTATTTTTTTTTAAAACTACATAACTTTAAAACTGTGAAACTAACTGTAAAAAATGTTCCTGAACGAAGAAATTATAGCAACGAACCGTGGAACGAAAGCAGTAGGTCAGGCGCTTCAGAATGGGTCGTGAAAGTACAACGGTCTGCGAGGGAGAGGAGAGAACAGTGTCAGGGAGATCGGGGGCTTCGAAGTTGCACTTATCCAAAATTTCTTAAAATATTGCTGTGGGAATTCATTTTCTGACAGTAATCTGCCGGATGAACGTTTGTAATGAAAAATATGTGGTTTGTGCTTCTGCCACTTGGAGCGCTAGTGGTTGAGCTCATTCTTGTGGAGGCTCATACTGAGGTTCAAGCGGCTTCGAGTGAAGGAATGTTAGAAACAGTGGTAGAATGTGCTCGAAAAATAATTTAGTGCACCACGTTAAGTGAATTTTATTACATCATGCACAATCGGTTCTGAAACAGATGGAACCATATGTGTACTTATGCATTACAACCCCCCTCCACACACAGAAATCAACATGTTTCTCGCCCGTTCACATGACCCGTAGAGATGTTTCCGGTTGATACATGATCCCTTATACACGTGCTTATACACATTTATTTTAGAGGTCATACCCCACACTATTGACTATATTTTCAAATGAAAGGTTTCTGCTGGTCAATATCCAAATCCATTCTTCCCAACTATTCTATATTTTTACGAACGAGAAACTGATTAGGAGGAATTTTTTTTCACCCAAATTTATTTTTGAGATGCGAGCGCTAACTACCATTCACACCTCTGTTGAGGTCTGTATAAAATGGTGATGAAAATGCGAGATAAAACTATAGTACAACCTCGTCTATTCGGACTAACTGGGACCAAAGCCAATCAGGACAATCGAAATGCGGATAGTACGATTACTAAGCAAACTTGTCTTTTATTACGATAAAAAAAAAGCTTCTGTAACATAATTACGTAGTATCTATTGTTTACAAGAAATTAAAAAATATAAAAATAACTTTTCACATCATTTTTTTAACAAAGAATTGGTCCACCATCTTCTGTGTCAAACACGAGTGGAGTTTGAATGAATCGCAGTCACGCAAACCATTACCATAGTATATTGTACAACCTGTGCAGGAACAGGATTTGACGAACTTGTAGCTACGTTCTTGCTACCATAGTTAAAAGTTATCATCAAAAGTGAGCATTAAAATTAAAAAAACTGTCTACAAATCTGATCCGGATTATCCAGAGATATGGAACAACGACGGCCGGATAAAGGAGGTTTCACTGTAGGTGTACAGCTAGAAATAAGTGTGGTCCCTTTGGGGGATGGGAGGTATAATACACAAGTACCACAATTATGTAACCCAACCCTGGATCCGGATTAGGTATAAATTAAATCAGATCTGTGTACGTAGCGAAAATAGGATACTTCGTTAATTAAAGAATAAAATCGAACAATTAATTTTATTAAACAATAAAGAAAACCTCACGACTGGTAAGAGCATCAGATTTCTTCCAAAATAACCCAACTATATTATCACCGTGATTAGAAAATGGGTGCCTGTACGAGAACAGCAATTCGACACGTTAGTTAATACGGGAAATTTACAAGCTCATGCCAACAAAAAACGGACGAGGAAAATCATAAACCTTACAGGCACGTGAGTAACAGACGAACAACAAAATATAACAGAAAATAAGCTTATAATAAAAACTAATAAAATAAAATGAAAAAAAATAAACAAAATTGCCTTACTTCGAAGTATACTGGTGTGTTCCAATGGGTTAGAAGTGCTCTTTAAGGAAGTTAAAACTAGATTTGTTTAAAATTTTGTTCAAGAACCATCACCAGTGGTTGCCACCAGATGCGAATCGTGAAAATAGTGCATTCCAAAATGGTCCCTGGAGGTATGAAAATGGATTCATGATAAAATAACGAATGCGTTAGAAACGTGTTAGTGAAAAATTTTCATTATTGAAGGTAACATTCGGATGGTTGCAATGACGTTCTAGCGATGGGTTATTAATGTTGGTGTTAGTAAGCAATTTGAAACCCGCCATTTTCCCATCAAAATCTCATTTCAATTTCTAAAATTGATTTCACAACTTGACGACAAACAGAAATGTGCATCGGCAGTTCGAGAATTGAAATTCCAACTTAGCCGAGCGTTGAGATAGTGAATATTACCTTAAAATGCATTAATGAGAAATCTACTGATCGCAACTATTTTGAAAGCTGCAGAGCCGCTAATTAGATAATCTTATTATATTAGACACAGATGTATAACCAAGTAGCACTTACTCGTCGTTCGTTGACAGGAATGTTCTCATATAACATAGGTTTGGGAACGTCATCCGGAGGCCTGAAAATAAAGTCCAAAACATTGTAAACTGAATAATGCAATTACAGATTACACTGTCAATAACGTAAATTTAATTTAATACAGTTAAAAAAACAAAAAAAACAGATACCTGCTCGGACAGTTTGACATTAGGGCATTTCTAGGTCAAATTAAACCGTTAAAATTTCATTATAAACCTTTTCCAGTTGATGTTAATGTTGAGGACGACGTCACCGTTTCTTTCAAATATCACAGATTTTGCATTCATAGTGCACAATGCCCCTAAGAATAAGTTAGGAAAGATTGGGACAGAGATTTGTTAAGTTGGTTACATATAGAACGGAGGTGTATTATCAAATTTGAAGACATTTTTCTTATAATATGTAACATAAATATTAATATATTTGCGTTAAACCCAACTTTTTGGGGAGTAATTTTCATCAAATTACACATCAAAATATCGAAAATGTTGAAAATACGTGTCGTAGGCGCGAGATAGGGTTTGGTTTGGCAGGCTGCAGGAGAGAGGGCGGTTGCCCCTTAGGAGTCTTTTAGATTGCTAACACCCCACGGTTTTCACCACAGCGAGTGTTAGGGGACAGCTACCACCCCGCGGTTTTCACCACAGCGAGCGATAGCGGACGTGCCAGCACCCCGCGGTTTTCACCACAGCGAGTACTAGATCTTTTCGGGTTGCACATCCTGCGGTTTTCACCACAGTGAACATGCGAGGGAAAGGTCTGAGAGGGGAGGCGCAAGGTAAGGGAGAGAGAAGCCACAGGTAGGAGTCGGATGGGTAGAATGAGGAGCTGTGGGAGGGCCAGTGCCTTATAAAGGTGCCTCCACCTCGTCCCCCGTCTACCAACGACTGTTGACGGCCGTTGGGGGTTGATGGAGGGGCTTCGCTCATCTTTTCTTTCTCCTTGCTATTTATTGGTTGAATTTTAACAAAGAAAAACGGATTTATTGAAAAAATAGAGTCTATTTCCACTAATATACGAAAAACGCTGTTATATTATACCGGTTTCGGTGATCAAACCATCGTCAGTAACAAACAATAACTATTAACTACACTAGCAGTAGAAACCGGTATAGTGTTTTTCGCGTTTTTTCGTGTATTAGTGGACTATTTTTTCAATAACTCCGTTTTTCTTTGAAATGGAATGAAATTTCGTGTGATTTAGTTCGAATCTTAACACATTTATACTGGAGTGGAATAGGGGTACCACGACAATACGGTTTCAGCGAAAAGAGGCTAAAAATGAAATCGGAAAAGGTTTAATTGATTTAAAATGGAAAATGTTTAATTTGAGACGGGTGAATATATCAACTGGAAGAGGTTAATTGGACTTGAAAAAATACAACAGTCAATCTCATGTAACCAAAAATGCATTGCATGTTTCCAAAATGTTTTTATTCAATATGGGATCAATGAATTTTCCTATTATATTACATATAATATTATAATACATAGCAAACATTTTCGGATTTTTTTTCTCAATTAATATTGTGAAACACAGTTACGGTCATGTCAAAGAGATTTTTGGTTCATCTTTGTCTATCAGTTTCTACTGGAGTACGTACATTATTATCCGTTGTCAGAGATGCGGATGGTCTTCACAAAAAGATATCTAAGTCGTTGACTGGAAATCTAATAATCATGAAATCAAAAATTATTAACAATTTTACTGCCACTCGATTATGATTTAATCAAGGTGATTTCATAAATGAATAAGGGAGGAAAGGGATTTTGTTAAAATTAGCGAATTACATCAACTAAAACGCAAACTAGCCGGTGCTTTAAAAATCCTGTTTGAAAGAGCAGACAACACATATGTCATTTGGCGATGTCATTTTATACATATATAAAAGGCAGGGAAGGGATTTCATAATTATCGGGTTAAATGATCCAAAATGCAAAACAGCAGATCCTTTACAAACCCTATTTGAAAGATTAGCCGACCAGCCTACTAAAACTTGACTTCTCTACCTGCTAATTTTGACTTTGCCTGTCACATTTCATGTAATTTGAAACAAATCTCCTCACTTAAGTGCCTCGGGGACAAGGTATTTCCACAATAATACCATTATTTTGATGACAGGCATTCATAATCATATTTTATTTAATGCACATTATGTAAACCTTAAAAATGGAAAAAGCAAGAATATTAATACAGGCAGCTCTTTTGGTCAAATATTTTCTATGTAATATAATACATACCGTGGAAGTACCAGGTCGACCGGAGATTTTCTAAGGAGGGTCCCTGTAGGGGTTGAAGACGCTGTGTCGTTACAGTACCTGATGTTCGTGTATTCCCTACCCGCCAGCAAACATTTCTGAAGCAAAATAACAACGGAAATGATTAATTAGAAAGTAAGTTGTAAATTCACATCGACCTTCTCGCCCTAAAAACTTGGAAAACGATACCTCACAAGCTCATGCTCACTAAAACCTCAAAAAACCTCGAAAAACCCTACTTGTACACCAATTTTTCCTCCGTAACACCCCTGGGTGTATTCCGACCGGGCGGCCCAGCTTCGGAGGACAACCAGGACCCAAATGTGTTCCCAAATGGGGACCCCCAACTGTGTACGGAAGAACGACGATTTTAGACCCTGTAAGGCTGAAACTTCGTTAGAACCTCGATTTTCCACTCTTTGGTCAAAATCGACGTCTACTCTGTCCCCTCGTCCCAAAAAAACATGGAAAACGATACCTCACAAGCTCATGTTCAGTAAAACCCCAGAAAACCCTATTTTTACACGCACTAGAGCCCAAATGGATCCTGCGTGCGAAAGAGCGAGTTTTTTAGACAACATAAAGTAGATATGTATGATACGGCGGACGGACTGCCTTATATCGGCAAAAGGTTTGGTGAGCTTTGTAAAGCGATCCACATAACATAGGGAAATTTCAAGTTTGATGAACAGTGCACGGGAGAAACCAAATAGGGGTGTACCAAAAAGCCCTTGAGTAACTATACAATTCGCTCAGGTGCCTTCGGACGAGTTTACATAACCGTATTACCTTCACCGAACCAGCACTACCTGACGTGGTAACTTCCTCGGACTAACTCACAAACTAAGCTTGAAAGTGTTGGGAAACTTCGGATATTCAAAATAAATTACTAACTTGTTCGGCGGCGATTCTTTGAGAAAGCGTTTGGATGTAGTGCTGGACCGCCAGATAGACGAATTTGTACTGGGCTTCAGTCTGCACCATTCCGGATCTTTGGGCCCTGACCATCTGAATTGTCCGCTGGATGTCTATCTCACAATCCACTCCTGGAAAAAATAACTCAAGGGATGAAATGAAGATCGTCAAGTTCGAAAGACCGAAAAGTAACTAACTGCTCTCCACGGTGAGATACCGAAACATCTGAAAATAAGTACGAGTAGCCGGATGAATAATAAACCACCAAATCGTTGGGTAATGAGTACATTCAGTTGTTCCCGAGCAAAGTTTCTGGACACAACTAGGGCACAAATGGAGCCTTTGTGCGAAAGAACGAATTTTTTAGACCAAAAATGAAGCAGATATGGATGATACGGCGTACGGACATAGCATTTTTGGATTCTACGCACCTTGAAACGTAAAACAAAAACGCTGCAAATCCCTGCACAACGGTTTATTATTTTGTATAGAATACCCTTCTGTTACAGATCACAGCTCTATGTATAGATAACCCGTCTATATAATATGATATGTACTATTCTATACATATTATGTAGATCGCAGACCCTCCGTAGGTTGGTACCTAACCCCGTACTCGTTACTAGGTACCTACCTAAATCTCGAGTTAAATGTTGCTAAAATAATTCTGCCGATGACAAACAGTACCTAACAAAAAGAAACACACATAATGAAGTTCTGAAAAGAAATTGTTGATGAGGAGTGAAAAAAGTTGCAAAAGTACCTACCAAAAACTCCAGCCCCTTCTACGTAGATGGTATAATGAACCGTTGTGTGATAATTTACCGTTGAGTAATGATTTACCGTAGTAATAATTTACCCATCAATAATACTTCAACGTTTGTTCAAGTTTCACTACCTACCAACAAACTCCAAAAGAGCCATCATTTTTCAAATGAAATAATATCACAGAACAACCAACTCGACTTCATACTCCGCCAATATAATCAGGTGATCCCTAGCAATGATTTCATCTCCGCCAAATTTCCTATTGTGGGCGCGTCTCTGGTTACGAGATTTGGTTTGAATTGTATACAATTTCATTCACACTGGAGTCAAAAATGCCTGTCGGTGCAAACTTCGGGGCCTTACTGTGAACGAACGGCTGGACGTACGATGCTCCGGATGGTCTTAAAAAACTCGCAAGTTCAAGAACTATTTAAAACCGTAAAAATATTCACGTAAAAAAATGGTATAGGCGTTTTGAAAATTTCAACCCCTATTTTGAACCCCTTAGAGATGACTAACAGTAACGTCGAGCTTCGAGGACCAACTAGACGCCGAATGGAACCTATAACCCGAATTTCATCAATTTCTTTTCATGGTAACTAAGAAAAGTGGCCCGTACGGCGTACGGCGGACAGACAGAAATATTTTTATTGCAGTTTTGGATTCTACATACCTTGAAACGTAAACCATCAAATTTTGAGGGGGGGTAAGAATTTTTTTTTTCATGCTCGATTCCAATGGTTCATTATTGAAAATATAAACCAAAAGGGTTTGAGGGGTTTGAGGGGGATGACATAAATTTTTTTTGCTGAGCGAATACACAGGCGTATTTATTATTCATAGAATAATAAACCAAAACTCTGCCGAGTCCTTGTCACAAGGTTTTATTATTCTATTGGACTTACCTACATAAACGTTGGCTGTTCATATTGTTTCTTTTATGGGCAATAATTAAAATAGCTATTTTTGGTGGCTTCCACCAATTTTGGCCCCGAAAAACACGAATTAGGCTCCTTTTTTTACTTACAGAGCTATTTAATTGTTTTGATTCACCTGCTAATACTACTTCTGGTGTTATTATACAAATTTATGGTGATCTGAGACAATTTCCCAGGTTTCTGACTCATAAAAAATGAGTTTTGGGGAGCTGAATCTTCGTTGGAACCTCAATCGGTCAAAGACACGAACTAAATCACTCGGGACGAAACCGTGGAAACCCATTTCAAGAAAAACAGAGTTATTGAAAAAAATAGTATATTTCCACTAATGCTCGAAAAAACGCGATAGTTATTGTTTGTTAGTGACGATGGTTTGATCACCGAAACCGGTATAACAGTGTTTTTCGCGTTTTTTCGTGCATTAGTGGAAATAGACTATTTTTTTCAATAACTCCATTTTTCTTGGTCAAAGACTCGTACTGCTTTGGAAACTTGATTTAACGAATGGGGAAATCCGGAGGCTACGCTGACAGAAGCTGAGGGATCCAGTTGCCATATGAAGCCACAACCACTGCAGCAAACGGATGCACAGAGAGTGCAGATCCGCAGTTACACAACGCATTGCCACTCCCTGCGAACACGGATCAATTAGAAATATCCATGGGAAAATTGACTCACCATTGGAATTTATATAGTTGAGAAGGATGTGAATCACAATGAAAGTCCCCGTCCGACCGATGCCAGCACTGCAGTGGACAACGACCGGCCCTATGAAGCCCGTACTCTCGTGGCAGGCGTTCACGTCATGGACGAAATTCAAAACGCTCCCAGGGTCATTTGGAACGCCGTGGTCTGGCCAGCCCTGAAAATTAAATTGGATGGATCTGGATTGAAACACTTGACAAAAAGACTCCCGGACCCACACTTCATATGGACTTTTAAATGTACAGCGAAATAGTTGAAGTTGGCATATTCACGTATGCCATTATAACACAAGGACTGTGTTGAAGGCGCCCTAATTCTGGTAGCAAATTCAGATGGTTTTCCTGTTCAGAAAATGATGCTCACTCGCGTTGTGGCACCAGCCACAACAGCAAATTCTGATAGTCCACCGCCCTCAAAATTTCAAGCCAAACGATCCACTCGGAAGGCAGTTATTCGCGGGTAAAGACATATATATAACGCTGGGGTCGAAGTAGACATACAACAGACAATACACAAATACCTGAAAATGATAGTGGTGAACTTTTCGCTCTTCGCTTCCATCCGCCGAAGACACCATCAACTCCCGCAGGGTGTAGTCGGCGTTCGTAGTCGACAAAATGTTGCGTAATTTTATTTTGCCAAATTCTATACTTTCTCCTTCTTCAGGCCAATACCTGGCGCACTTGTTCTGCAACAAAATATAATTCGATTGTGATGAAATCGATTTAGAATCACAGGGATGTTCGAAAATCGAATTATGGATCCTAAGCCTAGAGGTAGGGTAGGTTTGGGTAGGTTGAAGGAGAGGAGGATGACATTGTGCTCCTTAGCAGTCTTTTCGGATAGCTAACGCCCCGCGGTTATCACCACAGCAGGCTTTAGAGGAAGAAGCGCCCCACGGTTATCATCACAGCAGACGTCAGGGAGAAGGGTACTAGCGCCCCACGGTTATCACCACAGCGAGTGCTAGATGAAGGAAGGTACCGCGGTTACCACCACAGCAGACACTAAAGGAGAAAGATGCTAACAGCCAGCGGTTATCAACACAGCGAGTGTTAGAGGAGGAAGCATCCCATTGTTACCACCACTGCAGATGCGAAGGAAGGCGAAAGGGTAGGAGATAGAGAGAAGGCACAAGGTGAGTGAGAGAGAAGTCGTAGGTAAGAGAAATGTCGGTCGAATGAAGAGCTGGGCGGTTTATAAAGGTGCCTCCACCTCGTCCCTCACCAGCCAATGGTCGTTAACGGCTGTTGAGTGTCCTTGGGAGTTCGATGGAGGGACCCTTCTGGTCCTTTTCCCAAGGCGTTGCACAGCTCGTCTTTCTACTTGTTTATTAGTTGAATCTATAAGTTCACATGAGAGTGGTATCGCAGCTGAGGAGTACCACGAAATCATCTTATATAAAACTCAAAGTTCCAGAGGGGGGTCTCTCCAGTGGGAGGCCAAACGAGTGAACGGATCTCGATGCTGTTTTCTCCGGCAGTTTCCTCAAACACAGCTGGGTAACACAGGGTACATGGATTTTTCCATATCCGACTCCTTCATCGTAAACACGGTGGTCCTTCATGATAACAGACTTTAGATGTGGTAACTAAGGGTGTGAGGTAAGCTGTATAACTTTTGGCAGCGGTTTTGGACGAAATTGGATTTGACGGAAAGATATTTTCCCCATGATTCCAATGATACCAAAACGATTTCGGCGGGACGAACCGTTCGCCTGTTATTAGAGGATGTGGAGAATGTTGCCTGGTAGGTAGGTGAAATACTGGTGCTGGGAGTTCTGCCTTCACTGTGCAATGTTCACTGTGCAACGCACGCATAACGTTTGTAGTATGATCCGGATCATAATATGCCCAATGTTACTGATATGATATTTCACAGGAAAATTAACCTCCAACGTCAAAACTGAAGTTAATCCCAATCCTCGACATGAAGTGTTCGACTTGGAGGTTTGAGCATCGATGGACGATGGTTGGCTTTGATGTTCAATGTGTTCGCCATCGATAGCCAAACAGCCGGTCAAACTAGGGTGGCACCTCCCAAAAATTTGAACAAAGCAAGAGATGCTTCTAACCACTTTGGGCATCCCGAATAAGAGTAACCTGAGTTTGTCCTATTTTCTAACTGGAGCGTTAGACATCATGTCCAAAAAAACTACTAAATTTTTGGACTTTTTCCAGTTTTTTACAATTAACTCGAAAGCGAAGCGTTTACTGGCAAACCCCACTCTTATATTTCAAAATTAAAGAGCATTACATTCTGCATCGATTGAGTACAAGAAAGTTCAAATTCAAATTCGAGCAGGTTGTACGGGCTAAATCGTAAGTCAAAAATGGGGGAATTTTACAACTCTGGACTTCTTCAAACATTTTGGCGTTTTTCACACCTCTGAAATCTGCCAGAAGTTTGTATCACCTCTTCCAAAATTCGCTGTAGACTTCACAACTAAAATTTGATCGTAATCAAATCAACAAAACAGGAGGGGTAGGTTACTGAAGTTACTCAAGAGGTTGAAAATCAGAAATTAGGACAATAATGTTACTCGAACCTGAAGCAGGCAGCCCGAGTACATACCATCCACAGACAAGGGATCGCTTAGGTAAAAGGAGACATTTTCAGCCCAAGCATCAATAAGAGATGTAAACATAAAATTGTGCTAAAGATGGTATATGCCTTTCCTTTTCCACTTAGTACAATTTTAATACCCCTTCTTAGACAGAAGCCCGATTCAGCCAACACAAGCAATCCCTAACCTCTCGTTCAGGATGTTCCTTATATTGCGTGGCGAGTGTTATTATAGGTTTGTTTACAGTGTTGTTTCTCTCTTTTCTGACCGTATAGTATCCATGACCGGCTATTCGCAGTGTTTTCCTGACTATCCAAAGCCAGTTTTCTGATCGTCATTCCGGCCCACAGAAAACCGTACGGATGAAAACTGAACATGCACTGCTTTCTCGATTCCCAACCATAATCAAACCCTTCTAAAACGCTCATCAAGATGGCATTGGATCATGGATGGTTTCTTACGGTTCTTTAGGCGTCGGCTAACTGTCAAAGTAGGTAATGAGCGTTCCTACTATTCTATACTTCTTTATCGATGCAATGAAGTTGTACCTAGGCTCAGGTGATGCAACACCAACATTCAAAAACCTCCAGCGTGGAACATGACTGTACCACACACAGATAAGGAATGTCCTAGGTAACGTGGTAATGGGGTGAAAGTGAGTGATGAATTTTCGAACCAAATATAAATGACATAATTATACAGATGAGAGACATAATGCTGACCAAGGACAGTGTAGTTCTACATTGTGCAGCACAAAATATCTAAAAGTAACCTTACCTTTCCTCGTTCAGTTTCCTTGGTGGTCATAACGATAACTCGAGTGTTATGTTGCCAGATCATAAGCCAGAAATCTGCCACAGTGTTGGGTAAACACCCTTGAGTAGCTATATAAACCCTTCCATTTGGATCCCCATCGCCCTAAACACGCAAATAGTAAGAATACATCGGAATTCGCTGATAAATCTTTGCATGATACAAATTAGAGTATTTCTGTATTGTTCTAGACGTTATTAATTATACTCTATACCACAATGTTAAAAATATGGATGTAAATTCAACAGCTGCCACTGACTGAACCAACCTTGATATAGTTTGCGTTGATGTAATCGGATCCAGGGACATCAGGATCGACGTTCGATAATTTGACTCGCGTATGGTCGACTGAAAAATGCCACAAAGATACCACAATATTGAGAAAATTTGTACACCGAGAAATATGTGTATTACAGTTAGTAGTCACACCAAATTTTGAAGGAAAAAATTTAGGTTGAAATATTGTTCGGTATTTTTTAAGGCTCAAAAAGTCGTTGACAACACTGCATACGGCATTAGAATGTTTCTTCTTCAAGGATTATTTTTGTATAGAGCTACATGGAAAAAGTCAGTGCTAGTAACTTACAAGGTAATATGTTCTTATAGCGGTTTTTCGCCCGGTTCTCGGGTCGCTGCCCCTCCTTTCGAGAGAACAGATGTTTGCACTCCTGCTGTTGTAGAGATTCGAATTCCTCCCAGAATCCAGCTTTTCCGGACCATTGGGAATTTTCTTTCTGAAAACAAAATATAATTCAACGCTCAAAGTACGGATGACGCGTGCGTTGTGATGTGTTCCTGGAGGGTGGAGAGCACCGGGAGCAGATATAACAATATTAGAACTACTGTTATCTTCACAATTAAGGAAGTTCTCGAAAGCGGTACAACTTTCTGCCCACACAGCTCGACGGCAAGAGCTTTCCGCCCTGTTTTGAACGAATCCAAAACGATTTCTGCAGGATGAACCGTTCCGATTTGAAGGGAACAGGGCACCTAACAACGCCTTTTCAAAGCTCATTACGATTGCATTTTAGTGGTTGCACACAAGGTCTTGATACGTTTCGTGGACATCTTCTAAGTACTAAAGTTTTGTTGATGGGCTTGTACGAGCGAACCACCGTAAGCCTGCTAGTTTTTTTTTATTTTAAATTTCAAAACCAGGTTTGTAGGTATCATATTTTGTGTAAACATAGGGCGGTTTTTGTGTAAACATAGGCCAGCTTCTAACTGCATCAATGAGAAATTATCATGTATCGACAAAGAATATTTTTGGTAATGGTATTATAACCATCTTCCTCTACGCATTTGAAAAACCTGAAAAGGTGAGGGAAAAGTTGCTTATAGATGAAGCAAAAGCACATAACAGAAAACGAGATTTGCAATACGGCTGGCTTACATCACAAGGATATAACGCTTCAACAGGCCGTTTCCCATCTGCTGCCACCTGCCAGCCAATCAGAACCCATATACGTACAACTTCATAGGCTACAGCAGGACTCCACTTTCCCGATTTTTTTTTGAAATCTCAAAGTTTGGAAGTCTTTCAAATAATAAAGGAAGCATATTTTGCCGATTCAGCCCTACGACAGTCTTATCTCACATTAATATTATGAACTACCAAGGGGAAAAAATGTGAACAGAATTCATGATAACTACCCACTGTGTCATGTGGGAACTTGAAATTAATTCTTACTTGCAGTTCCTTGACGCGGGAGTCGATACCGATTGCGTTGATTTTGGTAGCGTTGAAGGGCTGCCGAAGGTGGACGACTGTGCCGCTCGTTTCGACCATCGGATTCTTCTTGTAGTGTTCTATAAGCTCACTCAGACTATTAAATTTATCTCCTCCTCCCACGTCGTACTTGTAGTCCTGGAAATGAATCGTTCGAGTGGTTGATGTAATAATGGCCTTTACTGCCAAACGATTTTATACGTTTAGAGAAGGGCAAAACGTCCACAGATATAGTGGAAGGATCAGAAAATTAATAAGAAATACATATGGAATTAGTCGAAAGTTCGTAATACATAAGAGTGCCCGTATCATATCCCAAGCACAGTGAAAGTTAACCACAGCAGGACGTGTCGATATGCATCTCAAACTAACGTAATTCCCCATCTTATAGAAGTGATGCTTCGGTAAGTCTATTAAACATAAGAATTTTACTGTGAAAGAATTATTTTTCAGAAAGTTTCACTCTGATAACCATTTAGTGTTGAAAAAACCTAATCTTAACTAACAACCCTTGACTGCGTCACGAACGACGAAGAAAAACAACAGATTCGTTTCAAAATGAACAACAGATTTCTGAAAACTCAAAACTTAACAACAACTCAACAAACATATTTTAAACGAATCCCAAAATGTTCACAAAATTCGTTCCAAAATAACAATTTAAAACCAAATGCTTCATCGACGAATGCATTGCAAGATATTGGCTTTTGCTTTTTTACCAAAATGTGAGATTTATTGGCATGGCAGGTTAACGTTTGGTTAACTTTTGATGCAGTAATGAGGTAAGTCTGCGCTAAGGTGGCAAAGTGAGATAAATGCCACGTTTTTCAGCGATTTCAGTGGAGCAATGTTAATGTCTTACTAGCCCTCAAAAATCGAAAAATTCCTAGTAGATACTTCAATTCTTTTTCTTTCTCATTTTTTACAGTAGGAACTATTTATTTTGAGAAATATGTAGTTTTTCCTTTCAAACTTCGAAATTCAACACTGTATACCCCCATTCACTGTATGTAAACTCCTAACATATATTACTGGCGTGACATACAATTTTGTTTCATGACATAAATCATAGAGTGGCAACTGGCAACGGCAAAACCGATGTGAAAGCATGGTTTTGAGGAGAGTCTGGAGGATTGATGCGACAATGCCCCTTCCTAACGAGTGCACATGCGCCAGGGCATGGATGATTTCCTCTCCAGTTCTGGTTAGCCTCCAATAATACTACCTGTAGATCAGCTTCCTCGCGTACCTTTCAAACCATGGCTTGGACTCAGCGCTTTTTAGCAATCACTTTGAGATTAATATTCTATCTTGACCCCAGTGTTGCCAACCACGAACTGAAGTTCAAATCTGCCTATGAACCTACGAACTTCTTTTCTCAAACTACGAAACTGTTGATGAATTTTGACAAATATAATTCAATGCAACGTTCTTATTAATTCATATCCATGAAATAAAACGGTTTTTAAGTTTACTTTATTCTCCAAGGCAACGACCATCCATCAGTAAACCTTCGACCATATCTACAACACTTGTGTCCGACATCACTGCCTTGTGCAGACTGATTACAAGGCATAAGTGTTGTAGTTATATTATCTACCGAGAAGGTTTACCTACAGATGGTCTTTTTCCAACGTTCTTTTGCCTTTGCATTAAAAAAAGGAGTGTATCTAGTACCCAGTAGTAGAAAGAGGGTATCTAGTACCTAATTCGGAAAAGGAACACCTGATAATTATAAGCACGTCATCAGCATCGGGGCATGCTGATTACTGATGATCTACGGGTAGTATTATTAGGAGCTAACCAGAAATGGAGAGGAAAATCGTCCAAGTCTTGGTGCATGCGCACTCGTTAGGTAGCGGCACCGTACCACCAGTCCTCCAGCCGATAAAGTCGACTCCCATACATGCGCAGTTGCATCGCATAATATGCTGATAGAAAAATCAGGCTGTGTTGATAAGAACACAACGCAAATTTAAGCAAATATTAAGCTACAAATAGGACTTATCGTTTGAAATCTTACATGGCAGCGTATCATGACGTGTGTGACTTTGTCGTCAGTTCGTACAGATAAGACGAAATCGCCCGGCTTGCTCTGAGATTCTCGAACTAGAAAACTCCCGTTTTTCCCTTTTTCTAGTATCAGTTTCTCCGCTTCTTTACCTGAAAGGTGGCCGTGGAACCACCTGAAAAAAAATTGAAATATTCACTATGTATTTAAAATAAATAATCTGTATTTTAATAATCAATATAATCAATATTGACTATATTTATATAAAATCAATATTTGAATAATCAACTTATAAATATCCTTCATGAAGTTGGAAGTTATGACTTGAGTAACTTGAAGAATCCATTAATTCCTACAATACTGCTTCCCCTTTGCAATTTATATAAATTTGGCAACATTGAGGTCTAGAAGATCCACTATTCAAACACATTTATATTCGATATACTAATACTCTTCTATTCGGCTACTCCCTTCAGACATCACAAGAATTTCTCATTCTAAGGCACAATAAAAGCTTCCGAAGTGCGATTTGTTCAGTTGACTACTCCAAGTTGTTAATTATCGTAATAATGATTACCCTATAACGAGCAGCCTTTGACAAGGTAATAAAAGAAACTGAAATTAATAACACTGCTGAATATTCTAGAGAAGGGTAGATGAAAGCAATACAGCAGATTATAGGTGAGGCAGGGTAAAGCACCCGGTTTACATAATATGATGGAAATGATATGCAATATGAATATTGAACAACGCTTTAACGCACTGAGAATCAAATTCAGGAGTGGAAGAGGATTCCTGTTTGCATTCAGCATATTAGATTTCCGATTTCATTTGAGGTTAAGTTGCATTAAGATGAATAATGAACCGAACAATATACAAGAACAAAGGATGAATTATTTATGGTGTGATTATTTGCTTTGCATACATGTTAAGGTTTAAAAGGGGTTTTAGAAGTACAAAATTACATCAGGAAAATTGAATGAATAGAGTAGTTCACGGCAAGAAGCATTTCAGAGAAAACACTTCGTGAGCTTTTCAATCCAGCTCTAGCTGATATGGCCCAGTAGATATTATCCACTGATGTGCCCAATGGCCTTATCAGGTGGACTAAACCGGTTCCCGTGAGATCACCGAAGTTAAAATACCTCGAGCGTGGTTAGTACTTGGATGGGTGACTGCAGTGACAAGTGGTGACACGTCCAAGTATGACCCATGTAGCTGTTGTGCAAACTCCTCTCCCCCCAAGGGTATCAATGAGTAGCCGAATAAAGAGCGAAATGATCAGATCGAATTCTGATCCTCTCATTGGACGACAGCTGATCATGTCCTCGACACTGGCAGGACGGTCGGACGAAAAGTCCCAGCCCAATGGCTGTTTACTTTAATTTACTTATCGATTGATGAAGACAGAAAAGGCATTTAACAAAAACAACCAACAAACAAACCTTGCGGTAGTGAATAAGGGTGATAAGTTACTGGTACCTGTGTTTCTACAGGTAAAACCTAACTGAGTGAAATGGGAATTTATTATCCATAGATACATAATAAGATGATAGAGAAAATTTTTGTTTAACCACAAAACTTCTATCCTGACGACTGCACCCCCATACTTTTCATTTTTCCTTCATCTGTATTTCTCATGTACTTCCCATGGAATTATGAACTTTATATGTGCATCCATAAACACAACAAATCAGCATTTCTACATGAAATCTCATTGAAAAATGGCCTGAACCTCTGATAAAGGCTCAAATGATGACAGGGAACTGCTTGGAAGCCTTAGAAGCAACTAAGGAGCGCGCTCCTAGCGGAAAAACTAGTTCGCCCTGAGCTCTATGTTTAAATAACGACTTAAGCAAGCACGCTAAAATTACCCTGCGTTCAAAATGACACACCAACACTCCAGGGTCAGGTTTCACCACATAGAAATTGCTAAACTATATATATATTTTTTTAAATAATAGTTAATTTCCATAATTTGATTCATCAAGTACCCAATACTACCAACCTCTCCGTGGTGGGATCAGCGCAGTTCAAAGGTGTTTTGAGTTCTATGATTTCGCCGTTTCTTTCCCTCAGTTGTCCCTGATTCTCCATGTAAAACTGAACCAGCTCGGAGAGTGTGGCGAACTTTTCACCGCCGTAGAGATCGTAGAAATCACCTGTGTTCTGTATCTTGATGTGTGTCACTTCATTGTTTCTCCTGAAAATTAGAATTATACAATGCTATAGAGAGAAAATCCCATCAGGAATTTCTTCCGAAGTACGTCAATATATTTCCATTCAAAATGAGATATACTGAGTTTGGCAGATCGACTGCTCAGAAAAATTATCTTTAATAACGTCTACCTAATGTAGGTGTGTAGGTTCACTGCCAACTCTATTTTCAAAAATAAAATCTAATTAGGTATAATGGTGATATAAACATGGTTAAAATGAGGAATTTTCCTCAATGCTTATTTACTTTTTTTCAATTTTAATATTCAGAACTATTGGGAAAATGATAGAAGCACATTTTCAAAAATAAGCGGTTTTTTAAAAATGAGGGTGAATAGAAGTAATAATGCGGAGAGAAATGACGTGTCAGGATATTGAAATCCGATTGGCTGTTGGCCCAAGCAGGCAGAGTGAAGCTTTAGAGGCGAAGGTCCTCAATGTTGCCAACAACCCGACATTAGAAATAACAAACCTTCCTGGCAACCTTCAAGAACCTTTGCTACGACCTTTCATGAACCTCCCCTCGGTGTGATTTTGTGGATACGTTTTTTAAATTTATTTATAAATTTGTGGTTCCAACCAACCATACACTGCGATTCTGTACATCATTTAAAGTGATGCACTAGCGGTTTAAGCGGGATTTGAGTTGAACTACTAGGTGGTTTACATGATACGTCATTTCTAGTGGGAACTCGAAAATTCACACCTCACACTTGTTTTCAGCCTACTTTCTGACATAAAAATACCTCACTATGTGGTCAATGTGTTAGTTTCCTTTACTGTACAGAATTTGGCCAAAACAAGAAGTTTAAAAGAAAGGTACTTTTCCAAAGGTAGTTTTTGAAGAAACAAGACTGAAGTTTGCCCTATTAGGAATAAAATATTATTCTGAACCTTCAGGCAGCAAGAATTAAGCAGTTAAATATAAATTGCATAATAAAAACAGAACCTGACCTCACGGAAAGTGTGAAATCACCGGGGTTGGATCGGCTGGGTCTTGCCAGAAAGGAGCCGTCATACCCCCGCTCAAGAAGCTTTGCCTCGGCCTCCACTCCAGATATGTTTGGGTGGAACCATCTGCAGAAATACGATAACGAATTATTAGAAAAACATAAATCAATTTTAGTTGAAATAAATAAATAAATAATACATCTCACAGGCAATTTATGGCAGCATGCATATTCGGAATACATAAACATATGTAGTGAGTATCTGCTGATTAATGACCTTAAAAGAATAATGGGAGTATGACAGCATTTATGAAAGGCCATACTTGGATGGAGTAGAAGTATATAACTAACTGCCTTGAAATCAACTCTCTCGCGCTCTCAGAGGAACAATGTACCACCAGAAAGTCACATGGATGTTACTAGTGAATTTCCTAACTCTTTTCTGACGGTATAGTATCCATGTCGTTGTTTGCTGGGTTCTACAGAACCACTTGCGAACAGTTTTCTAACAGCCAGATCGGTCTGTGGACTTTTCGGCTTACCACTTTCTGCTGAGTACCCCCACCATCTCCCATCAGTTATGGCCAATCAAATCAAATGATTTCTTGCTTCGAATGCGTTCCTCTTCCTCTTTCTGTAAAATTTTCTAAAATTCTTCCTCTTTCTGTGTTCTTAGTGCTTGTGACTTTCAAGCGGTTTCCAAGTTAATGCCGGTCGTGCAAGCTCACTAGGCGGTTCAAAAAATGGTTAGGTAATGGTTTGCTAGTCACCCGTAAAGCCCACAGCAAACAAACCTTACATTCCATTGTGTGTATGTTCCATATAGATAGAGGTTGTTAGATGGTCCCCATGGAGGAAGAGAAGTAACGTTCACTCCTGTTAGAGTGATGATGGACAGGTACTATACAAATTCACAGCCGCTATCTGTTTGGAAACTGTTCACAACATAATACTGTAGTCACGACAATCAGTTCAATATGCTTGAAACTATTTGATTTATCCGATTTTCCCTTAACACGTTCCGAGCGGAATGGATCGATCGATCCAAGGCCTGCCGTTCAATTCACCCAGCCTGGATCTATCGATCCAGCTACGGGGAGCGTTTCTACGATAAGAGGCCTCTACATTCTGCTCTGAAACTGAACTATCGCGCACTCTAGTGACTGCTGAGTTCAACACCTTTATTCTAGATGATCTGACCTCCGAGAGACTGCATTCCGTTTCGTTATTCCAAGCCGTTTGTTTACCAACATTTTCTCGCTGCGTTTGGATGATGTTTTCGGGTACAATCTTCAGTTTTGTTGTGATTATTGCGTTCCTTTTTTCCTCGAGGAATCTGTTTCAGTTCCCCTTTGGCATCCAACCACGGTAAGTCGTTATTCATGAGTCTCTAGGCCTCAAAAGACCGCCGATTGTATTGCGGGTTGCCTATACCGCCGAAGTGGATCGATAGATCCAACGTCTATAAATCAATGATTTTCATCCAATTTTGGTTCCACATTGTAGTTTTCGTTCATAACTAAATATGATAAGCAGTTATCAACAAATAACTCGAAAAAACGGGTGCCGTCATAGGGAGCCTCCACCAAAACCGGCGCCGCTCGGAACGTGTTAAACCCAATCGGTAATGTTGTAACTGGTTCACCGAAATTATTATTTTTCAATACAAAGGTAAATATCGCGGCAGTCACGCATCCACGTGCGCCTAATCCCCTCCTTTCCCCATCTTTCACGAATGATCCCAAACCACCATATTATGGCACAGCACTCCATATTTAATAATATCCATGCAGGGTCGCTTTATAATCGGTTAAGGCGCTTATAAAACATAGTTCTAACGAAAGTGATATTATTTAGGTATTACCCCCATCATTTCGGGTGGAATCTACTTCAACGTGATCGCACAATGAAACCCTGCACACACGGACCCGAAGATTCCTCACCTTGATATATGTTAAAGAAATTTATTTCATATGACGTGAGACGTGTCAACAGATTAGGCACCACTTTCATTCCGTTAATAGCATTATTTATTATAAATTGATTATTGTCCGCTTTTCCGTTCAAAAACCAATAAAAATAGCAGACGACTTCCACACCCAAATCACTGTAGTGCTTGTCAAAACCATCAACCGAACTCAACGAAATTAGTGCTAAATAGGAAAATTTGAAACCCAAGTGCTGTCCACATACCCTCGGAAGAACAAGATTCCTGGTACGAGTAGATTAGACGAGCCTGTCTTGAAGGTTATGAGGAAATGAGCGTCGATGTGACACAAGTATAGAAACATGAAATATGACTGACAATTTACAAACATAAAATTTGAGATTATCAGACATTTGTCGGGTAAATCCTGAAATTTTAAAAACTAGGTGTAGTTTCTGGGTTTTTTTCCCGCTTTACTATTCTCTGAGTAACACGCCTATGAATTCTGTGCGGAATTTTTTTGTAATACCCCCTCAAATTTTCTTTATTTTTTTATCTCAAGGTACGTAGATTCCAAAAATGCAATGTCTCTCCGCCGTACGCCGTGACATTGACATCTTCCTTAATTTTCGGTCTAAAAAAAGCGTTATTTCGCACACAGGCCCCATTCGGGCCCTAGTTGTGTCCCCTATCCCGGCAGCCTGATCGGACAACACCCATGTGTTATGGGTGAAAAATGGGTGCAAAATTAGGTATTTTTGAGGTTTTAGTGAACTTGGGCTCATGAGGTATTGTTTTCCATGTTTTTTTAGGTTATGAGACCAGTAATATGAAGTTGATTTTGACCACTAAGTGAAGAAGTGAGGTACTAACGAAATTTTAACTCTCAAAAATCAATATTTATGGGTCAAAAACCTGTGGAAATGGCTTTAATCACCAGAAATTTGTATCATAACACAGGAGAATAAAAACAATTCAACGACAATTTCATTGATCGAAAATAATTTGTCAGAAATAGCAACCTAATGTTCAAAACAGTCAAAGCTTTATGGGTATCTTCACTGAATCGAGCCGTAATCAGTCCAGAATAATAAACCTATGTAACAAGGACTTCGCAGCATTTTTGTAAGTCAAAAACCTGGGAAATTGTCTGAAATCACCACAAACTTGTATAATAACATTAGAAGTACCTGGTATCAGCAGGTGATTCAAGAAACTTAAATGGCACTATCAATTATCAAAGATAAATTGTCAAAAATAGGCAAACTCGAGTTTTTGGGGGGGCCAAAATGGAAACCACCAAAAATAGCTATTTTAACTATTGCACATGAAAGAAAAAAAAAAACCACAGTCATGCAGCATGGCTATAAGAGCGAATTTTCGAAGTTTTCGGCATCTTCCTCCTCCGCCTAAAATTTTCTGAAAATTAATTTTCGGCCAATGTTTTCCCAACTTGATACCATACAAAATTAAAACAGGAGTAGTTTTACGCAAAGTAAAATTTGGGGTGGAAGGAGGGGGAGGGGGAAATCAAAAATGTTTTGAATACCAGAAGAGTAGGTATTGGGTACGTAACAAATTTTTTGTTCCATTTTTTGCCGAGTAACACCTCGGTTTGTAGATTTTCCAACGCTGAACACGATGGTGAAGTCAGAATTGCGATATCCCATTCCGTTATCAGATTAGAGCAGACGAATCAGGAAGAACATCTCAAGAAATAACCACGTTCCTTCATCTTCAAAGTGCTCCAGTTTGAGAATGGAATGAGATATCGCAATTCTGATTTCACCATCGTGTTCAGCGTACAAAAACCTTTAAAATGAGGTGTCACTTGTCAGACTTTTTCATTTTGGGAATTTATGGGTAATTTTCCCCCCCTAAAACTCCCAAAAACTCCCCCTTAGGGTGACCCGATTCTGCCCATCTTCGAACTTAGCCTGTCGATTGCCAAGACAGATTTTTCGTGCAAATTTGAACTTTTTATCTCAATTCTTTCGAGAGTTATCGTCTGGAATGACACATACAAATATAAATATATAAATATATATATAAATATATAAATATGTATATATATATATATACATATAATTTTTGGTGTCTTTCGGCAGGGAATTCAGGATGGTCTGAAACGGATTTTGGTATAAAAATCTTTCGGAAATTCGAGTTTTAAAAATTTTGGCCCGAGAACAATAGCTTCCTTTTCTTCGAAAATTCGCTAATAAATGAGCTACATTTCTGTAGGTATGTCCAGTAGAATAATAAGCCCATGTGACAAGGACTTTGCAGCGTTTTTTTTTCCGACAGAACTGAACATAACCCCGCAGGGAGCTTCCCAATATCTCACTTCCCTCCAACCTTCGCGTTAAACGGATCTTTTGTCTCTGTGGTACCCACTCGGCTATTTTTCGGCCCTACAGTCATCGCAGTTATTTGGCGCGTTTCCAAGGTGTTCCGAAAAACTCGGGTTCCGGTTTTTGACACTTTTTAAAACCAGTTCTGATGGCTGGAACATACCTAAAGAGATAGTGAAAACTACTAAAACTACTAAAAGAGATAGTGAAAATAGATTATCTATTTTGGAAATCTCCAGAGAGACAGCCTCCCTCGAGAGACAGTCTCTTTCAGTGTCTCCGAGTTAGTCTATTTTACTGAATAGCTCTCAACCCTTACCTACTTAGACGTGTTCACTCATGAATCGATATATGGATATATTTTTAATGAACAATCGACTTGATTTTAAGAGATGAAAAAACATACATAAAAATGACCGATATGGCAGCCAGTGAACGAAGGATGACTCACAATCACTACCAACAAACTAAAAACGCTGCAAAGTCCTTGTCACATGGGTTTATTATTCTACTGAACATACCTACAGAAATTAATTTTGGCTGTTCATTTATTGTTTCTTTCATGTGCAATTATTGAAATGGCTATTTTTGATGGTTTCCACCAATTTTATCCCCCAAAAACACGAATTACTTAGGCTCGGCTTTTCCTTTCAACAGATTATTTTTGATCATTGATAGTACCATTTATTTGTCTTGGTTCACCTGTTGATACTACTTCTAGTGTTATTATACAAATTGATGGTGATTTACGACAATTTCCCATGTTTTTGACTCATAAAAAATGAATTTCGGGAGCTTGACCTTCGTTACAACCTCAATTCTTCACTCTTCAGTCAAAATCAACCAAATATTCGGTCTTCTCACCCTAAAAAACATGGGATACGATATATCACAAGCTCATGTTCACTAAAACCGCAAAAATCCCTCGAAAACCCCTATTTTTACACTCGTTTTTCTCCCATAACACCCCTGGGTGTATGCCGATCGGGCTGCCGAGCTTCGGAGGACAACTAGGACCCAAATGTGCTCCCAAATGGGGACCCGAACTGTGTGCGGAAAAACTACGATTTTAGACCAAACTTTAACGTAAATTTAAGGCTGAAACTTCGATACAATCTTGATTTTCCACTCTTTGGTCAAAATCGACTTCATATTCGGTCTTCTCGTCCCCCAAAACATGGAAAAAGATACCTCAAAAGCTCATGTTATTAACATGCTACACAAAAAGTACCTATTTTTATACACATTTTCACTCATAACACCCCTGGGTATATTCCGATCGGGTTGAAAAATTTTGGGACACAACTAGGGCCCAAATGGAGCACGTGTGCGAAAGAACGAATTTTTCAGACCAAAAATAAAGGGAGATTTGGATGATAGGCGGACGGACATTGCATTTTTGGAATCTACGCACCTTGAAACGGAAAAGAAAAAATTTTGAGGGGGTGTTATAAATTGTTTTTGCCGAGCGTATACATAAGTGTTTCCCGGGCAGTTCCAGTCATTTTGCAAAAAACACTAAAATCCGCCCAACCGTTAAACGTGAACGCGTCAAAATTACTCAATTACAGTATGTATGTATAACAAAAAAAAAGAAAAAAAAGTGTATTATTCGCGGAATAATAAACCAAAATGAGAAAGGGACTCGCTTTCGAGAAGCGACCAAATTAGGTGTCTCTCTGAAAGAGATCGAACATGCCAAGATGGCCGCCAACTCTCTCTTTCAGAAGTTACTGAATAACCCTGTCATGGATACTATAAAAACCTCTTCTGCCAGAAGAGAGATTCGGACCGAAAAGAGATGTCTCTTTGACTTAGTGAATGGGCCCCCAGGAACGAGCTGTTGAACCAATCCGTGAATTCCGGTGAAACGGTTATTGGTATTCGGCAATGGCGGCACCTGTTTACAGCTTGCACCAACTTCCCATTACAAACCTTCCCCATCATCGCAATTTATGGGGGATTGAACTATTTTCCAAACCACTCGACCAACCCTCCTCTACACTACCTACCACACCTGGGCTAGCATTCATGTTCCCATAACACCCCCCTCCCCATCATCACAATTTATGGGGGATTCAACTGTACTGTTTTATGAGGTTTGAGGTTTTATGTACTATTTTAATACAAACTATAATCGGAGACGTCTTTTTAATATAATTCAAGAAATGACAACAATTGATTAGGAGATAGTGACCAGACAGTTCCAAGCAGAGATGGGCATATTCATATTCGTAAATATGAATATGAATATATTCGCACGGCGTATTTTCTATGAATACGAATACGAATATATTCGTATTTACACGTGTAAATATGAATATATTCATATTTACACGTGTAAATATGAATATCTCATATTCACACAAGTTCCATGTGAATACGAATATATTCATATTCACACGAATTTCGTGTGAATATGGTAGATATATATGATGGTATTTACCCGAATTTCATGTGAATATAGTAGATGTATGATGGTATTCAGTCGAATTTCAAGTGGATATGATAGGAATATGTTCATATTCACACAAATTTCGTGTAAATATGGTAGATATCTAGTGGTATTCTCTCAAAGTTCATGTGAATATAATAGGAATATGTTCATATTCACACAATTTCGTGTAAATATGGAAGAAATATAATGGTATTCCTTCGAATTTCATGTAAATATTGTAGGAATATGTTCATATTCACAGGAATTTTGTGTAAATATGGTGGAAATATAAATGGTATTTACTCGAATTTCATGTGAATATGGTAGAAACATGTTCATGTTCACGCAAATTTCGAGTAAATACAATACAATAAATTTAGTAGAAATAGTGTGTTCATGTTTTGGAGGAAAACACAAAAATTTGATCACAAAGCTTCCGCTACTTTACTAGACTCAAGAAAAATGAATAGGTAGTAGCTACGGTTTTCAGTCCAAATACCCCTTCAACCCTGGTGGGACGTGTATGTCCCACCATGTTTTTGCACTCATAACCCTGCTAGGACATATATGACCCAGGAACTACTGCTTCAATTTTCCAATCGTTTTAGGGCCTGTTGAACACTACAATCCTTATTAAGGAACACTACAATGATTAGGTATGAATTCATCATGCTTCTTCCAACAAGGTAGGTAGGAAATGACTGTGGAACAGTTGAGTCCCACCTCAAACGCGCTGAAAAACGGGGGGGACTTGTGCTGACGAAAATAATTATTCCCGGTTGGGCAGTGCAGTGAAGCTTGATTCTCAGCCGGGTTGAAAGGGAGATATTTCTACCATATTTACACGAGATTTGTATGAATATGAACATATTTATTCATATCAAATTCACATGAAATTTGAGTGAATACCATTTATTTCTACCATATTTACACGAAATTCGTGTGAATATGAACATATTCCTACAATATTTACATGAAATTCGAAGGAATACCATTATATTTCTACCATATTTACACGAAACTCGTGTGAATATGAACATATTACTACAATATTTACATGAAATTCGAAGGAATACCATTATATTTCTACCATATTTACACGAAATTCGTGTGAATATGAACATATTCCTCCAATAGTCACATGAAATTCGAGGGAATACAATTATATTTCTACCATATTTCCGCGAAACTCGTGTGAATATGAACATATTCCTATTATATTCACATGAACTTTGAGAGAATACCACTAGATATCAACCATATTTACACGAAATTTGTGTGAATACGAACATATTCCTATCATATCCACTTGAAATTCGACTGAATACCATCATACATCTACTATATTCACATGAAATTCGGGTAAATACCATCATATATATCTACCATATTCACACGAAATTCATGTGAATATGAATATATTCGTATTCACATGGAACTTGTGTGAATATGAGATATTCATATTTACACGTGTAAATATGAATATATTCATATTTACACGTGTAAATACGAATATATTCGTATTCGTATTCATAGAAAATACGCCGTGCGAATATATTCATATTTGTATTTACGAATATGAATATGCCCATCTGTTGATAAATTATTCAACTAGTAATATAATGCTACATCCTTTCTGCAAGATTAGTTTAGGAAAATAAATGCAAAATTGGGGGATATGAAAGGTCCATGGGCTCTGTTACTTTAAACCACAAGGCAGTCGCACCCGAAATGAATTTAAAGTCTTCTTGTAGTTGGCAAACCTAATCACTCATTTTCAGTAAAAGAAATAAATTCTGCACACAAAATTTCACAATTTCGGAGACAAAATTCTTCTTATTGGAACCGTAGAAGGGCTCGAACCACTCTTCCACACCTCGTTATAGAGGAGGGTTTCGTTGGGGACAGCGAGTTTGAAGAAGAGGGTACAGCTCCCGCTGGGGAACTAGAGGCCAATTCCGGTGTTGTCTTTGGATTTTCCTTAGACGGGGAGATCTGCAGTCCACCATATTGCTCGAGAGCTGTCATTGGCGATGCAGGAATAGAAGCCCTAGAAGTTCGAGTTTAGATTCATTTAGATTTATTAAAATTATTAGATTAATTAATTAATTTAAATTAGATTTAATTTAGATTATTAGACCGCGGCTCCGGGACTTCCTCTCACGAATGTGAAATTAATTTCTTCGCAGCTCTTTCCCAGATATATCCTTCCCTATATAGGATCTAGGTTCGGATAATACCTTTGAAATCCAACCTTCCTGCCAAGAATCTTTTCCATTCATGAAGCTCCTCAGAAAACTCCTTCTCATTTCTGGCAAAAGTGTCGTGGTGACTTTTAGCCTTAATTTTTTAGCTTTTCCATCTGGTAGCGAACGTTCTCATCAAGCGATTGAGGTAAAGGAGCTCCAGGCAGGTTGCGGCCTTAGTACGAAGGAGTCTATCCATCATAAACTGACTTAGCGAATAATCCAGGCCCGTTAACGGAACTCTGTACTCAAGAACAGCTAGGTGAGGTCACTTCCGGCTTGAATTGATTTTTTAATCATCTTCTTAGCAATGCCTATTCCTTTTTCAGAAAGTCCGTTGGATTTCGGATAGTTAGGGCTTGAGGTTTTTATTTTAATACCCCAAGATTTAGCAAAATCATTCATCTCGCTACTTCAGAACAGGTTGTTATCGCAACAACTTCCGGGATTCCAAACCCACTGAAGAGAATTTTCAATTTTTTTTATTATTTCGGTCGCTGTTTTAGTCTTAAGTGGGACGATTTCCAAACAGCGAGAAAAATAATATTCAACTGCCAAGAAAATGTTTCCTCGGTGTTCTCCTATGTCCATGCCCACCGTCTGAAATGGGTACTCCGGTATGCTTGACGAAATCAGAGGCTCTTTTGATATTGTTATCCTGAAACATTTGGCAAGTGGGGCACTGCCCCACAAAATCAGCTATGCCCGTCGACATACGGGGCCAGTACATGATATGGCGGATAACCGAATAATTGTGACACGAAACGGTGAACATTTGATCGAAGGACTCGAAATCCAGCCTAAGGAAGGACCAAACCACTCGGCTATGCGACACCGCCGGTAAAAGTGAACGTCCTTCCAGGGCGAGAGTCAACCGGAATCGCCAAGCATCGTCTGGGGGACCCTCATATGGACTTGGGGGGCCTCCCAGGAACGTCCGGATGTCCCCGGAGAGGACGGACTTGACGAATGAGGAAGCGAAGGATAAATAACGATAAGTCATGACGCTCACGTTTTCATAGCCGGGTCGCTTCGCTCCTCCCACGCCGTTCTTCTTCCACTTGAGGCCGACAACATTCGTCACAATATCTTCAGTTGACGTCTTCATTAGATGACAATTGCCACGAAATTATTGGATTACACTCGAGCAATCTTGAAATTTCGTGCGGGTGACCGTTCACACCGATCAAAAAGTTGAACCCACGTCTCGAACCCAAACAGGGGGAGGACTCGAACAGCGATACTATTTTTTATTCATTCAGTCATTTTTAATTACTTAGTTTATTGACGACTCCCAAATCCATTCATTAATGAATTTTATTCCATTTTATTCATTCATTCCAAAATCCATGCATTTACTAGATCTCTCCATTTTATTCATCATTTATTAATTTTAGTTTATTATTCTGTGAATAATATACCTATGTATTCGCTCAGCAAAAAAACTGTATACCCCCCCCCCCCCCCCCCCCCACCGCACCACAAAATATTTATCTTACGTTTCAAGGTGCGCAGATTCCAAAACGGAAGTTTATTATTCTATTGGACATACCTACAGAAATGTTGGCTGTTTATTTATTGTTTCTTTCATGTGCAATAATTGAAATACCTGTTTCTGATGGTTTCCACCAATTTTGGCCCCCAAAAACACGAATTATGCTCCTTTTGGTTTATTATTCTCTGAATAATACACCTATGTAATCGCTCAGCAAAAAATTTGTATAACCCCCCCTCAAACTTTTTTCTTTTTCGTTTCAAGGTGCGTAGATTCAAAAAATGCAATGTCCGTCCGCCGTCCGCCGTATCACGTGTACAGGCTTCATTTTCGGTCTAAAAAAGTCGTTCTTTCGCACACATGCTCCATTTGGGCCCTAGTTGTGTCCCGAACCTTTTCAGCCCGATCGGAATATACCCAGGGGTGTTGTGAGTGAAAATGTGTGTAAAAATAGGTACTTTTTGCGTTTTAGCAACATGTTGGTAACATGAGCTTTTGAGGTATCGTTTTCCATGTTTTTGGGGACGAGAAGATCGAATATGAGGTCGATTTTGGCCAAGGAGTGGAAAATTGAGGTTGTACCAGATGTTCAGCTCCCAAAATTGATTTTGTATGAGTCAAAAACCTGCGAAATCGTCTGAAATCACCATCAGTTTGTAGAATAACACTAGAAAAAGTGTCAACACGTGGATCAAGACGATTAAATGGCACTACCAATGATCAAAGTTAATTTGAAAAAAAAAAAGATCGTACCTACCTAATTTGTGTTTTGGGGGCCAAAATTGGTGGAAACCACCAGAAATAGCTATTTCAATTATTTCACATGAAACAAACAATAAATGTACAGCCAACATTTCTGTAGAATAATAAACCCCATGTGACAAGGACTTTGCAGCGTTTTTGGTTTAATAATTCTGTGAATAATACACCTATGTATTCGCTCAGTAAACAATTTTTGTAACACCCCCTCAAAATGTTTTCTTTTCCGTTTCAAGTTGCGTAGATTCCAAAAATGCACGTACGCCGTGTACGTGTACCGGCTTCATTTTCGGTCTAAAAAATTCGTTGGGCCCTAGTCGTGTCCCGAAACTTTGCAGCCCGATAGGAATATACCCAGGGGTGTTATGAGAGAAAACGGGTACATATAAAAATAGGTACTTTTTGTGTTTTAGCAACATGAGCTTTTGAGGTATAGCCTTCCATGTTTTTGGGACGAGGAGACCGAATTAATAGTCGATTTTGACAGAAGAGTGGAAAATTGAGGTTATAACGAAGTTTCAGCCTTAAAGTTAAATTTGGTCTAAAACCGACGTTCTTCCGCACACACTTTGGTTCCCCATTTCGGAACACATTTGAGGCCTAGTTGTGCTCCAAAGCTCGGCAGCCCGATCGGAATACACCCAGGGGCGTTATGGGAGAAAAATGGGTGTAAAAATAGGGGTTTTCGAGGGATTTTTGAGGTTTTAGTGAACATGAGCTTATAGGCCATCGTACTCGGATTTTGCCAAATTCGGTATAAACATATTATGTTCAAGCAATAATTTTATATAATAACTTTCAATCTTAGAACCAGCATAACCTCGGCTACACGAGTGATAAATTTGTATGGTTCTGTTTCTCTAAGCTCACACTTCAAAATATTTAAAACAGAAGTAAACCACCATAAATGCTCCCCCACCTCTCCTAGTAAGTATTGTAAAATTGTGGAGAAGAATAAGAGAAAAACTCAAACGCCATCGTCGAGGGTAGGTCGTCTTAGTATGAAGCAGATGGCGAGTAGAGATGGCTTTGATAGAGTAATTAGTTTGTAATGAAACAATTTAATTAATTTCGTGACGCTTCTCCGTTACATGTCCCGCGTTACATTTTCGAGTTTATGTAGCAAAGTAAAGACATAAAATGTCAAAAAAATCAGTCATGCAGCATGACTTAATGAGCGAATTTTCAAAGAAATATTCGAATTAATGGCTATGGTTTTGAATAAAGGAAAACTTCGGTCTAAAATTTGGTTTTCTATGTATATTCTCTTCGTATTTATTTTAATTTGTACGTTTTGTCCATCCTGATTCTACCGTTTGTTTATTACGTAATTGTACTAAGTGCTTATTTATTTGATCGCTGTGGGTAAATTCAAGGAGTTGTACTAATCGTTTGCCTCCCCCTTTTTTGCTTCGAACTCTCGTCTTCAATTAATACTTCTCACATTTTTCAATCTGACCACTCTAAGGGGGTGGGGGTAAGAGTTTAAAGATTATCCTAGTTTTGGGTAATTTTTGCGCACTTTAAATGCTCTAATTTAAGAACGGATTTAGATATCTAAAATCCGATTTCACTATCGTGTTCAGCGTGCAAAAACCTTTAAAATGAGGGGTCACTTGTTAGAAAATAACATTTTGGGGATTTTTGGGTAATTTTTGCGCACTTTAAATGCTCTAATTTGAGAACGGATCAAGATATCTAAAATCCGATTCCACCATCGTGTTCAGCGTGCAAAAACCTTTAAAATGAGGGGTCACTTGTTGGAAAATAACATTTTGGGGATTTTTGGGTAATTTTTGCGCACTTTAAATGGTCTAATTTGAGAACGGATCAAGATATCTAAAATCCGATTCCACCATCGTGTTCAGCGTGCAAAAACCTTTAAAATGAGGGGTCACTTGTTAGAAAATAACATTTTGGGGATTTTTAGGTAATTTTTGCGCACTTTAAATGCTCTAATTTGAGAACGGATCAAGATATCTAAAATCCGATTCCACCATCGTGTTCAGCGTGCAAAAACCTTTAAAATGAGGGGTCACTTGTTGGAAAATAACATTTTGGGGATTTTTGGGTAATTTTTGCGCACTTTAAATGCGCCAAAACTCTCCTTAGAGTAGGCCAATTTCGCCCATCTTCGAACTTAGCCTTTCGATTGCCAAGATAGATTTTTTGTGCAAATTTGAGCTGTTTATCTCAATTCTATCGAGAGTTATCGTCTGGAGTGACACATATATAAATAAATATATATATATATACATATAAAAAAGTGTTAAATTTCAGGAATCGTTTTAGAATGGTCTGAAACGGATTTCTATGAAGAAAATTTCCAAAAATTTATATTATTTAAATTTCGAAGCCATTGCAATAGCTTCATTTTCTTTGAAAATTCGCTAAAACGACAAAAACCTCGAAATCTACCACTGAGGAAATTACTTCACGGAAACCAGTCACTAAAGCAACTACAGTTCCTACAACTAAAGAAGCCAACTACTGTCAAGCAGACTACGAAGAAGCCAAGTACTATTAAAATGACCACTAACACAAACGGTGGGTACAGCTTTCGTACAAGTACGCAACCACGAGGGACATTTTATGTCTTAGCGCCCCCTCCCGCACCCACACCACGTACTTCGTACTTAATTGTTTTGGTCAAGATTTCCAACGAATGGTAAACCATTCATTGGAAAGTTCATACGCATTCATTTAAACAATCACGCTCATACCGCAGCTTGTCGGCCACGCACTCCGCAGTGGTTAACGTAGTATGGTTAGGTAAATCGAGAGCTATCCAACGAGTGGTGAACGATTTTTGTACGATGACAACTGGCGAAGATAAAGTTCCGTAGCAACGAATCGGTTGTAAGCGAAAATCATCAGAAATATTTTCGTGACGCTTCTCCGTTACATGTCCCGCGTTACATTTTCGAGTTTATGTAGCAAAGTAAAGACATAAAATGTCAAAAAAAAAGAACCCCCACCTCCCATCGTCAATTCTTTTGTGAAATATAAATAGGTTACATAATTGATAGGAAAACGTAGAACGACCATAAGACACGAATGCTCATAATATTAAAGGTCCAACCATCCAGGTGACATCCAAACACAAAATCTTCATGTCATGACGAAGAGATAACTTTTCCAAAGTAGGAACGCGCGACGTGGGGTTTCGGCAAGTGGTGGTGGGGGGATATAACAGAAAAGAACCGAAAAATCTGCTGCACACTACGTATTACCGAGTTCGAATTTTGAAGTGCAAAAAATATTAGCCGAATTTCAGTTTTGCTTCCGAGTCTGCGAAGCAGCGGAAGCCTTGTGTTCACTTTCGTGAGCCAAAAAAATTTTGTCTTCAGAAATCAAAATTTCCACTTGCATTTTGCGTTTCAAAGCCTACTGAACAAATTCGGTTCCGTGTCTGTCGGTCTGTGGGTCTGTGAGTCTGTGAGTCTGTGGGTCTGTCTGTCCGCATTTCCTTGTTACAGCCATAACTTCCACGATTTTGAATTGATTCAGCTCAAATTTTGAGGGATGGTGCGGATAAGGCCCCTTGAGGTCCCATACAAATTTCAACATGATTGATCCAGCGGTACGCCCTGCGCATGCGCTAACGTTAAATTCAACAAACACGCATAACTTTCACAATTTTGATTCCATTTCGCTCAAATTTTCAAGGGTTGTTTGGACAAGGCCTAGTGAGTTCCAGTATGAATTTCAGCATGATCGGACCCTCGGTGCGCTCTGCGCATGCGCTGGCGTGAAATAGATTCAATTTCCTTGTTACAGCCGTAGTAACCAAAGATTTCACCCAATTTCAATGTAATTCTCAGGGATTAAGCGGGTAGGGCCCATTGAGGTCCCATATAAATTTCAACATGTTAGAGCCAGCGGTTCGCCCTGCGCATGCGCTAACGTGAAATTCTTCAAACACGCATAACTTTCGCAATTATGTATAATGGACGTCATGTTATGTAATATGTATATTTCATGTAATGTTATGCAATGTTATGTAATGTAATGTAATGTAATGTTATGTAATATGTATATTTCACGTTATGTAATGTAATGTAATGTAATGTAATGTAATTTTATGTTATTTTGCTTCCGAGTCTGTTCTATTTTATAATGGGTCACTCTGATTGTGACGAGGAAGCTCCTGTGCCATCACCTTGGCAGTGTATTTAAATTAAAATACCGTAAGAAGTGTGGCTGACCAAATGGTTTAGCGATATAACTGCAACGAAATGATCAAATTTGAACTTCCCATCACTTGGAAAACAGTAATTCTCCTCTGAATTTCGTGCAACTGACCAAAAGATTTGTGGTATGTTAATATACCAATGTACCTACAATCAATTATTACATTCTTCACACCACATTTTCGGGAGCAAAAACTATTCCTTGTTGTTATGCTCCATTATATTTACACAGGAAGCTCCAAAAACGTTTGCTCCCTGTTGCTCAGAAAATTTCCTCATTCTACAACATGTCCGTAAATCTGAATACTCGAAATCACTGCTTAACTTATACACAATGGGTTTCTCAGCACTAAACCCAACATAGCGTTACACGGATCCAATCGTCCATAATATTTGTTTGTAATGATTCACTGGGTTGTCGAGTTTACCGGTGCAGAACTAAGAAAACATACTCAACCCGCATGAGACTATTTCCTGATTTGTTTCCACTCTCTGACGGTTTCAATGGAATCTGCGATGTTAGTAACGTTAGTCATGCTCCACACCAAGGCCGGCGATTGCCATATCAAGGGAAATCACCCGCTTAGAATTCTCATCGTAAGCCCTCGACGATCAGATGAAGACTTGCGATACGAAATTATGCATCCCAGGCGCCACGAACTCCGACTAATTGCAAAGAATTCGTAGCAGAACTTTTTACTTCTGTACCACCAGAATAGCACTGGAAACTGTTTTTGTTAATAATATAAATACAAATACAAAATACAGAATACCCTCCTGTTACAGATCACAGCTCTCTGCATAGATAACCCGTCTATATAATATAATATGTACTATTCTACACCCTCCGTAGGTTAGTAGCTAACCCGGTACTCGTTACTAGGTATCTACCTAAACCGTTGTGTAATAATTTACATGTATAGGTTCCCCTTCTACGGAGATAGAATAACGAACCGTTGTGTAATAATTTGCCCATCAATAATACTTAAACGGTTGTTCAAGTTGCAAAAGTACCAATCAACAAAATCCAGCCCCTTCTTGGTAGATGAGCCGTTGTGTAATAATTTACCGTTGTGTAATAATTTACCGTGGTGTAATAATTTACCGTTGTGTAATGATTTACCGTTGTGTAATAATTTGCGGTTGTGTAATAATTTGTCATTGTGTAATAATTCACCCATCAATAATACTTCAACGGTTGTTCAAGTTGCAAAAGTACCTACCAACTAAATCCAATAGTCCACACTTATCAAATGAAACAATATCGCAGAACAAACAACTCGACTTCATACAGCCATCCTTGATTATAATCAGGTGCTCCCTAGCGATGATATCCGGGCCGGATTTATACCGTTTGATTCACGATCGTGTTGACGAAGCGTTTGGTGCTCACGAACGGCTGGACGTACGATGCTCCGGATGGCCTCAAAAAATTGTTTAGCTCAAGACAAATTTAATAACGTAAAAAAAATACCCTTCAATCGAAAGTTTTCGAGATACGGCGTTCTGAAAATGTCAACCCCTATTTTGAACCCCTTAGAGATGACTGACAGTAACGTCGAGCTTCGAGGACCAACTAGACCCCGAACGGAACCTATAGCCCGAATTTCATCAATTTTCTTTCATGGTAACTAAGAAAAGTGGCCCGTACGGCGTACGGCGCACGGCGGAGAGACAGAAACATTTTTATTGCAGTTTTGGATTCTACATACTTTGAAACGTGAACCATCAAATTTTGAGGGGGGAAAGAATTTTTTTTTCTTGCTCGATTCCAATGGTTCATTATTGAAAATAATAAACCAATAAGATACTTACATTACAAATTCAATGGGATTCAATGCATTTTACAGAGATTTTTTTGTCTACTGCTACTCAAGGATTTAGAGCGACTGTGTGCCTACTTCTTGTTCTTTTGATTCACTGTGTTCACACACGTAGAATTTTCGACCCGAATATATCATCCAGTACGTGTTAGTTTATCAAAATAGTAGTATAAATAGAATTATATTGCACCCACGCATTCTAGAACGTCCCCTGTTGCCGTTCTATATTGGCACACCCCTCCACAGGTTCGACTCCCGGCTGAGAAACGACATTTTCTCAGGGAAAGGGGTGAATTAGCGTGTTTAAGTGAACAGTCTGACATTAAAAAATGCTTCTTGTCATACCAAATTGGTTAACAACAACAAAAAACCTCCATAATATTACCCATCTGTTTAAGCATTTGGGTGTTCAAACTGCTCAGTTTGACCAGTAACTAAATTTCCTGTAAAACTAGACCTGGTTTTCTTCCTGCTCACACGACCCTCGATTCCTAGAGCGTAATTTTACGCTATAATACGGGAAGAATTTGAATTGCGTCAAATATATGTGTTGATCATAGACATTGTTCAACGTTGTCTACTTATTTTGTCAAAAAACAAGTATTTAAATGACGGGCAATCGGAATGAAGTCCCGAATAATCAAAAACACATAAGGAACGTAAAAAGTGGGTGAATTTACATACGATAATATTTAAACAGCGTTTAATGTCGTGTCTTTTATAGGCCCGGCCCCTCAAAAGCGGCTGAGGCCTTGTGTTTTAGTTTTTACATTTTTTTAAACAATTTTCATTATTTTGAGCGGGGAAAATCGTATTTCCCTATCTTCGACCACGCTGAACACCAATCCATCGAAAAAATAATGAAATGTCAACTCCTTCAGGTAGCTGAGTATGTGTGTGCGTGCGTGCGCGTACTCATTTTTGCTCGCGACCCAATGGTCCAAATTGGCTCAAACATCGAAGGTAGTTCGGGGTTAGGTCCTCGTAGGTCCCATATGAATTTCGTCGCATTCGGCTCAGGAGTGTACACTGCGCATGCGCAAACGTGAAAACTTCGAATCCACACAACTCACAAACCGATGGTCCAAACTGGCTCAAATATTGATTGCAGTAGTTCAGGATTAGGTCTTATGGTCCCATATTAATTCGTTGCAATAGTTTCAGCAGTAGCTACTGCGCATGCACAAACGTGAAAACGTCGAACCCACATAACTCACAACCCAATGGTTCAAACAAACCATCTTTCTTTAAAATCTGGTTCAATAGCCTCTAGTGTTCCATATATTTAGATATTTGTTCAAACCTTGTTAATACATGGAATGTCGCTTCTTAATCCCCTCTCTCGAACTATCCAATAAAATATCCTACAAAATACTACCATGAACACGGACAGTTAATTCCAACCATAGTACCAAGCCACGTAATCCATAGATTACTCTAGACCATGTTTTTCCAAAAATTGTGAGGAAGGCACTTACATATTTAGCATTAGTTAGGATATTAATATCACAAGCAATCTAAGGCACTTACATAAGACCACATGTTTTTCAAAAAATTACGAAAATTGTACTAATATACTTAGCATTAGTTAGGATATTATTGTAATATGCAATAGGGTACTTGAATAAGACCATATGTTTTTCCAAAAATTACGAAAAATATATAACATACTTAGCCATAGTTAGCATATTATAGTAATACGCAATATTACATGATATTATTGTAATTACATAAGATCATAATAGTTCAAGAGGTCTCAGAGGATCGTTACTGGTTGGGTCGTATACTCACATGCTTCAAAATTTGAACGTTTGTCGTTACATTGAAAACAACGTTCCCCAACACTCATCTTTGAAGGCTAAACTTATTATAAACAGAAGCTAGAAGTTTCAAGTAGGAGTTATTCAGCTTTGGAAAACCGCTCATGATTTTGAGTATCTCAATTTACGGATGTACTTATTGTATTATACCTTGTACTCTTTACGATTTCGTACTTGACAATTTACAAGCAGAGTTTTGAGTGTTGGAAAAAGTGTTTTCAGTGCCAAGATACCCAAAATTGTACAGCTTTTCAAGGGTGGCCTAGTTATCTGAATTGGTTCAGGTCGACAGGTGAGAGCTGCGTTCTTTCTTTGAAAAAAAAAATTTTCATATCTTTTCCGTTTTTCGGGCCGATCCGACAAGGAGGCGAGCCGGTATGAAATGGCGTAGGCGACACCCGTCCATTGCCCAGGGCCTATCGCACAGAGAAAGCGATTTTTATTAGGCTCATGCATCGAACGATGACCTACTCTCCAGCATTTCTACGATTCTCCTTTCCTTGTGAAGCCCGTACGGTTGACATAGAAAGTCGCTGTTGGGTTGAGGCTTTCAAAGTTTGCTACCACAGCGAGTCAGTTTGTGCAACACTTACAGAAGAAAATACCTTAGTTGCTTGTATACCTTAGTTGACTAACCAAAGTGAGAATAGAGGAGAGTGAGATACAGACGCAACATTCGTCGCAGGCGTTTTCGCAGTCCAGTAATGTAAAACTAGGTAACCACCAAGGTATTATTGTGTAGACATTTCAATAAAATATCTGAGAAAATACATTTAACACAAAATATTGTACAAATTCGTGAAAAACGATTTATTAATGTCGACGATTATTAATTACCAGAGACGATTAAATGATATATCTGACCTACTAAAACGCTGCAAATCCCTACAGACCGGTTTATTATTTTGTATAGAACACCCTTCTTTTACAGATCAAAGCCCCTCCGCAGTTTAGTACCTATTCGCTACTAAAAATTAATATCATGCGTTGAATGTTCAATCAGTAGCTAAAATAGCAAAAAGAAACACAAATGTAGTTCTGAAAGCAAATTGTTGACGTGAAGTGAAAACTATACGGTCCCGGAACCGGGATTCGAACCTCCGATTTTGAAGTGTAAGAGTGAACGAGCCCGACGCCCAGGCCACTCCGCTACAGCGCCAACCTGGCCGAGGGACCAGTGATGTGCGCTCTCACTCAGCCTGATGCCTGCATACACGCTGCTCTTTGGAGAAAAATTTTATAGCAAATTTTATGGCAACATAGTAGAATGCTCCAGATGGTCTCAAAAATTCGTAAAAACATCAAACTATTTAAAATTGCGAGAAAAACCACACCTCAAAATAAAATTTTCCGAGATAGGGATACTCTGGACATTTCAACCCCTTACATTTGAGGCAGTAACGCCGAGCTTCGAGGACCAATTAGCGCCCAAACGGGATCAACATAACAAATTTCGCGAATTTTGGTTCATGTGAACTAAAGAAAAAGCCGCGGACTTCGTACGGCGGAAATATTTGTATTCAACATTCGTATTCTAAGTCCCTTGAAATGCAAACAATCGAATTTTGGAGGAGTTAAAAAATTTATTTTCATGGTCGATTCCAAGGGTTCATTATTGAAAATAATAAACCAAAATGACATAAATCGGCCCTTTTGCGCTAAAATGACATGAATTGGTAAAATGCCGTGTAAATGACATAAAAACGACGTTTTCAAGTTGTATCCCCCTTTTTCCTCTCTTTGGTTTATCAACCTCACGGATTCCCCAGCAGTTTTTTACATATTTTTGCTCTCGAAAGTTAATCTACCCAAGGGATTTCCTACACAGCTTACCCCAGAAATCCTACATCCTCCATTAAGTTCACAAAACGACCCCATCATGGATATAGAGCTGCCCCTGCATCCTATGCTGACGTAGAGCGGTCTTTTTCTAAAGTTCAGACGCTGTTGAGTAAGAAACGGACCAATTTAAATGAGGAACAATCTTTAATCCCATACATTACGATTTTATATTTTAATGATATTCATTTGTAAGCGGTTCCTTTGGTTAAATTTGTCACTGTAAACAGGTAACTGGCTCTTTTAAATTTTGTACAGTATTATTAAAATAGATCTCAGCTTGTACAGAAACTGTTTTCGAGCCTTCCTATATTTTCCCAAGGTGTTATAATGTTTTCTGAATTTATTAGTACTGAGTAGGATTGCTAAAACTTGAAGAATAAAATGACGTCGTAATTTTAAAATGACTAAAAATCGCGAAATTAGTGGAATCCATGAAATCACAAAAATCAAAGACAAAAATGACAAAATAAACTAACTAAATCGCAATAATAAATGACAAGAATTACTCGTCTCTGTTAATCGCCTACTTCTTCTGATGAGTAATTCAAGTTTAAAATAATATTATAAACTAGCTTTAAAAAACGTTGTTAATTCTATGGAATTTGGTCTTACTTCGAGCGATTTTCCACCAAAAACGTTATATACATTTCATTTTAATATTTTTGAATAATATAATATTTATGTATGGTTATGTATGGTTGTTTACATGTGTTTAAAAAAAATAACAACTTAGCTATATTTCTCTTTAACCTTTTTTCGTATTATATGTTTTGCCTCGAGTTACCATCCAGTGCTGTAGCAACCCTTTTTGGGGATGTAGGAACTGCTAGATTGAAGCACTTTTCTTCTCGATAATATTGCTGAGACTGTATTGTTTTTCCATGTTCTGTTGTTATGAAAATAGTAATATACTAGTTGTATGACCACAAATATATTCTCTTCTATACCACGAAAATAGTGATTTTTATCAATTTTTGACGAGTTTTTACCACCAAAAAACAAGTTGAATTGTCAAATTCTGCAACTCCTGGTCCACAAAAAGTTAGATTTTGATCGAGAAATCAAATTTCAAGAGGAAAACCGGTTGAAAAGTAGTTCGAAAGTTGAAAAACACCGAAATTCGAAGTACTCGTAGTACCAGGACGACATAACGAATCTTGCCTAATGAGTGCCAATTCGAAAATATGGGTGCCTTAGGGAGACACTGACGAACTCCTTCGTGACAATTCATTCACATTTACAGAGTGTGTGGGTGGAAACAGAACGAAATCAATGAATAAACCGATGTTCTCGGAGATTCAGAAGGACTCAATATTATGCAAGCAAATCCTATTAAGATCATCCTACCTTCCGTAGCCGCCCACCATCTCAGCTGTAGAACTATCGTCGGTGTAAATGCCCACGGCCGATCGAGTAACGAATATAATACGAAGTTAGCTATTAAAATCGAGCAGGGAATTTTCAAAATTGATGGAGGCCGTCAAAATCTGTTCCAAATAAGTAGACATGAACTCCTCAAAGGGAATACAACTTAAATCACTTGCGGCGGAGCAGTGGAAATCCATAGCAAAAAACTACAGGATAAAAATAGAAATAGTCTACTTCCACTCAAACTAACAAAACTGTAGACCGGTTTCGATTGTTACACCATCATCAGTACACAATAGAAATATTGTATGTTGTACTGTATTTCTATTGTGTACTGATGATGGTGTAACAACCGAAACCGGTCTAGTTTTGTTAGTTTACGTGGAAATAGACTATTTATATTTTTATCCTGTAGTTTTTTCCTCAAAGGGGGTGAAATTTTGACCAATCACTTACATAAAGAACGGCCATCATAAATTCCAGTCAAGCATAAACTGGCTACTCAACGACATCGTGTTTTTTGGTCGAAAGACGGAGAGTTCAGTTTTTCGACTTGACACAGGGAACGGGTCGCCGGCCACTGGGTTATGTCAAACGAAGACGTCGGATCGAGCTGGAGGGGAAGTGAAGGTTTGCTGTCACCTGTCGAGAAGTTGAGTCACCGGATGATGGGGAAGGGTGTAGGAGAGGTTTGGAGGGAAAAGGGTGGTGCCGGGGAATCACCGAGGATGTTGAAATTAATGACACACAAGACGTTTCGTGTCGATGCACGCGAAGTCGGGAAAAAAAACGTTGAGCAATCGGTTCGGCGGACAACGGGATCAAGCGCCAAAATTTGAACAACGACTTCAAACGTACGGTTTACAGTGGAGCCCATGTATAACACGGATAGGCCTGGAACTTGGCTGCTGTATTAAGCTCAGGTGAACCGGGAGGGGGTTTAATGGAGGGTGTTCTTTTTGCTGTTCTTCTGCTACTGGCCTCCATTTTCGAAATTTAACTGCTACGCGAAAACTCTGAAAAAAGTTTCAGGAGCGTTTTGGAATCTGCAAAACACGTACGACTGGGCGATTTTCGTGGGGTGATAAATTTTATTTATTTATTTTTGTTGTTTTGTTTAATAATGGAAATTAACACTTATTGACCACATAATGAGGTGTTTATGTCGGGAAGTCTTGGCAGAAAAACGAGTGTGAAATTTGAATTTCTGAGTTCCCGCTAGAACTGACTTATCAGGTAAGTAAATGACTGAGTAGTTCAACTCAGATCCCGCTTAGAGCGCTAGTGTGTCACTTCAAAAGATGTACAGAACAGCAATGGATGGATGGATGGAACCGCAAATTGATAAATACATTTAAAAAACACTTCCCAAAAATCAAACCGAGACGACGGTCATGATGAAAGTTCATGAAGGTTGCAACAAAGGCTTGCCAATTCTAATGTTCCCTTGTTGGCAGCATTGAGAACCTTCGCCTCCAAAGCTTCGCTCCGCCTCCTTGGGCCAACAGCCAATCTGATGTCAACAGACCTGATTCGTCATTTTTTGCCGCATTTATGTTTAATCACCCTCATTTAAAAGAACAACCCTTATTTTTGAAAACTCGCTTCTCGCTTCTTTTTTGTTTACAAAAAATCCCCATTACACCAGTCACATTCTTTATTACTGGCCCCTAACTTTTTCAACATAAGTGTTCACCAACTTCAGTTAAATAGGTAAATATAACATCCCTGTATCTAACACTAGTGGAAAATACGTGTTTAACGTGTTTAAGATTTCAAAATGCTCCAGAAACTTATTTTTAGTAGTTTTCACAGGGCCACTGACGAAGAACACGCACTAGGTCAGAAATTGGCTAGTTTTTCCTTGAACCCTCGTAGTATTTTCTTATATAATTTCGCCCAAGGCTACCCATTGGCTCACATTCCTGCGTTGGGATAAATAAGGAATATTAAGCTTGGTATCCAAAATTACCTAGTGACATCCAGTTATGTCACTATAAGAAGTTTTCCTACCACAAGTCGACCCAAAACATGACTTTCAGCTGATTTTCAATATATTTCCTTCGTTAAATTTCTTTAAATTTGTTTTTATTTGACGCCTTGTTACAATCTATGGAACTGATCATCTTTGAGACTAAAATGAACCAAAATCATGGGGCTGCTAAGTGGACATGGATACTCCTGCCTCAACTGAGTCATGGATTGCATTTGTCGAGTATCCACTGCTGACACTGAGTGGCATCATCGAACGTAACGAATTTTTACAAATAACTGCGAAGGTCTGGTACAATAAAAAAATCGGTACCAACTCACCTCAACCTGCATTTCCGTATTAAAATTAAAATTAAATAAAAACAGGGAAAAAACTAGTAATAATAATGAAAATAAATAACGAGCCTGTCACTGGATGGAAATTAATGAAGTTTAAATTAGCAGAGGAGTCTTCATCTACTATGCCCCGTTATATCGCCTCTCTGCACCAACGGCGAACAACCAATGTATTCATTTACGTAGCTATCACTGTCTCCATTTCCATCTGACAAAGTACTGTAATTTCAACAAATTACTTGAGGAACCATAGACCTTGGGTCTAAAATCGAAGGGGGTGAAACTGAAAAATATTCAGGACCCAGCAGGGATTTGACCTTGTGACTGCTGAGCCCCTCTCAGGATAAAGAGGTGAACCCGGGTTGTTCAATATAACCACCGGCCAAGTGATCAAAACAACACAAATTGAAAATATTGGAGATAGTGCGGATTTCTCTCTGTCCCTTGGGCTGTTAAAAATATGTCAAAACCAAAATATATATATTTGCCAAAATACTACACGAGCGCAACAGGCTCGAAGTGGAATCCTGACGAACTAAAAATGTCTAGTGGCGCCAACCTTCTGCATGCAGCAAACTGCTACCAAACTTCATACAGCGAGGAGGAATGAGAATTGTTGACAGATGATTCCCAAAATATTTGCAGATCAAGTACTTTGCAACTCACCTGGCTGCACAAAAGGATCGATACTATGGCCGTTAAGCGAATGATGGTTTCTGAGAGAAAAAACCAGTAAAAACTCGACCTTATTTCTCGAAAGTGTTTGATAAATGTAGGGGGGTACTTCCATTAGACTAATGAGACGTCGATGAAACCAACGCAAGGAACTAAAGCCGAAGTAATGAAGGTTAGAAGCATCGAAAAACTGTTTGTTTAGCAATGCGAATCCGTAATACGTTGGGAAGTTTTGACGGTAACAAGCTAGAAACAAATTCATTAAATGTTTGTCATAACTTCGGCCAATCAAGTGGCCCAATTAGTTATGACTTATGATGGCGTATTAAGACGAATACGATTATTCAATGGCAGACCATGACACAGTTCATCGTTATCAACCTGGTGATGCCAAACAGCTATAATCGAAGAAATCATACTATATACAACGAAGAGAAACACAGAACAAGATTTATCGCAACAATCTTCTAGACCGAAAGGCTGATTGTATGGAAATGTTGCTATAATGACAACTGGAAACGTCATCGCAATAAAGAAATCAACTGAATAAATATGCTACTTTTACGCAAATCTTTGTAGTACTTCGATCAAAAACTAATGCTCTTGGAATAAATTAACAAATGAATGAATGAATTTTTTTATTAGCACAATAAATGACTTTAACAATTATTAATAAATTTAAACAAATTCTATTTTTGAAAAAAATGGGGAATTTTCAACTTCTTAAATGGGGAATTTCGTCAAAAATTTGTTTGAAAAAAAGAAAAAAAAAAGAACTCGAGAAAAAATCGTAGTTTGAAGCCCATTTTCAAAAATAAGCAGAATTTTTAAATGAGGGTGATCAGAAGTGGCAGACCACCTTTCAGGCAACCATCACGTACCTTTCCTGAAGATCCCCCCCCCCCCCCATTTGAGGGCTCTTTTAAAATTATTTATTAATAAATTTATGGTTCCATCCATCCATACGTTGCGGTTCCGCACATCGTTTAAAGTGATGCACTAGTGCTCTAAGCGGGATTTGAGCGAACTACTTGGCGATTTACCTGATACGTCATTTTTCTAGCGGGTCCTCGGAAATTCAAATCTCACACTTGTTTTCTGCCTAGACTTTATGGCATAAAAACACCTCATTATATGGTCAATAAGTTTTAGTTTCCGTTAATGAACAGAATTTGGAAAAAGGGGAGAATTTGTAACTCACAAAAATTGTCCATTTAGAGACAACTTCAAGCCCATTTAGGGTACTAGTAAATTATAGGGACGATAAACGCGACTATCGAGATAATCGGATGTTGCGATTATATACCGATTACTCCTGTCAGAAATGGGCGGATTATCTCGATTCGATTATCTCGATAGTCACGTTTATCTTCCCTATAATTTACCAGTACCCCATTTAGGGGCTTGGACATCAACAGCCACAACGTTTTACTGGAACAATAAAATTTGACCTAATAGCCAATTCCACTAAACGTTGACACTAGGCGCCAAAAATTCTAGCAATTACCATTCATGTTACCAACTGTATCAATACTATGGTCAGTTGAAGATGATTCCGATAGTTCATCAACAGTTCTTCATGCTCATTCTATCTCACTGATAAGATATTGTGCCTTGTCAAATTTCATAGGTCCGGTCAAAAACTGTGCCTTGTCAAATTTCATAGGTCCGGTCAAAAACTTGAACGAGAAGCCACCCAGCTCTAGGTCCAAAATAGGTAAGTAACTCAAGACATTTCTGGATGACTGAAATTGAAGTCAGTATAAATCACCACCCAGTCAGGTTTCAACACAATCAAATGGAATTAGCAGGTACTTACTACCTACTAATGGTTAAGGTATACCGAATACCGAGGTCTTTTACTCAATAAAACAGGGCATTTTACTCAATAATACGAGGTCTTTTACTACCTACTCAATAATACGAGGTTTATTACGAACTAAATCACTCGCGAAGAAATCGTGGAAACCCATTTCAAAGAAAAACGGAGTTATTGAAAAATAGTCTATTTCCACTAATACACGAAAAACGCAAAAAACACGGTTTCGGTGATCAAACTATCGTGAGTAACTCAATACAGGGCCTTTTACTCAATAATACGAGGTCTTTTACTACCTACTCAATAATACGGGGTTTGTTTACTAAATACAGGGCCTTTTACTCAATAATATGAGGTTTATTACTCAATACAGGGCCTTTTACTCAATAATACGAGGTCTTTTGCAATACATCAATAATACGAGGTCTTTTACTCAATAATACGAGGTCTTTTACTACCTAGTCGATAATACGAGATTTTTTTTTTTTTTTTTTTTTTTTTTTTTTTTTTTTTAACTCAATACAGGGCCTTTTACTCAATAATACGAGATCTTTCACTACCTACTCAATAATACGAGGCCATTTACTACCTACTCAATAATAAGAGGTTCATTACTCAATACAGGGCCTTTTACTCAATAATACGAGGTCTTTTTGCAATACATCAATAATACGAGGTCTTTTACTCAATAATACGAGGTCTTTTACTACCTACTCGATAATACGAGATTTTTTTTTTTTTTTTTTTTTAACTCAATACAGGGCCTTTTACTCAATAATACGAGATCTTTCACTACCTACTCAATAATACGAGGCCATTTACTACCTACTCAATAATAAGAGGTTCATTACTCAATACAGGGCCTTTTACTCAATAATACGAGGTCTTCTACTACCTACTCAATAGTACGAGGTTTTTTAGTCAATACAGGGCCTTTTACTCAATAATACGAGGTCTCAATGCAGGGCCTTTTACTCAATAATACGAGGTCTTTTACTACCTACTAATTGTTTATACCGAATGCCGAGGACTTTTACTCAATAATACAGGGCCTACGGTTCGTTGTACCAATTGCACAGGGGCGTGTATATCAAACTAACAATTTCAAAGACATGAAAGAAATCAAGGGGAATTTTACTTGTCAATAAGGTCACTTCTATGAGCTGAGGTTACACACTAACAAGTTACCCAGATATGGTGATAAAGTAACATGGAAGGCTGATACCGGACGACCGATGTTGGGTATAATCTTAATGCTGTAACCATGAATTGGACTTAGACGTAAAACAACATTACAATTATGATCATTTTTCACGGTGTTGTTGTTGACCATAAACGAACCTGCCACACGTCAAAACTGTTTAGTTGATGCACAACAAAACCGATCAACTTTAGCAAGCAAATTTACATTGCAAATCGAGTGATGGGCGAGTGAGTTATTAATATATAAATATTTTCTTAGCAGAATGCGCAGGTCAAAATTTTCAACGAGAACTTAATTTCAAACTCAACATAATGTAAAATCATTCGTAAACATCGTTGGCAACAAGTTGGTAAACAGGGAATTGTGGAGTTGTTTCAATTCGCATTTCCACACTTCCCCTCGAATTGATTCGTCAACTCTCATCCCCCAGTTCCCAGAAAAAAATCTTCACATTTTGTACTTGGTAACGGTTTAGTAAATATTTATGTCAGCCGGCAATTCCGACGACATCAGTAACATCTAAACAAGGAAATGATTTCCCAGTCGGAATGACGGACCCAACAGTGGACTTCCGGGGCGGACGGGACTCGAAAAATCGAGATGGGAGGGAAAAAAACGTAACGAAACAACGCACTAACCTTCGTGAACTCATTTCAACACTTGGCAGTCGTTATAAAGCACTCATCTATACTTGCGATACTGAAATAATGTGATCAAAAACTAAATAAACTATCACAAGCACCAAGTAACAGGAAAGAAAGACAACTCCGAACTCCTGGAAAATAGATGTCACAAACGAGGTTATAACGCATTGTTGCCAACGGTGCAAACATATTTTTAACTAAATTTCCCGATCTGGGTTTTCAAGTATTTTCACCAGAACCATTATTTCTTCATGAATTTTAATTAAAACTTATTTTAAAACAACAAGACGGGGAGTTATTGGGGACATGAGGGGAAATTGATTTAATTCGTCATTTAGTTCAGTTGTTGGACTCTATGGATACTACATCAGCACTATCATTTGCTGGACATGGACAGTACAGATCCATACGTTTCGCTCGTGAAGCCATTTCAACAGTGACTACGCAGCGTCTTTGTGCTACGGTCAAAAGCAGAGTAAACAACAACAACTTTTGCTTGCTCAACTTTTATTTGTCTATTGTTTATATTTATTATTCGTTAAGTACCTATCTATTAAATAATTATTATACCTTGTAATCATATAAATATATACCTTATAATATTATTATAAATCTATTAAATAATAATTTACTTATTCAATAATAAGTACTTAACTTATTTTCCATTTCACAAGCCGCGATGGATTCTAGTCCTAGATTGAATTATTTTAAATTGAATTTCAACATTATTCAGAGAATTTGCGATATCCCTAATGACCTAGGTCACTCTATAAGGAACGAAGTAGGTAAATAATAGAAACGATGTGAAGTCCTTGTCACATGGGTTATTCTATTGGACATAATTACCTACAGAAACGTTGGCTCTTATTTATTGTTTCTTTCATGTGCAATAATTATTGAAATAAGTACTTAGCTATTTTTTATTGTTCCCACGAATTTTGGCCACCCGAAAACACGAATTAAAATCCTATTTTTGACAAATTATCTTTGATCATTGGTACTGCCATTTAATTGTTTCGATTCACCTGTTGATTAGGTACTACTTCTAGTGTTATTATACAAAGTTATGGGGATTTCAGACAATTCCCCAGTTTTTTGGCTCATAAAAAATAATTGTGGGAGCTGAACTTTCGTAACAACCTCAACTCTTCACTCTGGTCAAAATCAACGTCATATTTGGTCTTCTCGCATTAAAAAATGATGGCAGTGTTATTAATTATGTATTTTCTTTCACTCCTTGTAATTTTACCTATGAAATTCGTGTGTGTAAAATGGGCCAATGGGCCTTTTCACAATAAATGATTTTTAATTATTAAAAAGAAAAAAAACATGGAAAACGGTCCCCCAAAAGCTCATGTTCACTAAAACCTTAAACAAAACATCGTAAAACCCTATTTTACACCCATTTTTCACCCATAAGCTACCTGGGTGTATTCCGAGCACAACTAGGACCTGTGTGCGAAAGAACGACGATTTTAGACCAAATTTAATGTACTTGAAGGCTGAAAATTTGATAGAACATAAATTTTTCGCTCGCTGGTCAAAATCGACTTCATATTCGGTTTTGTCACCCTAACAAACATGGAAAACCATACCTCACAAGCTCATGTTACTAAACACCAAAAAACCATATTTTTACCCCCATTTTCCACCCCTAACACCCCTGGGTATATTCCGATCGGGCTGCAAAGTTTCGGGTCACAACTAAGGGCCCAAATGGAGCCTGAGTGGGAAAGAACTAATTTTTCCGGCCGAAAATAAAGGTAGATATGGATGATACGGCAGACTTTAGGAATTGCGCAGATTTTAGGAATCTGCGCACCTTGAAAGTAAAAAAAATTTTTGATGGGGTGTTCGAAAATTTTTTTGCTGAGCGAACTCATTGGTGTATCATTCAGAGATAGTAAACCAAAATCATAAAGATAGGCACGTACTTACAATGCACAGCCTATTTTATAGTATAATACAGTAGAAGTAGCTTATTATGGTGATCGAATTGGGACTGACGGAAACAATCACTATACGGGGTCGATCTCTATACACAACTTCTGCTGGATATACTCTGTGGTGATTCAAGTCATTTTGGTTTATTATTTTCAATAATGAACCATTGGAATTGAGCAAAAAAAATATTCTACCCCCCCCCCCCCCCCCTTAAAATTTGATGGTTTTTAAACCTATATTGGCGATCTGTGACCCCAAAATTGACCCTTTTTTTTTTTAAAGGAAATTTTTACCAAAACCGATAATGTTATATTCTGTTTCGGGTCATCATTCAATACCGCTTGATGAATATATACCAGTTTTCGAAGATTTCAGCTAGTTTTACCTTTTTTGTCGACTTTTTACCTCCCAAAAACTCAGAAAACTGGTCGCTATAACCGACCTTTTGGTCACTATAACAGGCCAATTCCCTGTGTGTTTACATACAGCCGATCGGGACCTGAATTTTTCTATCCTTATATCCGCCTTTCTACCAAGCGACTTCTAAGTATAGGCTCCGGTAGAGGTATGGTATTCTTCCCCTAAACTTTTTCTAATATAGGATTCAGAATCAACCTTCTTACTCGGTAAGAAAATTTTTGAAATTCTGGTGGAGTTCATCATTATACCTATTTACCCACATAATTTTGTCAACAATCATGCCCTTTCATCAGAAGTTGGTTTTGCGATATGATTGAGAGTACCCAAAAACTCATTTTATAAAAACAGAAAATAATTTTTGGGTAAAATGGTGGTTGAACGAAGTGGAAATGGTGAAATACTTGAATTTTGAACAAATCTTCGTATCAGAGTGGTCTTTGAGGGAGAGCGACATTTAAGTAATTGCAACGATTTCTGTAGGTAGGTACGTACCTAGTTACTCGTTTTGGTTTATTATTCTGTGAATAACACACTATGTATTCGCTCGGCAAACAATTTTTATAACACCCCCTCAAAATTTTTTCTTTTCCGTTTCAGGGTGCCTAGATTCCAAAAATGCAATGTCCGTCCGCCGCCCGCCGTATCATGCATATCTACTTCAATTTCGGTCTAAAAAATTCGTTCTATCGCACACATGCTCTATTTGGGCCCTAGTTGTATACCGAAACTTTGCAGCCCGATCGGAATATACCCAGGGGAGTTATGAGTGGAAAATGGGGGCAAAAATGGTTTTTTTTGGTGTTTTAGTAACATAAGTTTATGAGGTGTCGTTTTCCATGTTTTTTAAGATAAGGAGATCGAATATGAAGCCGATTTTGACCATAGAGCGGAAAATTGTGATTCTAACAATGTTTCAGCCTCAAAAATACGGTAAAATTTGGTCTAACAACGTCGTTTTTTCCGCATACTGTTTGGGTTCAGATTTGGGAAAATACCTATTTGCCTCCTAGTTGTGCTCCAAAGGTCGGCAGCCCAATCAAAATACACCGAGGAGTGTTACGGGTGAAAAATGGGTGTAAAAATGGGGGGTTTCGAGGGTTTTTTTAATGTTTTAGTGAACATGAGCTTGTTAGGTATCGTTTTCCATGTTTTTTTAGGGTGAGAAGACCGAACATGGAGTTGATTTTGGCCGAATAGAGTGAAGAATTGAGGTTTTAACGAAGGTTCAGCTCCCAAAATTCATTTTTTTATGCGTCAAAAACCTGGGAAATTGTCCAAAATCACCATAAATTTGTATAATAGCACTAGAAGTAGTATCAACAGGTTAATCAACACATGATATCAATGAGCAACGGTAATTTGTGAAAATATGAGCTTATTTCGTCCAAATTTTCGGCCAAAATTGGTGGAAACCATCAACGTTAGCTATTTAAATAATTGCACATGAAAGAAGCAGTAAATGAACAGCCAAAATTTCTGTAGGTAAGTCCAATAGAATAATAAACCCATGTGACAAGGACTTTGCAGCGTTTTATATTTTGCATTCGCAGGTACCTAGCTGCCTAATGATAATTTATTATATTTTACAAATTATTTGTACTTCGGAAACTTGCATTGAATAATTAGACAATAATATACGTACACCATTGAATCTTAGGATATTAGGGCTAATAATTATTATATAAGTCGGTACTTCTTAAAACAAAGGACATCCCAATTTGGTTGGTATTAACGTTTTTCCTCCCAATTTTCTTGATATTAAAGTTTTTTCCTCCCAATTTGGTTGGTATTAACGTTTTTCCTCCCAATTTTCTTGATATTAACTTTTTTCCTCCCAGTTTTCTTGATATTAACAATTGTCATCCCAATTTTCTTGATATTAACGTTTTTCCTTGGTATGCAGGCATAAAGGCCCGGCCTGCTTCTCTACGCTCGTTCACGTCCTGATAGATCCTAGAAACATCAAAGAAACCTAAAAATGGTTTCCAGAGGTCACAGGGAGAGGGTCGTTCGAAAAAGGATCTACCTGACTTTTAGTTCCCAACCATCTCTTGAATGCCGGCTGCAGTTGTCATCCTTCAGATATTTTTTTTGGTCCACCTCTCTGGAGACACAGCACGTTCAACGCCGAAGGGCTCCCCTAATATAAAGCGCCATTACTGTTGAAAAGGTCGAGTTCCTTTTGCCTGGAGCGTAGATTTTTTTTTTTTTTAAGAACTTTCCAGCTCGGAGGCAACTTCTACGTGGGGGGGTAAATAAGGGATGCCTCGGGGCTGTTGGTCACTTTTTACAAAAATCTGGTTTTGCGTAGGTTCGGTGTTACAGCCCGTAGAAGGCCGCTGGTCAGAAAATGAAACATAGTGCAATTCAAAATAGTGCAAATTCGGTAGTTGACCGAAATCTGCGCTCCCAAGTGGGGAAATACTCTGTGTAATAAGGGAGCCTCAGAAGCTAAAATCAATTTATTGTGAACTGATGCTGATAAATCAATCCTCACGAGGATCCCAGGACAAAAGCAAAACTTAATATTATGTAGTCTAAAGATCAAGTACTTAGTAAGTACTAACTATGGTACTTATAGGTCCGTGGACGTAGACATCTACCACCTTCGATGAGACCGTGCACTCACATGCACAATTCGTTATACATAATATTTATGATTAAATCATCTATCCAGAGCAGAATTTGAAGCATTAAAAAACAAAATAAACTCTTTTAAAAAGAAGCATTATTTCGAAATAATATACATTTTTAAAAACGCTGCAAAGTCCTTGTCACATGGGTTTATTATTCTATTGGGCATACGTCTACAGAAATGCTGGGTGTTTATTTATTGTTTCTTTCATGTAAAATAATTGAAATAGCTATTTCTGGTGGTTTCCACAAATTTTTGCCCCTAAACTTGAATTAGGTACGCTCCTTTTGGTTTATTATTTTCAATAATGAACCATTGGAATCGAGCATGAAAAAAAAAATTCTTACCCCCCCTCAAATTTTGATGGTTTACGTTTCAAGGTATGTAGAATCCAAAACTGCAATAAAAATATTTCTGTCTGTCCGCCGTACGCCGTACGGGCCACTTTTCTTAGTTACCATGAAAGAAAATTGATGAAATTCCGGTTATAGGTTCCGTTCGGGGTCTAGTTGGTCCTCGAAGCTCGACGTTACTGTCAGTCATCTCTAAGGGGTTCAAAATAGGGGTTGAAATTTTCAAAACGCCTATACCATTTTTTTACGTGAATATTTTTACGGTTTTAAATAGTTCTTGAACTTGCGAGTTTTTTAAGACCATCCGGAGCGTCGTACGTCCAGCCGTTCGTTCACATGAGGCCCCGAAGTTTGCACCGCAGGCATTTTCGACTCCAGTGTGAATGAAATTGTATACAATTCAAACCAAATCTCGTAACCAGAGACGCGCCCGCAATAGGAAATATGGCGGAGATGGAATCATTGCTAGGGATCACCTGATTATATTGGCGGAGTATGAAGTCGAGTTGGTTGTTCTGTGATATTATTTAATTTGAAAAATTAAATTTAATAAAATTAAATCTTATCTTATTAAATCTTAAAATTAAAAACAATCTTTTGGAGTTTGTTGGTAGGTAGTGAAACTTGAACAAACGTTGAAGTATTATTGATGGGTAAATTATTACTACGGTAAATCATTACTCAACGGTAAATTATTACACAACGGTTCATTATACCATCCACGTAGAAGGGGCTGGAGTTTTTTGGTTGGTACTTTCGCAACTTTTTTCACTCCTCATCAACAATTTCTTTTCAGAACTTCATTATGTGTGTTTCTTTTTGTTAGGTACTGTTTGTCATCGACAGAATTATTTTAGCAACATTTAACTCGTTATTTAGGTAGGTACCTAGTAACGAGTACGGGGTTAGGTACTAACCTACGGAGTGTCTGCGATCTACATAATATGCATATAATAGAATAGTACATATCATATTATATAGACGGGTTATCTATACGTAGAGCTGTGATCTGTAACGGAAGGGTATTCTATACAAAATAATAAAACGTTGTGCAGGGATTTGCAGCGGTTTTTTTTTCAAATTATCTTTGATCACTGATAGTACCAGTTAATCGTCTTGATCCACGTGTTGACACTTTTTCCAGTCTTATTCTACAAATTGATGGTGATTTCAGACGATTTCACACGTTTTTGACTCATAAAAAATCAATTTTGGGAGCTGAACATCTGGTACAACCTCAATTTTCCACTCCTTGGTCAAAATCGATTTCATATTCGGTCTTCTCGTCCTCAAAAACATGGAAAACGATACCTCAAAAGCTCATTTTACTAACATGTTTCTACAACGCAAAAACTACCTACTTTTACACACATTTTCACTCATAACACCTCTGGGTATATTCCGATCGGGCTGCAAAGTTTCGGGACACAACTAGGGCCCAAATGGAGCTTGTGTGAGAAAGAACGACTTCTTTAGACCGAAAATGAAGCCTGTACACGTGATACGGCGGACGGCGTACGGACATTGCATTTTTGGAATCTACGCACCTTGAAACGTAAAAGAAAAAATTTTGAGGGGGTGTTATAAAAATTTTTTGCTGAGCGATTACGTAGGTGTATTATTCACAGAATAATAAACCAAATGCAATGTCCGTCCGCCGTACGCTGTACACCGCCGTCCGTTGTTGTTGTCCGAGGTTGTACCAGATGTTCAGCTCCCAAATTTGATTTTTTATGAGTCAAAATCCTGCGAAATCGTCTGAAATCACCATCAATTGGTATAATAGCACTAGGAAAAGTTTCAACACGTGGATCAAGTCGATCAAATGGCACTACCAATGATCAAAGATAATTTTTTTTAAAACTGAGCGTACCTAATTCAAGTTTTAGGGGCCAAAATTGGTGGAAACCACCAGAAATAGCTATTTCAATTATTTTACATGAAAGTAACAATAAATAATGAACAGCCAGCATTTCTGTAGGTATGTCCAATAGAATAATAAACCCATGTGACAAGGACTTTGCAGCGTTTTTGGAATCTACGCACCTTGAAACGGAAAAGTAAAAAGTTTGAGGGGGTGGTATAAAAATTTTTTGCTGAGCGAATACATAGGTGTATTATTCACAGAATAATAAACCAAAAATTCGCCTCTTTTCTTGCACTGCAGTTCCTTTAATTTATTGATTTTGCAGACTGTTGATGAAGAATGGAGAGAGGGGTAGCCAACGCCTATCCAAGGAACTGCAATTATAGGTTTTAGGATATATCTGACATAATTACCATAATGACGAACAGGTAAATGAATTAAACTGATATAAATTGAACGAATGAAATGCTAGTTTGGTATAAAGGAATTATTTTAGGGAAATGTGGTCTGTTGTTTTGTGATGAGACTGTCTGTCAGAAAATGTAATATGTGAATGTAACATTTTAGGAGAATCTGTAAAAGATAAATAAGGACTGATGAAGGTGTGTATTTTGGCACCGAAACCGGTAGGTGTTCAACGAACAAACGACCCTCCTCACGTCGAGAGTAAAAAACGCTGCGAAGTCCTTGTCACATGGGTTTATTATTCTATTGGACATACATACAGAAATGTTGGCTGTTCATTCACTGTTTCTTTCATGCGAAATAATTGAAATAGATATTTATGATTGTTTCCACCAATTTTGGACCCAAAACACGAATTAGGTACGCTTTTTTTTCTCAAATTATCTTTGATCATTGTTAGTGCCATTTTATTGTCTTGATCCACGTGTTGAAACTTCTAGTGTTATTATACAAATTGATGGTGATTTCAGAAAATTTCCCAGGTTTTTGACTCATAAAATTCGATTTTGAGAGCAGAACCATTGGTAGGACCTCAATTTTCCACTCTTTGGTCAAAACTGACTTCATATTCGGTATTTTCGTCCCAAAAACATACGCACCTTGAAACGTAGGTAAAAGAAAAAATTTTGAGGGGGGGTTATAAAATTTTTTTGCTGAGCGATTACGTAGGTGTATTATTCGCAGAATAATAAACCAAAAGAAGGAGGTTTCTTTATTTCTTCAAATTCCCGAGGAGCAGGACACCAAAACAATAGGTAAATAAGGTAGCTCCAGTTCTATGAAGTTCTAGAATCTGGTTTTTGGTTCAATAATACACAAGGTAAAATACTCTACTTGAAGCGGTACAGAACTTGAGAAAGGTGGATCCCGAAAACACACCTAACTGTGGGTACAGATAGAAAAACACCCACCTGTCGGACATACAGTGAAGCATCTACGCCTACCTTTGGAAGTACAGTGGAATCCGCCTACCTGTTGACGGAGAGCCAATCGTCTCGAGCTCCAACGCCAGGTGTGGAACGGCCATCTTCACGGGTGTTTTGACACGATGGCTGTAGATTATGCCTTGTATATCTGTATTTCAAGGAACAGAAGCTGTATCATCCGTTCATAGATCACCACAAACTGAGAGTCGCCTATATTATAGTTATAGACAATTACATTCATACCAACCTATGTACAAACCACCAGACCTTCACATAGTTGGCCAACGTCTCAATCGTCATTCTTTTTTTCATTATTCATGCGAATGAATAATGTGGTACTCTGAATAGATCTTCCAGGCCACTCCAAGTCATTCAAATTAAATCCAATTAAATCCATATTGAGGATGACGCAAATGGCACCAAGAAGGTCGAGGAAAAGAGCAATCTGTGTACGAAGGACTGGTGCTTTGCCAGTAGATTGTGAAAACAATAATAATAATAATAAACTCTACCTGTGTGTTAGACATGGTTTTCCATCAGTACACAAGGAATTACAAAAAACGTCTGCCAATTCGAGTTGGCTGTACAGCTTCCTCACTTGAATTTCATGAACGTATGGAATATTTGGGTAGGTTCATTTTGATAGTGAACCATCTGCGATCCAACCCACGTGTACCCTCAAAATTTCAGCTCTCTACGACTACTTTTCGCGTAGTTAAAAGCGTTACAACGAAACTGCCAACATTTCATTTTCGCGCATGCGGAGACGAAAGTTACAGTACGATTTCAATGAAATTCATGCGGAACTATCCAACTATTATTCCTGATCGAACCTCCAAATCTGAGCTCATTTCAACGATATTTAAAGTAGTTATGGGCGTTTCAAGTATTTCACGTTTGCGCATGCGCAGACCGAGCACACTCCAACCCGCGTGTACACTCAAAATTTCAGCTCTGTACAACTGTTTTTCGCGTAGTTAAAAGTGTTACAAGGAAATGTTCAACATTTCATGTTCGCGCATGCGCAGACGAAAGTTACGGTACGATTCCAATGAGATTTACTTGGAACGATTGAAGTACTATTTCTGATCGACCCTCTAAGTTTCAACTCATTTCAACGATATTTAGGGTAGTTAAGGGCTTTTCAAGTATTTCACGTTTGCGCATGCGCAGGCGAAAGTTACAGTAATTTTTCAATGATTTTGGTACGGGACCGTCTGTGACCTAACCCGCAACTACCCTCTAAATTTCAACCCATTTCGACCATTATTTCCGGTAGTTATGGGCGTTACAAGGAATTACCACAGACAGACAGACACGGAACCAAAAATGTTCCCTGATGTCTGAAACGCAAAATGGCAGTGAAAATTTTCATTTTGGAGGACATGAATTTTTTTTTTTTTACTCAATCACGAATCCAAGGCCTACCTTCGGTAGTGAGGAAGCAAAATTTAAATTGAATATTATGTAGACACTTAACTATGAATTAATTGAGAACTAAAAATTAAAATTAAGTAAAGAAAAAAAGAAAAATGCGCTCAGTCGTTCCTCAACAAACGCTCAAAAATGACTTGAATCTCCAAAAAGTGGGGAGAGATCTAAGGGGGATGGGGAGGGAATTCCACAATCTGGCCCCAACCGCGCCAAATAAGTTGGAAAATATTTTTGTAGAATGACGCCACAATCATTAGGGCATTAGAGCGTTGCGATGAAGCTTTAGAAAGAAGAGGGCGGAGATAGGGTGGTGTAAGGGAGTGTAATATCTTGTAGATGATTGTAGCAGTTTGCAAGAGGAAGGAACAAGACAAAAAGTTAAATATACCAATCGAAGTACGAGGGGATGAGGGCCAATAACATAGTAGGTACCTATATTAAGTAAATACAAGTACGTACACACATGCCGCATGAAAGCACATGAGCGGATCTTCAAAATTAGTAGATAATTTAAATTTTTAAATACTAGAATTTGGCCAATTGAAAATACATTGAAACAGTTTTTTGGTTTATAATTTTCAATAATGAACCTTTGTAATCGAGCATGAAACCAAATTTACTCCTTCCCCCCCCAAATTTGATGGTTTCCGTTTCAAGGTACGTAGAATCCAAAAATGGAATGTAAAAGGCAGTAAATTATTAAAAACGTTTAAATTTATTAAAATGGAAGTAAATTATTACAAAACGGTTTATTATTTGCCTGTATAGATGCCCCTTCTGTTTTCTGTGGTCAATACCTACCCTCGAGCTCCCCCCTGGAAAGCCCTAAATCGAGATATTTGGAATTGGCACAGATATCATCACTAGGGAGCACCTGATTATAATCAAGGATGGCTGTATGAAGTCGAGTTGGTTGTTCCGAGATATTATTTCATTTGAAGAATGATGGCTGTTTTGGATTTTTTAATTTATAGGTACTTTTGTAATTTGAATAAAATTTACGCTTCATGAATACAAATAATTAATGATTGGATAATTGAATCCTGAGCATTTTTATGAAACTTCAATTCCTGGGCCGGTAGAAGGGGCATCTATGCAGGTAAATTATTACACAACGGTTTATTATTTGCCTTATGCGTCATGAATAACTACAAAAATAATTAATGAGTGAATCATTGAATCCCGCGAGTTTGTAGGAAACTTTAATTCCGGGGCCGACTCCAATACTCCATTTACTGGGGGGAGCTCGAGGGTAGGTACTGACCACAGAAAACATTGATATCTACGCAGAAGGGGCATCTATACAGGTAAATAATAAACCGTAGTGTAATAATTTGCAGCGTATTTTTTAAATCGAGTCACCATTGTTGACAACTTTTGGTGACTTTATACCCACTTTTGGAAAGTTTAGCCAGTTTCCCCGATTTTTTAGCAACTTCTCATCCCTAAAACTTGAATTTGACCGATTTCTTTTGACAAAACACTAGTCAGTTTCTGTCGCAAATCAATATCCCAGTCTACTTGTAATGATTTCGTAAAGGAGGGTAGCTTGCTTTTTTCATTATTATGGAAGACGTCATATTAATACTTACCGCCATATTTATAATTAACATGGCATCTACTTTTGACTTCAAGTTACCGCCGTCACACATCTATAATACCTACATGCCTCGTTTATAAAAAGGGGTTGCCTTCCAAAAACAATAACAGAGGAACACCTACATAAAAGGCAGGAAGGATTTTAAACGGACGTGAAGCTTTGTTTACTGAAATTGTCTACAGGGGAGATGACAGCGAGAAAGCAAACAACCGTTTAGCGGCCCCAATACATCGTCGGCCACCGGTGTTTTAGAAGACATTCAGAAGTAATGTGATCCAACATCACTTCTCTCAGGCAGTCAGCATCTCGTGCCCAGATGCTAAATAGATAGGTAACATACCTACCTATAATAATTCCCAATTTTAAGTAGGTAGGTAATAATTGCGTTAATTTTGCACTTTCACTCAAATCTATGCCTATATTAAACTAATTTCCTTGAGCCACCCACATAGATTTTTGTTAGGAAGGCAGGTGCTTTTTCCGTCAAAATAAACTTTTTTTTACATTTCAAATTAAACAATTTAATCTTGAATTAGGCTTTGTTTTGACATGAATTAAATTTGCGTTGAATATAATGACAAACTCCAAGGTAAAATAATTTTTTTTTAAATTTTATAGATCAAAAGTAGCAAAACATGGAGTAGGTATTTCAAGAAATCTGCCGAAACCTCGAGTAGGCAGGTTATGTTTTTCCGAGTAGATGCAATTATTTATAATTCAAGGGTTTCGAATGGGTAATTTAACGAATTTGTTTATTTTGATGGTTGATGGGTTTCAACGGTTTGGTGATCGTCATTTAGCGTAGTGGCGCCGTCAGTGGTTCCCAAATTCATGTAAAGTCACCAGAGCTCAAATATAATGCTCTGGCACATAGAAACAGCTATTTCATGTGGCCAGTCTCTCGAATTTAAACTGTCAGAAACTTCAAATTGAATTGCTCGAGGAACGAAGAGATTTTCGAAAAATTGTCTAATGAGTCCATCTCAAGATTCAAGACTCAAGACGGTTTAAGGTTGGTGATGAACATTCAATAAAAATCAAAAGATCTTAAATCAGTTTGTCCCCTACAAAAAACAATATTTCTAGTTCATCCACTGCTAATAAACTTTGCGTTTTCTTATCAAAATCGGTTTAGCCGTTTGAGCCTGTTTTTGTTTCTAGTAGCACACTGATATGAAACATAATTATAGCACATGAAACTCACTCTGTGTTTTCAGAAACTTCGAATTTACGAATTCCGATCGAATTGGCCCCAAAATAGAATTAGGATATTATTGAACCTGCACCACGTAGGTAATGTTGGAAATACCCATGCACCCTTATATTCCTTATAGTTGTACTTGCAAGGGGTTGAAATGGAATGAACTGTGAAAAAGTTATGGAACAATGATAATCTTTAATAAAATGTATCTTTCATCATAATACAAAAATACATAACACTATGGTACTCGAAAAAGCAGTAGTATACTTAATATCCTGCTAAACTCAGTAGAGTATACATTTTCAAAGCTCTTTTCCAAGTTGACGAAGCTCATCAACTTCCCCTCTCAAAGTAATCATAATTTTCTACTTAAATAATTATTTAAATAATTTATTATATGGTTTTCTGTGTATATGAAGGTACATTTACAAATAAATAGAGTAGGGAGATTGTTGTATAATTCGATTACAATCGGAAGGACTTTGTTAAAATAGACGTAAGTAATAAACATGTTTGTAATTACTCGAATTAGTAAATACCAACTTTGTACACAAACTATAGCACCAACACTCAGCATAATAATATAGCGCAAGGCTAAACTCCTACAAACTAACACAAAATTCACCAACGAAATGAAACTAAATTAACAATACACATTGGAAATGGATAGGTAGAACACAAATTCATGACGTATTTAATGTTAAGGACGTCGAATTAAGTCAAAACGTACAAATTATAGAGACTATCACAATGCGTAACCTAAATAAATACAAATAATTCAATTCATGTATACATGGACAATACATAAATATTTCGATTATCATATTAGTCGTCATGAACATGATAGGTAAGGATATTGAAGATATAAATGGACCAATAACATGGACATGAAAATGTTCATTGTTATGTAGCCAATTTTTTATGACTAATTACTAACTTGGTTATTGCGATTGGCAATAAATTATTATGGTTTTGATTACGTAGGATTTGCATAATGTTGCTGTACGTCATAATCTTAACTTTGGTTTTTAAGCTCTGAAATTAATTCAATGTCACAAAAAAATATCGAAGGCTGTACAGTAGTATTTGAAACCTGTGAATACGGTATTTCAAGAAATAATGGTAAAAAAAATATAAATGCCGAAAACTAGTGGAAATCGCTTATAAATATATTTGATCACGATGTTTTTAGAGGTCAGTGGCCGAATTCACCTTCCATTCGCCATACGGAAAAAGCGTAGCTGAGGGCGTCGGGGTGAATGTATTCTTCCTTAACTAGAAACATACAAAAAGTATTTTAATGAGTCACATTTACAAGCTATGTTACAAGATATTATCAAAGGTTGTGAATGTTAATGTGAAAGTGGTGAAGTTTAATATGAGGAGCACTCGTTTTCCTGATGATTCGTTTGCTAATTTGAAAGTTTATAAGTATCAATCGAAATTTCGTAGCAACTTCCTCAGAAAAGATTCGACAGAGGACAATGAACGGTAGAAGATAATTATTACATTATCCGACCCTAGTTCCGGCCCTAGAAATAGTGTTCAATTTTATTACATACCTATTAGTAAATGCCAATCCATATAAAAGGAAAATACTAATGGAAAACACTAATAATAATTGGACGCTGAGCCATGAGTGGAGGTACGTAAAGCAAACAATATTGGCGTCATTTCTTTATGGATAAGTTGTTACCTAATCGAAAGATACCGAGAGGAGGACTTTGGTGTACTTCAGGGAACATTTTCAAGAGTCTTGATTTTGAATAATTAATTTGTTTTCAACATTCTCTAAACTCTAAATCATCCAGGGAGCAGAAGATACAAAGTAGTTTAAGAGAATGTTTAGGAGAATTCTGAATAATTAATTTGTTTTAAACTTCAAACAGCAAAAGATGCAAAGTAGATCAGGAGAATTATTGGTATACTTCAGCTGTACTTTAGGAAACATTTTCAAGAGTCTTGATTTTGAATAAGTAATTTGTTTTCAACATTCTCTAAAATTGTCCAGACAGCAAAAGATACAAAGTAGTTTAAGAGAATGTTTAGGAGAATTTTGAATAATTAATTTGTTTTCAACATACTTTGGTACACTTTTGGTATACTTAAGGGAGCATTTTCAAGAGCCTTGATTTTGAATAATAAATTTGCTTCCAACGTTCTCTAAAGCCTAAATCATCCAGACAGCTAAAGTTGCAAAGCAGTTTAAGAGAATGTTTAGGAGAATTTTGAATAATTAATTTGTTTTCAACATACTTTGGTACACTTTTGGTATACTTAAGGGAGCATTTTCAAGAGTCTTGATTTTGATTAATAAATTTGCTTTCAACGTTCTCTTAGGCCTAAATCATCCGGACAGCTAAAAATGCAAAGTAGTTTAGGAGAATTTTGAATAATTAATTTGTTTTCAACATCAAACAGCAAAAGATGCAAAGTAGTTTAGGAGAATTTTGAATAATTAATTTGTTTTCAACATCAAACAGCAAAAGATGCAAAGTAGTTTAGGAGAATTGTTGATATACTTCAGGTGTACTTCAGGGAACATTTTCAAGATTCTTGATTTTGAATAATTAATTTGTCTTCAACATTCCCTAAACTCTAAATCATCCAGGCAGCTTATAAGATGCAAAGTAGTTTAAGATAATGTTTACGAGAATTTTGAATAATTAATTTGTTGATCGTAGAAATGAGTTGAAACTTAGAGAGTCAATCAGGAATAGTACTTCAATCGTTCCAAATAAATCTCATTGGAATCGTACCGTAACTTTTGTCTGCGCATGCGCGAACATGAAATGCTGACAATTTCCTTGTAACGCTTCTAACTACGCGAAAAATAGTCGAAGAGAGCTGAAATTTTGAGGGTACACGCGGGTTGGATCGCAGATGGTCCCATTTCAAAATCATGGAAATCGTTTCGTCTGCGCATGCGCAAACGTGAAGTACTTGAAACGCCCATAACTACGTTTAATATCGTTGAAATGATTTCTGATTTGGAGGGTCGTTCAGGAATAATACTTTGATAGTTACATATGAATTTCACCAGAACTGTAATTCGTCTGCGCATGCGCTAATATGAAGTGTTGACAATTTCCTTGTAACGCTTCTAACAAAGCGAAAAACAGTCGTAGAGAGCTGAAATTTTGAGGGTACAAGCGGGTTGGATCGCAGATGGTTCATTATCAAAATGAACCTACCCAACTATTCTGTAGGTTCATGTGATTGAAGTGAGGAAGCTGCACTGGCTACTCGAATTGGCAGACGTTTTTTCCTACTGAGTGGCCCAAGTGCCGAATAACTGAACCTGAACGTTCCCTTCCCGAAGTAATCTGTCCAGGTACGATTGGCCAGCAAACACTGCTCCATTATAAAGGTCCGTAGCATGACCACAGATTCAGGCTGAAGCCAAAAGATTTGTGACAAGTACAGTCTTGGAGACGACCAGGATCTCCCTGTTCTTGTACTACAAACATCTGACAATGCGTTGAGCACAATCCTAAGTCCCACTGAAGAAGACATTAGGAAGTTTCAACTTTATTGTCTGGAAATCCGCAAGAGCGCTTTTTTTGTGTGATAGGTACCTACACACAAATATACTTACAACCCAAAGACGAATATGTACCTACTTATACTGAAGTGACGTTTGAAGATGCAAGACTGACTTGTGATGTCGCTACTGTGAGTGATATCGAACTTATTGATCTCGGTACAAAATCGATATATTGAGGGCGTGATGATTTGATGCACGTATTTTAAAATTAGAAATTTTGATATTTTAATGTTTATTCTACTTAAATTGTGTTTATAAAAATGAGGTATCCATAATAATATTAAGTAGGAATACACAACAATACAAAAAACGCTGCAAAGTCCTTGTCACATGGGTTTATTATTCTATTGGACATACCTACAGAAAGGTTGGCTGTTCATTAATTGTTTCTTTCATGCGTAATAATCGAAATAGCTACTTCTGATGGTTTCCATTAATTTTGGCCCCCAAAACACAAATTAGGTACGCTCTTTTTTTTCTTTTTTTTTTAACTATCTTTGATCATTGGTAGTGCCATTTAATCGTCCTGAACCACGTCTTGACACTTTTTCCAGTGTTATTATACAAACTGATGGTGATTTCAGACGATTTCCCAGGTTTTTCACTCATAAAAAATCAATTCTGGGAGCTGAACATTTGGTAGAACTCAATTTTCCACTCTTTGGTCAAAATCGACTTCATATTCGGTCTTCTCGTCCCCAAAAACATAGAAAACGATAACTCAGAAGCTCATGTTACCAATATGTTGCTAAAACGTAAAAAGTACCTATTTTTACACACATTTTCACTCATAACACCCCTGGGTATATTCCGATCGGGCTGAAAAGTTTCGGGACACAACTAGGGCCCAAATGGAGCATGTGTGCGAAAGAACGATTTTTTTAGACCGAAAATGAAGCCTGTACACGTGATACGGCGGACGGCGGACGGACATTGCATTTTTGGAATCTATGCACCTTGAAACGTAAAAGAAAAAAGTTTGAGGGGGTGTTATAAAAATTTTTTGCTGAGCGAATACATAGGGGTATTATTCACAGAATAATAAACCAAAACGCTGCAAATCCCTGCACAACGGTTTATTATTTTGTATGGAATACCCTTCTGTTACAGATCACAGCTCTCTGTATAGATAACCCGTCTATATAATATAATATGTACTAGTCTATACATATTATATAGATCGCGGACCCTCCGTAGGTTAGTACCTAACCCCGTACTCGTTACTAGGTACCTACCTAAATAACGAGTTAAATGTTGCTACAATAATTCTGTCGATGACAAACAGTAACTAAAATGGTAAAAAGAAACGCAAATAATGAAGTTCTGAAGGAAAATTGTTGATGTGGAGTGAAATAGATGCCCTTCTGCATAGATCACTGTTTTCTGTGGTCAGTACCTACACTCGTGGTCAAGTATAATGAACCGTTGTGTAATAACTTGCCCATCAAAAATACTTCAACGGTTGTTCAAGTTGCAAAAGTACCGATCAACAAAATCCAGCCCCTTCTTGGTAGATGAGCCGTTGTGTAATAATTTACCGCTATGTAATAATTTACCGTTGTGTAATAATTTACCATTGTGTAATAATTTACCCATCAATAATACTTCAGTTTGTTCAAGTTTCAGAAGTTGATACCTACCAACAAAGTCCAATAGTCCATCACTTATCAAATGAAATAACATCGCAGAACAACCAACTCGACTTCATACAGCCATCCGTGATTATAATCAGGTGCTCCCTAGTGATGATATCCGGGCCGGATTTATACCGTTAGATTCACGATCGTGTTGGCGAAGCTTTTTGGTGCGCACGAACAATGCTCCGGGTGGCCTCAAAAAATTCTTTAGTTCAAGTTCAATTTAAAAGTTTAAAAAACCATACCCTTATATCGAAAATTTCAACCCCTATTTTGAACCCCTTAGCTGACAGTAACGCCGAGCTTCGAGGACCAACTAGACCCCGAACGGAACCTAAAACCAAATTTCATTAATTTTGTTTCATGGTAACTAAGAAATGTGTGTACGGCGTGCGGCGGACAGACAGAAAACTTTTTATTGCATTTTCGGATTCTACATACCTTGAAACGAAAACCATCAAAATTTGAGGGGGGTTAGAATTTTTTTTCATGCTCGATTCCAATGGCTCATTATTGACCAGTTTTCTGGATTGGCTCATATTTCTGAGTAATCAGCACCTAATAACATACCTCAGTAACAACTATTGTTGACGATTTAAAACCGTGAAATTTAAACTTCTAATATTTAAATGCTACATATTCTCGCTTGCAACCATCATTAAGTTTGGGGGAGGGGGGGGGGGCTGAATCCAAATATGAACTCGGATTGTGATTATCTAGTTTTGTTCTTAACGAAAAGGGTTGAAACAGTTGAAAATAGGGAATTACAGTAAAAACTGCATCCCAAAATAGCAAAAGTAGTAGGTGTGTAAAAAACGTACCTACAACACTAAAGACATTTTCAACTTTAATCTTTTCCTTGGCACTGCTACAAAAAAGGTCTTGAAAGATTTTTTTGTGCGATTTTTTCCTATGGACTGTATTATTATTATCTTCTCTCTTCAAATTCCAGCAGTAGTCTGCCATAATAATGTTCATCCCACCGGCCTTGGTAGGTACCCCTCAAAAACATGAAGTATGATGGTTGCAAGCGGGAATAAATAACATAAATATTAAAAGTTTATATTTCAGTTTTAAATCGTAAAAAATAGGGGCACCGGTATAGTATGCGATCTCGGCACACTTTCAGAGGCCAATATGCGACCTCACCGTTATTGCACCATATTGCATCCTCAAGAGTGTCGCGCTGGCCAGGCTGAGATCGCATACTACACCGGTACCTACTACCAAAATAGGTTTATGAGATATTAATCAGAAATATGAGTCATTGCAGAAAAACTACTTGCATTTCCGGAATCAGCGAATTTAAATTTTCGGCTCTAAAGATGTTGAACGAAACCCCACAGTTTTGCAATGATCAAAAATATTCACATTTTTTCCCTATTGGTACCAACCAAACTGGTTTTCACTCGGAAGGAAAGATCAACACACTAATTCTGCATCGACTGATAGCTCTACAGCTATCGAGCCGTGATTTTTTTGGATTTTTCACAATAGGTAAGTACTTATCATGATTTTGGTTATGTGTTGAAAACAAAAACTTCCAATAATTACCATTTTATTGCTGCTTCCCTTGAAAGATCGAGTTGGATCGCTGCAGAATATGATTGTCTTTATCTTTCATTCCATGCAGAAACCAGTTTGGTTGGTAAGTACCAATGGAAAAAATGCGATTTTTCGATATTTCAAATGGATTTTTTCAATAATGAGTTTCATGTTTTAGGTATAGGAACATGAATTTTATTCAGAATCGAAATTTCTTATAAGCATAGCGAGTTCAGTTTCCGAAACACTGTGAGCCGACCTAGTGGAATTTTACATGATGGACCGGTCCGCATGATCTAACTCTGTCAAGTCAGCACGATCAAGATTTTGGTTTATTATTCTGTGAATAAAACACCTATGTATTCGCTCAGCAAAAAATTGTTATAACACCCCCTAAAAATTTTTTCTTTTACGTTTCAAGGTGCGTAGATTCAGAAAATACAGTGTCCGTCCGTCGTATCATGCAAACCGGCTTTATTTTTGGTCTAAAAAATTCGTTCTTTCGCACACTTGCTCCTCCTGGGCGCCCTAGTTGTGTTCCAAAACCATTCAGCCCGTATAAAATAGGTATTTTTTGTGTTTTTGTAACATGAGGTATTGAGGTATCGTTTTCCATGTTTTTTTTAGGGCAAGAAGACCGAATATGAAGTCGATTTTGACCAACGAGTGGAAAATTGAGGTTCTAACAAAGTTTCAGCTTAAATTTACGTTAAATTTTGGTATAAAATCGTCGTTCTTCCGCTCATAGTTGTGCTCCAAAGCTCGGCAGCCCGATGAGAATATACCCAGGGGTGTTATGGGAGAAAAATGGGTGTAAAAGTAGGAGTTTTCGAGGTTTTTTAGAGGTTTTAGTGGACATGAGGTTGTGAGGTATCGTTTTCCATGTTTTTAGGGCGAGGGGAGCGAATATGAAGTTGATTTTGACCAAAGAGTGAATAATTGAGGTTGTAACGAAAGTTAAGATCCCGAAATTCATTTTTTATGAGTCAGAAACCTGGGAAATTGTCTGAAATCACCATAAATTTATATAATAGCAGTGGAAGTAGTATTAGCAGGTGAATCGAGACACTTAAATGTAACTATCAATGATCAAAGATAAATTGTCAAAAATAGGCAAATTCGGGTTTTTGGGGGGCCAAAATTGGTGGAAACCATCAAAAACAGGTATTTCAATTATTGAATATGAAAGAAATAATAAATGAACAGCAATATTTTTGTAGGTATGTCCAGTAGAATAATAAACCCATGTGACAAGGACTTCGCAGCATTTTTGTAAGTCAGACACCTGGGAAATTGTCTGAAATCACCATAAATTTGTATAATAACAGTAGAAGTAGTATTAGCAGGTGAATCAAGACACTTAAATGGAACTATCAGTGCTCAAAGATAAATTGTCAAAAATAGGCAAATTCGGGTTTTTGGGAGGGCCAAAATTGGTGGAAACCATCAAAAACAGGTATTTCAATTATTGAACATGAAAGAAATAATAAATGAACAGCAATATTTTTGTAGGTATGTCCAATAGAATAATAAACGCAGTGACAAGGACTTTGCAGCGTTTTTACGTTGTTAGAAGGCAAACAAATGTGAATACTCACTTTCCGGTTCTTGTATGGCGTGTTCCTGAAGGTGGTCCGTCTCTTCGAGGATTCTGTACAGGAAATGGATGTAGCTCGAAGCGAGTCTCAAAGTCTGTATTTTGCTCAGCTTGTCCGATGGCAGCGTCGGTATGATGTTCCTCAGACAGGCGAAAGCGTCGTTGAGGGATTGCGTCCTTTGTCGCTCCCTCACATTCGCCACCATCCTCTGGTGCTGGGAATCCGTGCTCGGCCTCCGTCGCCTCTCCCTGTTCTTCACCATTTCCGTCCTTCTGGGCTCCATCACGTGGTACATTTCCATCGCTGATACGAAAATTTCAAAGAGTCCTCTCGTTCACAGCCGTTAAACAGGATTTTCACAACACCATACGATGTGTCCGTTGCAGCTCTGCCTGTTTGAACGTGCTCCAAAAATCCAACGTAAAAAAAAGAAGAAAAAAACCGAATATACGCAACGGAAGATCGAACGAAATTCAATTTAAATACCAAAAAAACGCGAGACGCTACATTAAAAAATAAACCAAAAACTGCGCAAATGTTGACGCGGTTTTTTGCGAAATGGGTTTCAGCAATGTCAGCCACTTTCTGAGACGCTCTGAAGACAACTGTACAACTAACCGCCACACTCAGTACACATCTGGCGAGGCGGGTGTCGTATGTTTATATATAGAAGCCATCCTTTCTCCCACTCTTGGAGAAAAAGGCCCTATCCAGGAGGCCCTCCTCCCCACAAGAAGTTTTTCTACCTGGGAAATAGGAAATGGTTTTTCAGTGGGGTATATATATATATTTTTTTTTTTTAAACAAAATCGTTTTAACTAGTAGGTAGGTACCTGCATAATGACGGTAAGTACGGGAGACATTCAAGGACCTCTCGAATGAAGCGGGGCAATGTACCCTTCCTACTTACCGATCGCATTTTACGGACTTTTACGAACGGGGGGATTAGAAAAAGCAGGATGAACTGCTACCTGGTGGGTGTTGTTCCGAATTCGGCTTATCCGGCTGTTCAAATGTTCAGTTCGCTGTGTTATAAAATGGGTAGGTAGGAACAACTCTGTATGAAATCTGTTCGTTTAACATTTTTAAGGATTCCTACATACTGAATACCGCTTTGTGAAGTGAATGGATACCAAAAACGGTGCAAAGTCCTTGTCACATGAGTTTATTATTCTACTGGACATACCTACAGAAATGTTGGCTGTTCATTTACTGTTTATTTCACGTGAAATAATTGAAATAGCTATTTTGATGGTTTTCACCATTTTTGGCCTCTAAAATACGAATGGTACGCTCCTTTTTTTTCAAATTATCTTTGATCATTGGTAGTGCCATTTAATCGTCTTGATCCACGTGTTGACACTTTTTCTAGTGTTATTCTACAAATTGATGGTGATTTCAGACGATTTCCCAGGTTTTTGACTCATAAAAAATCAATTTTGGGCGCTGAACAGTTGGTAGAACCTCAATTTTCCACTCTTTGGTCAAAATCGACTTCATATTCGGTATTCTCGTCCCAGAAACATGGAAAACGATACCTCAAAAGCTCATGTTACTAACATGTTACTAAAACACAAAAAGTACCTATGTGTATACAAATTTTCAGTCATAACACCCCTGGATATATTCCGATCGGGCTGAAAAGTTTCGGGGCACAACTAGGGCCCAAATGGAGCATGTGTGCGAAAGAACGAATTTTTTAAACCGAAAATGAAGCCGGTACACGTGATACGGCGGACGGCGGACGGACATTGCATTTTTGGAATCTACGCACCTTGAAACGTAAAATAAAAAATTTTGAGGGAGTGTTATAAAAATTGTTTGCTGAGCGAATACATAGGTGTATTATTCACAGAATAATAAACCAAAAGCCAGATAAACTGCTACCTGGTGGGTGTTGTTCCAAATTCGGCTTATCCGGCTGTTGAAATGTTGAGTTCACTGTGTTATAGAATTGGGTAGGTAGGAACAGCTCTGTATGAAATCTGTTCATGTAATATTTTTAAGGGTTCCTACCTACTGAATACCTGTCTTCTGCAGCGGGAGAATACCAAAAATGAACCTTATTTGGTTTCTTCAATAAGGGGTTTGGTATCGACAATAAAAGTCCTTCTTTTATCAAAATCCTTTAATGGGGAGCTTTCAACAGTCCTCTGGTTGTCATTGTCACCTCTAAAACAAGCAACTAATGGTTGCTCGTTGTTGCTTGTTTTAGAGTTGACAATGACAACCAGAGGGCTGTTGAAAGCTCTTCATTAAAGGATTCTGATAAAAGAAGGACTTTTATTGTCGATACCAAACCCCTTATCGAAGAAACCAAATAAGTCCATCCAAAGAAAAGAACTTGATAGATTTATTAGGTTTATGTTTACGTAGGAACCTTCAGTGGGCATCGGCCGATGTACTCCCGGAGGGTTAAATGTTCAATTTTGGTTTATTATTCTGTGAATAATACACCTATGTATTCGCTCAGCAAACAATTTTTATAACACCGCCTCAAAATATTTTCTTTTCCGTTTCAAGGTACGTAGATTCCAAAATGCTATGTCCGTCCGCCGTATCACGTGTACCGGATTCATTTTCGGTCTAAAAAATTCGTTCTTTCGCACACAGGCTCCATTTGGGCCCTAGTTGTGTCCCGAAACTTAGCAGCCCGATCGGAATATACCCAGGGGTGTTATGAGTGAAAATGTGTATTAAAAATAGGTACTTTTTGTGTTTTAGTAACATGTCAGTAACATGAGCTTTTGAGGTATCGTTTTCCATGTTTCTGGGACGAGAATACCGAATATGAAGTCGATTTTTACCAAAGAGTGGAAAATTGAGGTTCTACCAAATTTTCAGCTCCCAAAATTGATTTTTTATGAGTCAAAAATTGGGAAATCGTCTGAAATCACAATCAGTTTGTATGATAACACTAGAAAAAATGTCAAAACGTGGATAAAGACGATTAAATGGCACTACCAATGATCAAAGATAATTTGAAAAAAAATGCCTAATACCTAATTCGTGTTTTAGGGGCCAAAATTGGTGGAAACCATCAGAAATAGGTAGCTATTTCAATTATTTCACGTGAAATAAACAATAAATGAACAGCCATCATTTCTGTAGGTAAGTCCAATAGAATAATAAACCCATGTGACAAGGACTTTGTAGCGTTTTTACTTCCTTATTTTCTTCCTCATCTACTATGTTTTAAAATTGTTGTGTACTTTTTGTTGTCATTCATAGGCCTTTAATTTAGTTCCCTCATTATATTTCAATTCAAGGCGGGATTTTAATCCTCACAGGCTGAGATAAGCAACAACTAACAACTGCAATCTAGAAATCATCTATGTTTTGTTGAAAGCAATATTCTTTCAATACGTTCTCAACTTCGTCTCTGTATGTCAATTCATCATTAATTTTCTTATAAAATTAATGCGGTATATAGTGTAAATATTTGAAAACATCGATGTCTGGGAGAAACATCGATCATCGACATGAAAACATCGGCCATCGATACTCAACCCTAGATTATGCTTACCTACCATTTATTTATCAGGTAGGTATGTTGTTTCAAGCTTCAGATTCATACCGGTATCGATGTAGAAAACATCGATCATCGACAAGAACATCGGCCATCGATGGTCAGCCCTATTTTATGCTTACCTGCCATTTGATTAGGTAGGTATGTTGTTTCAAGCTTAGGATTCATACCGGTATCGATGTAGAAAACATCGATCATCGACAAGAACATCTGCCATCGATGGTCAGCCCTATTTTATGCTTACCTGCCATTTGATTAGGTAGGTATGTTGTTTCAAGCTTAGGATTCATACCGGTATCGATGTAGAAAACATCGATCATCGACAAGAACATCGGCCATCGATGGTCAGCCCTAGTTTATGCTTACCTACCATTTGATTAGATAGGTATGTTGTTTCAAGCTTAGGATTCATACCGGTATCGTCCAGTAAAAACTTGTATCGTCCAGTAACATGTTCTGAGCAAAATCTCTTCGAATTAGAGTGCAGCATCGTTTTCTAAGTTTCTTTGTCACCTGCTCAGATTGCTGTTTTAAAAAGCTTTGTTTTAGGTGTCCCACAGGTGATTTATTTATTTACATTTATTTTTGTAATGTACGTAGGAACAGGGTTCCCCCATGGCGTACAACATAAATGAAATTAGGTACATTATTTTAATATGTTATCACAGTAGGTAGGTGTTGATGTTGTGTACTTTGTGACAGTACTAAATATATAGGTATGGTGTTGTTAGTACGTTCCATTTCCTTGTGTTGTGGATGTGTTACCCCCAATAGATAGTAATATAAAAGTACCTAAGTAGCCAGTATAGGTACATATGTAGGTATAATATAAGGTGTTGCGGGTTGAGTAAGTAACTAAGTAAGCAGCTCGTTTCTCTCCAGTTAATTTAAAAAAGAATTTAAAAATATTGCTAAAAAATATGAATAGAAAATAGCTACGTCAACATAATAATATGTTTATAAAAATTAAAAATAAGATAAATAAAAAAATAAAATACCTCACTAACCATAAAAATAACAATAATGTACCTAACAGAAAGACAAAACTGAAATAATTTTTTGGCTCTCTTTCTCTCTCTCTCTTTGTATCTGCAAAAGCAGAAGAACACGTGTCATTTTAAATGGTATAATGAGTGAACCATTTATTTTTACATAGTAGAATTTTTTGTTTATTTAGTGTACTACCTATAAAGCCTGAAGATGTGTTTGAAGAGTAAATTAAGTATATCTGTGCATATTGTGAGAGTGGGCCACTAGGCCTAAAATCTGTAGATTTATATAATAAACGCAGTCAGTCAGGTAGATGGTGAAAACAGGTGAGTCCGGTGTGGAGCCAAGCTGTCTGGGCCGAATGGTCCGAGGACCGCCTTTTCTTCAGGGAACTGCCATAAAGGAGATTCTTTCCTTAGAAGAACAGGAGCTTTGGACATCATTTTTTACGACGTTTGAGGTTAATCCATACAACTCGGCTGGTCGCACGGGGTTTCGCCACATGTTGCTGAACGTTTTCGGTCAGTACGTATACTTACATACCTCCTCACCATGATCGCGTAAACAAAAAAACAAACAAACAAACAAGAAGAACAGAAACCTGGAAATTTTGATTTAGGAAAAAAACTCTGCAAATTATTACACAACGGTTTATTATTAACCTGCATAGATGCCCCTTCTGCGTAGATCACTGTTTTCTGCGATAAATTCCCTCGAGCTCCCCCCAGGAAAGCCCTAAATCGAGTACTGGAGCCGGCCCCAGAATTAAAGTTTCCTACAAAGGCGTGGGATTCAATAATTCAATCATTAATTATTTTGTAGTTATTCATGAATCATGAGGCAAATAATAAACCGTTGTGTAATAATTTACCTGTATATGTGCCCCTTATACGTAGATAGTAATAATTAGGTAGCAATAATTTACCTTTGAGTAATAATTTACCGTTGTGTATTAATTTGCCCATCAATAATACTTCAACGGTTGTTCAAGTTGCAAAAGTACCTATCAACAAAATCCAGCCCCTCTACGCAGATGGTACAATGAACCGTTGTGTAATAATTTACCGTTCGCTTTCCTGGGGCGAGCTCGAGGGTACTGACCACAGAAAACAGTCATCTAAGCAGAAGGGGCATTTATACAGGTAAATAATCAACCATTGTGTAATAATTTGCAGCGTTTTTATTGCATTTTCGGATTCTACGTACGTTGAAACGTAAACCACCAAATTTTGAGGGTTAAAACTTTTTTTTTTCATGCTCGATTCCAATGGTTCATTATTGAACATAATAAACCAAAATCCAGTAACTTCGAAATTTTCAGTAGATAGAGAAACATGATGGGGGTGGCACAAAGGGAAACTCAAAATGTGAGTAGGTAGAAACCTACACTTTTCTTAGGGCCAAAATTAGATTATTGAGTAATAAACCAACGCAAACGTAGGCTGTAAGCAAACCGACCCTCACTCCCTAGGGTGCCTTTGAAATAAGTACGTAAATGCGTCATAGAGGGGATTATAATATTATGTCTCTATTATTATTATTATTATTATTACTACTATTATTATTAATATTATAATTACAGTTGCTTTAACAGCTTGCGCGGGAGTACTTTCCTGGTACACCGAACACAAAACGCACAGTTCAATTCTGAAGGAACAACGGACGCTGCGGATAATAAGGCGGACTTCTGCATCTCCTGGACATCATCCTTCAACGACGGGGCCTCGAAGGGACTCCAGGATCAGGCCGTTCGCGGAAAATGTGATGGGCAGGATTTCGAACTTTTTCACGGGCCACAGCTGACATTTCTACCCTTCGCTCACGGTATTTTCGTTCTTTTTGGTTAATTATTTTCAATAATGAACCAGTGGAATCTACCATGAAAAAAAAAAAAAAATCTAACCACCCCCCCCCCCTAAAAATTTGATGGTTTACATTTCAAGGTAGGTAGAATCCGAAAATGCAATAAAAAAATTTCTGTCTGTCCGCCGTACGCCGTACTGGCCACTTTTCGTAGTTACCATAAAACAAAATTGATGAAATTCGCTACCCATTTCTCAACTTGTACGTCACTTGTTTCCATTTTTCACCTCATTTTCGGATAAAGCATTAATAATTTCCTATAATAATAGATCATTTTCGTAGTTATTTAACTTTAATCAGACTCATTTATTACAATACAAACGTTAATTTTTTTAGGAATTTAGAATTTTCATGAATTTTCAAAAACCACTACGGACAAAGTTTTTACGAGAGTGCACCAACATTTGTTGGATACAGATTCGGTAGTGAGTCGAAGGGGCTAATTTTTGAAAATTCATGAAAATTCTAAATGCCTAAAAAAATTAACGTTTGTATTGTAATAAATGAGTCTGATTAAACTTAAATAACTACGAAAATGATCTATTATTACAGAAAATTAATAATGCTGAATCCGAAAATGAGGTTATAAATGGAAATAAGTGACGTACAAGTTGAGAAATAGCGATTTTATGACGTGAGATCGGGTTTAGTCGAAAAAACACGAAAAAAATCACAACTGTCGAACAGTTAGAGATAGAACACTTGTTCAGGCGGGGTTGTACTACATTTTTTATGAAGATTAACAGAAAAAATATTTCGTCACTTATCCGGTTCCACCCAGTATATTCGTTACTTTGAGCTTTCCACAGCTAGGCGGGAACATTGTTCCTATTTTGGAAATTCCTATTATTATTATTATTATTATTATTACTATTATTATAACCGCAACATCACCCAGGTAGATGATCTTCTACTCCTCGAGGACCAAAACAATTTCTGGCAACGTCTGTCATTATTGGGAAATACCACAGGATTTTCAAATGCTCATTTTCAAGCACTGAGGCAGGCTTGTACCTGAAAAACTGCGAGCTGTTGACTTCAAACCCACGGTTTAATGCCAGTTATTATTATTATTATTATTTTATTATTATTATTTATTTTTTTAACCAAGAAAACTTTATTGTTATAAGACAGCTGGCACAGCTCGAATAGCTGGTGCGGGTCATCCTGACAACAGGTGTGCATAGGCCGGTGCCACTTCCGTCACCTTTTTTCCAAAAACTCGCCAAAAATATTTCCAGTCGTAAACCCCATCTGGAAACTTCGACTTGAACCAATGTTTTTACGACTTTTCAAAAGCAAATCTTACCGAGCTCACCCAGGGCACGGAGTTCTATAATAATAACAGATGTGAAACATATTGATTTTTTAAATTTTTTTAAATACGGTCGCCTGTTCGAGCTGCTAGTCATTTTATCATGTTAGATGAGAAATTAGAAGAAAACTCAAATCATCAGGAGAAAATAACATCGAAAATTGGTTTATATTATATATATGCGTAAACAAACCAATTTGATTTGAAAAACGCTGCAAATTATTACACAACGGTTTATTATTTATCTGATGCCCCTTTTGCGTAGATCACTGTTTCCTGTACTCAATACCCTCGCTAGTAGCACGCAAGCCTGAGGGGGCCGCAAGGCTGAGGTTTTTTTTTTTTTGCTGTTTTTAAATTAAGGATATAAATAAAAAATCTGGCTTACGAAACGCATACATTATACAACGGCTAGTACATGTTGTTCTGACATATAGGGTTTTGAACGAAAGAAATATGGTCATATTATGTGGTATTTTGTCCACCTTTAAATCTCGCTGTGTATTCGCTAAGAGAGGAAAATAACCGACAGCGATACCTCGCGAAAAGTTGTCAGGACTTTGCAAAGGCTCTGTTTTTATTTTGGACTACATATTAATATTGTAGAATTTTCGTCTCAGAAAGCAAGAAAAGTTAATTTGTAAAATTCAAGAATATTAATGGTTAAGCATTATAAAATAAACATTTATAATGAGAATATAAAATAATTGAATTTATTATACCCAGGGGGCCGCCTACAGATATAGGCCCAGTGCCGCAACAAACCTGAATCCGGCGCTGGCTATGGGTTAGTAACTTCGTTAGTTTTCATCGCACGAAAATCGTTCTCCATTCGCTGGAAAGCTCTGGATTTATCTAGTATTTATCTTGTAGTTATGTATTAATTTATTTAAAATTCATCGAGTTTTAAGCCAAGATATAGGCAGGCATAAACAGTGTAGATCATGGATTTCTGCTGGAAAAAAATGGAGGAAATAAAGTGGCCTATTTCATTTTTGAACTTTTTATTTTACACTGGACATGTTTTACATGGGGAAAAATAAGACATATCCGTGTACCGATGTATATCTGCATGTAGTGTAGATACTCAACATCATTTTAGTGATTTTTTAGTTTATATTTATTAGTGTGTGTTTTCAGGTGGTTTTTTTCTCAAAAACACTCAAAAAACGCTGCAAATCCTTGCACAATGGTTCATTATTTTGTACAGAATACCCCCCCCCCCCCTTTTTGTACTATTCTATACATTTTATGTGGATCGCAGAACCTCCGTAGGTTAATACCTAACCCCGTACTCGTTACTAGGTACCTACCAAAATCACGAATTAAATGTTGCTAAAATAATTATATCGATGACAAACAGTACCTAAAATGGCAAAAATAAACGCAAATAATGAAGTTCTGAAGTGAAATTGTTGATGTGGAGTGAAAAAAGTGGCAAACGTACCTACCAACAAACTCCAGCCTTCTACGTAGATGGTATAATGAACCGTTGTGTAATAATTTACCGTTTTGTAATAATTTACCATTGTGAAATAATTTACCATTGTGTAATAATTTACCCATCAATAATACTTCAACGCTTGTTCAAGTTTCATTACCTATCAACAAACTCCAAAAAAGCCATCACTTATCAAATGAAATAATATCACAGAACAACCAACTCGACTTCATACTCTGTGATTATAATCAGGTGATCCCTAGCAATGATTTTATCTCGGGCCAATTCCCGATTGTTAGCGCGTCCCTGGTGACGAGATTTGGGCTAAATGTAAACAATGTCATTCACCGGTGCAAACTTCTGGGCCTTACTGTGAAGGAACTGAGGGACGTAAAATGATCCGGGTGGTCTCAAAAAACTCGTAAGTTCAAGAACTATTTGAAACCGTTAAAAGATTCACGTAAAACAAAGGTAGGTATAAGCGTTCTGAAAATGTCAACCCCTATTTTGAACCCCTTAGAGATGGCTGACAGTAACGTCGAGCTTCGAGGACCAACTAGACCCCGAATTGAACCTATAACCCGAATTTCATCAATTTTTATTCATGGTAACTAAGAAAAGTGGCCCGTACGGCGTACGGCGGACAGACAGAAATATTTTTATTGCAGTTTCGGATTCTACATACCTTGAAACGTAAACCATCAAATTTTGAGGGGGGGTTCGAATTTTTTTGCTCGATTTCAATGGTTCATTATTGAAAATAATAAACCAAAAGAAAGATAATTATTGTTAGGTAGGTAAATAACAAAATAGCGAGGTTTTCCAGATTCTTACTGAAATGGCTGTAAACCCTCGACGGACCCATCGACGTCGACTTCCCGCCCGAATCCTCAGTACAGAAATAGACGGCAAAGGGGCGAACCCCACGACGATCCGAGGGGTCCTGAGGGCGCAGGAGGGGGCCGCGGCAACTTCCTTTGGGGTTACCACGGGGTTTCCTTCGCTTCTCATCTCACGTCGATCTGGAGAACATCGACACGTAGGTATTTGCTTTTGTAAATAACAATAAATTATTTACTAGGTATTATTTACTAGGTAACATTCCTCTTCAGTGCGTACAACTGCTTCCTCGAATTTATATGTTTCAGCAGGAATTAGAGTTTTTAATAGTTTACCGACCAATGTTAAAAATAATTTAATTGATCATCCTGATAAAGTAAATCTAATTTTGAAAAAATGGTTCCTCCAAATGCAAGACATCTGTTGATATACTAGCAAATATGATGAATCTTCAAGAGTGAATTTGAGTTATCATATTCTAGTATTTACTGTGTTTTTTTTTTGCTGATTAATACCAACATTATTATAGTAGGTAATTATATCGACACCTGAGAGGAAGAAGGGCCAATCTGATTTTTTTCGAAAGGGCCAATCTATTTTTCCGGTTCAAGGACAAAAAGCGGAAAAGGGCCAATCTTCAAAGTTGTTCTGTTGAAACAGTATAATTTGCATGCAATGTTGCGATTTATATTGCTAATAGTCGTTTTAGTTATGGTGATTTCAGACAATTTCCCAGGTTTTCGACTCATAAAAACTGAATTATGGGAGCTGAACCTCCGCTACAACCTCAGTTTATTCTTCACTCTTTGGTCAAAATCACTTCATATTCGGTCTTCCTGCCCTAAAAAACATAGAAAAAAATACCTCACAAGCTCATGTTCACTAAACGTGTAATAATTTGCAGCGTTCTTGAGTTGCGTGATCCCCATTGATAATGATTCGTGCCTCAGATTTTTAGCGAATTACCAGAATGTTTTACACAGGTAAAAAAAATTGGAATTTTACTTGTTCATCAAAATACATTGACATTTAAAATTAGGACAAACTTGAGAATTAGAAGTATCGCATTTATAGTGTTAACTTTGAGAAATCTTGGAATTAGATATCACACCCTTTTAGACGACATAACGCATTCTTTATTCACTCCCAGCATTAACAAATTATGCCTAATGTTACAGTCAAATTTTAAGAGTAATTTACATTGATTTAACTTAGTTATTACCACCTATTTGAAATATATAAAAATGTGGAAACCCTTGAATAAAATGAAATTTGTATAGATTGGTGATAGACTTCCGTCAGTGCTTGGAAGCGCGGGATTAAAAAGGGCCAATCTCGCCGAACGAAGCAGATCGGCCTTTCTTCCTCTCAGTGATTCTCCCAAGATTTCCGTCTCAAAGGGCCAATGTGGGCCTTGTTTCACATTTTTGTTTTTATTAATTTTTGGGGTAATCCAAACTGAGAAAATTTTGTAGATTCTTGTAGCCTATAGATTTTTACAAGTGATTATGAAAAAACAAGTAGTAGAACTCAAAAAAGGAATTAATAACAGCGGTCCGAAGTCTAGAAATGGGTGGGAAAAATCAGATTGGCCCTTCTTCCTCTCAGGTGTCGATATCATAAGTGGTGTACTTGTTACCTACTAGCTCAAGGACAACGACTCGTTTTCCCTGCCACGGGCATAGCCTATTAGGGAAACTAATTTTCATTAATTTTTTGTAGGTACAATATTATATATTCAGAAATATATTTCATTTCATTTAAAAAAAATAAAGAAAAAAAAATCACAGCTGCAAAAGAATTATGATCAGCGGAATGAGCGACATTCGGGTAATAAGCGAGCTGTACCTATTACTGTAAGTTATTATAACTTTCCGACGCAACAGCCGAACTTGATAAAGCCGAATTTAGAATACGGCGATTAAACAAGGGAAGAGAATTAGCTACGCAGAATAAATAATACAAAATTTATTGAAAATTTTCGAAAAATTACCAAAAATAACGTTGCCAAATTTAATATAAAATGTAAAGGCTTCTCGTATCGATCGTATTGATCCATAAACGTATGATTAAATAATAAGACGTAGGATCCCTAATAATATAAAGGAACATGGTAATAATATCAACCATTGTCTCGTAAGAAATTGAGTACCTGCCTACATCGAATTTCACATTTGCGCGTAAGAGGTGGTCATAATAATTATCTGATCATTCTGAAATTCATAGGAGACCATTTGGGAGGTACAACTAGCCATCGAATTTGAGCAAAATCGGGCCCATTGAGTCGTGAGAAATTGAGTAGGTACCTTCAATTTCACATTTGCGCATATGAAGTGGCCATAGTGATTATCTGATCGTTCTGAAATTAATAGGGGACCATTTGGGAGGTACCTACATCCCAACTACCCACCGAATTTGAGCAAAATCGGACCCATTGAGTCGGGAGAAATTGAATAACACGGATTTCACGCATGCGCAGAGGCCATTACAATGATCCGATCGTTCTGAAATCCGTATCTGGGAGCAACAATCCAGCTAACTACACATCGAATTTGAGAAAAATCGGGCCCATTGATTTGTGAGAAATTGAGTAACTTGAATTTCACGTTTGCGCATGCGTGGCCATACTAATTATCTCATCGATCTGAAATTCACAGGGGACCATTTGGGAGGTACGTCCCAACTACCCACCGAATTTGAGCAAAATCGGGCCCATTAATTCGTGAGAAATTAAATACCTCGGATTTCACGCATGCGCAGTGGCCATATCAATAATCTGATTGTTCTGAAATCTGTAGGAGATCATCTGGGAGCTACAGCCCAACTGCCTACCCATCGAATTTGAGAAAAATCGGGCCCATTGAGTCGGGAGAAATTGAATATCACGATTTCACGCATGCGCAAAGGCCATTACAATGATCCGATCGTTCTGAAATCCGTATCTGGGAGCAACAGTCCAGCTAACTACACATCGAATTTGAGAAAAATCGGGCCCATTGATTTGTGAGAAATTGAGTAACTTGAATTTCACGTTTGCGTATGCGTGGCCATACTAATTATCTCATCGATCTGAAATTCACAGGGGACCATCTGGGAGCTACAGCCCAACTGCCTACCCATCGAATTTGAGAAAAATCGGGCCCATTGATTCGTGAGAAATTGAGTACCTCGGATTTCACGCATGCGCAGTGGCCATACCAATGATCCGATCGTTATGAAATCCGTATCTGGGAGCAACAACTTAACTACCTACCCATCGAATTTGAGAAAAATCGGGCCCATTGATTCGTGAGATATTGAGTACCTTGAATTTCACTTCTGTGCATACGTAGTGGCCAAACTAATCATCTGATCATTCTGAAATTCATAGGGGACCGTTTGGGCGGTACATCCCAACTACCCACCGAATTTGAGCAAATTGATTCGTGAGTTCCTCATAATAAATAAATAAATTTCACGCATGCGCAGTGGCCACACCAAAGATCCGACCGTCCTGAAATCCGTGGGGGATCCTCTGGGAGCTACAGCCCAATTACCTGCCCATCGAATTTGAGAAAAATCAGGCGCATTGATTCGTGAGAAATTGATTACCTCGAATTTCAGGTTTGCGCATGCGAAGTGGCCATACTAATTATCTCATTGTTTTGAAATTCATAGGGGGACCATCCGGTGCCCAACCCGCATGATCCTTGAACATTTCAGCAAAATCAAATTTGAATTCAGAATGCGTGTGGCCAGGGTCTTGCGTTGACAGACGGGCAGACCGCGAACCAAATGTGTTCGGAGAGCATTGAAACAACCTAAAAGGCGAGTGGAAATTTTGATTAGGGAAATAAAACATTGTTTACTTCTCTTCCTTGGTAGACTCAAAAAGGAAATGTAAAAATTGTTTATTCAAGAAGGTTGCCCAGTGCAGCTGTACACCGTTCGACTTTCATTTTGAAAGGTATATTTTCCTACTCATAATTTTACTGCATTTTCTTATATTTCAACAAGTTACATTTCCATTGTCTTGTTGGCCAACATTCTCAATCATAATAACGACTATATTATTTTCTATTTACCATACCAACCCTTTAAAAGAACTTTCTATCTGGTTTTCTAGTTAGCATGCTATACCTATACTTCCTACAACCTGGCTAATTCTACCAGTGAAAGGGACATCCATTATGTAGCATACCAGGCGATCGGAAGGTGCGTAAGTAGCATATCGACAGGGTAACAACAAGGATTAGAAATAGGTAACGAATTAGCTGGCGTTTCGTAGTGGTTTGATTGAAATTGACGAACATAATTACGAGATCCTACTGCTGGTGACTGGAAGAAGAAAAAACTTCTGCACAGTTGGATGGGCAGTACAGCTTCATCACTTATTGTAACATGGATGTGTAGAATCAAAAAACTACAGGATAAAAAAAACCACAGTCATGCAGCATGGCTATAAGAGCGAATTTTCGAAGTTTTCGGCATCTTCCTCCTCCGCCTAAAATTTTCTGAAAATTAATTTTCGGCCAATGTTTTCCCAACTTGATACCATACAAAATTAAAACAGGAGTAGTTTTACGCAAAGTAAAATTTGGGGTGGAAGGAGGGGGAGGGGAAATCAAAAATGTTTTGAATACCAGAAGAGTAGGTATTGGATACGTAACAAATTTTTTGTTCCATTTTTTGCCGAGTAACACCTCGGTTTGTAGATTTTCCAACGCTGAACACGATGGTGAAGTCAGAATTGCGATATCCCATTCCGTTATCAGATTAGAGCAGACGAACCAGGAAGAACATCTCAAGAAATAACCACGTTCCTTCATCTTCAAAGTGCTCCAGTTTGAGAATGGAATGAGATATCGCAATTCTGATTTCACCATCGTGTTCAGCGTACAAAAACCTTTAAAATGAGGTGTCACTTGTCAGACTTTTTCATTTTGGGAATTTATGGGTAATTTTCCCCCCCTAAAACCCCCCAAAACTCCCCCTTAGAGTGACCCGATTCTGCCCATCTTCGAACTTAGCCTGTCGATTGCCAAGACAGATTTTTCGTGCAAATTTGAACTTTTTATCTCAATTCTTTCGAGAGTTATCGTCTGGAATGACACATACATATATATATATATACATATATAATTTTTGGTGTCTTTCGGCAGTGAATTCAGGATGGTCTGAAACGGATTTTGGTATAAAAATCTTTCGGAAATTCGAGTTTTAAAAATTTTGGACCGAGAACAATAGCTTCCTTTTCTTCGAAAATTCGCTAATAGAATAGTCTATAGAATTTATTATAGAATATTCCATTTTTATCCTGTAGTTTTTTGCTATGGATTTCCACTTTTCCGCCGCAAGTGATTTAAGTTATATATGTGTAGAATCATTTGGTAAAGAAAATGATGCATCAAAATGTGTGAATAGCACTAAATAGAGTAGTAATAAATTACCTAACATGCGTAATAGGATCAAAAATTTCATGTTTGCGCATGAGCAGACGAAAGTTACCTACAGTTTGATCTCATTTCAACAATATTTAACATTTAAGGTAGTTACTGGCGTTTCAAGTATTTCACGTTTGCGCATGCGCAGACGAAAGTTACGGTACGATTTCCATGATTTTGAAACGGGACTATCTGCAATCCAACCCGCGTACGCCCCTCAGAATTTCAGCTCTCTACGACTTTTTTTTCGCGTAGTTAACAGCGTTACAAGAAAATAGTCAACATTTCATGTTCGCGCATGCGCAGACGAAAGTTACAGTACGATTCCAATGAAATTCGTACGAAACTATCGATCCTCCTAATTTGAACTCATTTCAACGATATTTAAGGTAGTTATGGGCGTTTCAAGTAGTTGATGTTTGCGCATGCGCAGACGAAAGTTACATTAATTTTTCAATGATTTTTGTATGGGACCATCTGTGACCTAACCCGCACCTACCCTCCAAAATTCAGCCCATTTTGACCATTATTTCGGGTAGTTATGGGCGTTACAAGGAATTACCACAGACAGACGGACGGACAGGCAGACATACAGGGAATCAAAAATGCTCCTTGATGACTGAAACACAAAATGGTAGTGGAAATTTTCATTTTGTTGGACATCGATGTTTTACTGAATCACGAATCTAAGGCTTCCCTACCTTCGGTAGTGAGGAAGCAAAATTCTACGGCTTCGAACGAGGGACCCAGACAGCGTGGCACCGCAGTCCGTCCCTACCTGTGAAATTGCACCTGAAAATACATCGAGGATTTGTTAGCCGCTAACGGTAAATAAACCAAACCCTTCACAAAGAAAGCAAACACTTCTTGCCAAAGCCTGGGATATCCGCTCAACCAGACGAGCTGGTACCAGAAAACCCCTTTTACCTGCTCCTTGCGGATAATCATCACACTGTAATATTTTAGCAAAGCGTCGAAAATCGTGCATGCGGAGAGTTTGAAACGATTTGCCTCTGTCGTAAAAATATAGGGGAGAACGTGAGCTTGGCAAATACGAGTAAGGGTACATTTACACTGGAGCCGACTTTTTGCTCGGCCGAACTCGGCCGAATTCCACCTCTGCCGATTCTGCCGATTCAACCGATTGAAGTCAGGGGCGGATCCAGAATTTTTTTCCGGAGGGGGTCACAGGGTAGAACAATATAAAAAATAACAAAAAATAACAAAATAACCAAACGAACAATACAAACCGAATTTTCAACCTTATGCCTAAACTCGTCCAATTTGTCTACTTACAAAATTAATTGTATTTATTTATAAAATTCATTGTTTATGTAAAAAATATTTTTCAATATCTATTAATTATTTAACTGATAAATGTATTTATTTTCAATTTTCTTCTAAAAAACTGTCCTAATGTGTTTTCAAACAAATTGGCGCATTTTATGGCAGCATAGCTAACTTCAGAGTTTGCAAATCAAAGCATTGAAACCACAACAAATCACAAGTGTTGCTACAAACCAAATACAGAAAAAAATCAGTATTCTATAAAAACTTTAATCGTAATTATTGTTTCCAATGTTTTAAGTTAACAATATGGTAAGTTGACTTTTGTCGTTTGGTTTGTTTCTGGTTTTTGATTTCACAAAAACTGGGTTCGTTTTCGTTTGGTTTTTTTTGTTTTCGGGTTTGTGAACAATTCGTTCAGCTCTGCTTTTTGAAATGCAGGCTGATTCTGGGGGGGGGGGTCATGACCCCTGTGACCCCCCCCCCCCCCCCTTGGATCCGCGCCTGATTGAAGTGATTACACTAGAACCGATTTTTATCAGTTGGCCCGAGCCCGTAATGGACGGAGAAGAGTTTTTTCGCCATTTCAATTCCAATTTTCATGCAATTTAATTTAATTTGAATATTTAATGACATTTAATTTATCATAAATGAATTGAGATTGAGACAAAAGTTACTAGTTGAGCTCGTCAAAGAAAATAAAAAGGTCAGGTAGTAAGGCAGGTACAGTTACTTTCAAGGTGCATAATTTCCGCTATTTCATTCCAGTTTTTCCTGTTGAACTTCCTTTCGTGTGCCATAGATGTAAGCAACTGGACGTCCGTGTCGAAAGAAAATCGCCAAGCAAAAAGAAGTTGCGGTTTGACGCTCAACAGAAAGTGTGTGGAACGCCGGATTCGGCCGAATAAAACGAAAATATTTGATTCGGAATCGGTGGTCGCATGAGCTCGGCGGAGTTCGCCAGTGCAGTTCGGGCATAGTGTAAACACTTCGTCCGAATTCCGCTGAATTTTAGACTTTTGTTTATTCCCCCTATGCCGGCCGTTAACGGCTGTATTCTGAAGAGTGAAAAATCGGGCGAATTCTGCCTCCAGTGTGTAGGGGGTGTAGGCGCTTAGGAGATGATATTTCCGCGCCACATGTTTTCGTTCCCAACTTAGTTACCTCTGATAAATAATAAAATTCATTCGAGTTCCGAAAATTGATCAAGCGAGTGCGTCATTTCAAAAGATTAGTACAATCGTACAGGGGGCCCTAACAGTGCATGAGTTTTTGGGAAAAGGAACAGTCGTTGTGTAGGTGCTTATGTCCGCTGTGCCAGACAGCGCGGCACCGATGTAGACTCACCTTTCTTTACTATGATCCATCTGGTTACGCCCATAGATGTAGGTATACAACTACACATGTATAACGCAACAAATATATCAACGGTTACATCCAGTGGTTTTCTTCATTTCTTTCATGAACAAAAAATGACCTGAACATATTGCAACGCCATCCCACTGGTAACGTAAATAAATGTAGGAACTTGACGTAGTAGGTAATAAGGAAACAATTTGTACACCAGCAGCAAAACACGTTGTCGTGAGCGGTTTTTTTGGCTCAGGACATTCGGTTGGCTCAGGTCAGCGCTTGTCCTGAAGGGGTTTCACGACTGGGCTCTCATTTCCCATCGTTGAGATCGTTGTGGGAACACGTGGTCTGTACGGTCAGCGAGGTTACCGGCAACAGACAACTCACCTTTCTCCAAAAAAACTAGCGAAATCGCGGTCGCGGAATTTGTGCACGCACTATACTTTGCTTCGATAGAAAGACGGCACTCGCGATACTGGGCCCATAACCTGTTGAGGTTAGTAATTAAAGAAGAGGCTTTAATTTAATTACTCTGTTTATTAAAGAACGATAGTGGTCGGAGGCGAGAGCTGGGAAGGAATTAATGGGGCGGGGGAGGTCCTGGCCACGGGCGGAGAGGGGAAGGGTTTCTCGAGTGAGACAGGTAGAGGGAGAAGCAGTCCCGCATCTAGGGTTTTCCACCGTAAATAAGTCCGTAGATGGGGGACTTGCATTCATACGCTCAACAAAAATGCTATAGATCAATAAAATGCATGAATAAATAATCAATTGCTATACTAATGATCCGATCGTTCTGAAATTTACAGGGAAACATCTGGGAGCTACATCCCAACTACCCGTCGAATTCGATCAAAATTGGGCCAAAATTGGGAAATTGATACCTCTGATTGCACGTATGCGCAGGTGGCCATACTGACCATCCGATTGTTCAGAAATCCGTAGGGGACCATTTGGGAGCGACATCCTAACTATCCACCGAATATGACCAACATCCAGCGACTGATTCGTCAGCAACTGGATTAGTTCATTAGTTCAGACGTAGATTAGTTAATCAGACAACTATTATGAGTGAAGTGAGCCGTAAAAAAACAAATGATTTATAATACCTACATTATTTAGAAAGACTCAACCTACCCACAGCTACAAGCAGGATTTTATTTATTTTGTTAATTAAAATATAAAATGTTAATAATTATTTTGATAAGTGTATATCGATTTATTACGTAAAAATATTTAAAATAAATAAAATAACGTTTCAAATTCTTTCTAGCACTCACTAATTATGGCTCCCCCCCCTCCCCCCCTCCACCCATCCCGTAATGGTTATTTCCTATCCCAAATTGGCTGAATTATTAATGGGTTTCAGCAGTCTGTTTCTTCAATATTTCTATATTTGACCAGCGCACAGGAAATAACTCGTCGATAAAACGCGAATTTTTTCCTTTCTGCGAAACCCTTCGCCAACCCCTCCATTTGAGAAGCGGAAAAAGCACGTTTCAAACGTCCGGGATCGCCCCGCATCTGCGGCCTCCCAACTTCGAAACGGCGAACACATGGCCGCTTTTGAGAAAAAGGTACAACTCCCCCCTCGCCTGTGACATTTTAAACACTAATAAAATCGTTACGTTTGACAAGAACACCCATATAAACCGTATAAGGGGAAACCGGGGCGATGCGAAGTAGAATTTATTTTGGAACGAGCTGGTCAATAGGAAAAACGTAGGTATGAGTTGGGTAACGTTGATAGATCGCACCAAACCGAACACCAAAACCACCAAAATTACGACCACCAAATTATGGCTATGAAACTTTCTTAACTTCAGACTTCCAGTGAACCAAAATGTCATGTCATTGCTTTATTGAAATATCAATTTTGGCACAAATTGAAATTAAGCAATCTTTACAGCTCTATACACCTTGGCCAGCACGTACATATCATTTCACGTAGGTAGGTAATCATTGTAATTCAGATCGTAAGGTTAAAAACATGAATTGGATGCCAACACAGTTGAGATTTTTTAGACATTGAAATACATACCTTGTATTAAACTATAAAACACACGGGTACATTTAGGTGTAATCCCTGTGTCTCTGCTACACAGTAGCCAAACTGAAATGAACAGATTTCGCTAGCGTCCAATCCATTTCATATGAACCCATTCAATAACGGTCCAATTAGTACCTGTAAAAAAAATGCTCCTAAGTAGTAGCTACATACAGAAGAAATCCACCCAACAATAGTAGGTACATGCAGAAGAAATCCACCCAACAATAGTAGGTACATACAGAAGAAATCCACCCAACAGTGGTAGGTATCTTGGCAGTTATGTACCAACATATGAGAAAACGCTGCAAATTATTACACAACGATTTATTATTTACCTGTATAGTTGCCCCTTCTGCGTAATCACTGTTTTCTGTGGTCAATACCTACCCTCGTGCTGTCCCTGAGGAAAGCCCTAAATCGAGTACTGGAGCCAGCTCGGGAATTACGGTGTCATAAAAATGAGATCCAATAATTCAGTCATTAATTATTATTTTTTGTTATTCATGAAGCACAGGTAGCGTTTGTTCAAGTTACAAAAGTACTACCTATCAACAAAATCCGGAAGAGCCACCATTCTCCAAATGAAATGATACCACAGAACAACCAACTCGATTTTATACAGCCATCCGTGATTACAATCAGCTGCTCCACCTCACTGATTTATCTGGGCCGGATTTATACCGTTTGATTCACGATCATGTTGACGAAGCTTTTCACTGCACACGAAAAGCGGTCGTACAATGCTCCGGGTCGTCTTTAAAAATTCTCTAGTTTATTATTTATCTGAATTTTTGGAATCATCAAAAATAAATATGCCCATTATTGCACATGAAATAAACAATAAATGAACAGCCAACATTTCTGTAGGTATGTCCAATAGAATAATAAACCCATGTGACAAAGATTTTGCAGCTTTTTGAAACCTATGCACCTTGAAACATAAAAGAAAAAATTTTGAGGGGGTTTTATACAATTCTTTTTCCTGAGTGAATACGGTGTATTATTCACAGAATAGTACATGTGAATAATAATAATGTGAATATATATTCACATTATTATTATTCACAGAATAATACATGTGAATAATAATAATGTGAATATATATTAGTAGTATCGGAATACCAATCCTGGCTCACTGCCTTAGATCTCTGATAAAAAGTTTTAACATAAAAGATCAGAACACATATTTTCACTTGAATCCTTGATGTTTTTTATTTTCACTTGAATCCCTGATGTTTTTTATTTTCACTTGAATCCCTGATAAAACTTTTTTACCACAAAACATCAGAACCAGTGACTTTTTTTAAAAATATTTTTTTATCAGAAACTCTAGTGAACTCTAAAAAAATGCAAATTTAGGGGGTCGATATTTTCGAAATTTAGCTCCCTCTGATGTTTTCACTAGAAAAAATAAAAAAATTAAAATGACGTCACGCTAAAAATATTTTTGAATCGTCTTAAATTAAAATGACGAGACGCTCTTCTGAATTTGGGAATCCCAATCTATTTAAAGGTGAGGTCGATTCAGACAGGAAAAGTGTACAACAATACAATATAAAATAACCTGCTAGTTAGTAGCATAAGAACTTTTTAATGAACACAGCTCATTAAAAATAAAATCTCCTTCATATTCCAAACATCCTGAGCTTTTAGCAACAGTATCGAAACTGAAACTCAAAATCCTTCTTTAGTTTGTCTTTACTCTCACTATAAAGCAATTTTCTAAGTTGATATTCAGAAGCATTTTTAGGAACCTGGATTTTTAGGAGCGGTGGTTTACCATCAACACCCAAAAAACGTTCTTTCAACAACCCTTTAGAATATCTATACTCTCTCAATACACGTTGAATCTCGTCTAGTGCGTCACAGTTTCTATCATAAAATCGAAATTCAGGTGTCTTTACCAACCCCCAGAAACCTCCATGTTCATCACATAAATCTAATGCTTCATCATTTAAACCCATATCTCTTTATTTATTATAGAAAATATTTTTTTTAATCTACGGACCCACCTTTAAGTGTTCAATTCAGATGAGGGGTAAGTTAAAAGGATCTCTCCAATAAAATAAAAATGGAACACTTTAAAACGTTAAGAGAACTAGAAGATGGAAATTGTCTTTCCAAGAGTGAGTGGTGGGAAGTATCTGAATCTGGAGAACTGACTGATTATTTCGTGAGGAAGTATCATAAGTTTTTGGATTTACCAACTGTGAAACGTAACTTTTTTACCGGAAAAAATAAACTAACTGAAAACATTCTAAATTTTACTCCTTTCAGAAATTCTAGGGTTAGAGTACGAAATGGTAATATTTGTTTTGAATGCATCGAAGAGGATAATCAAATTATGCTAAACTTTGTGCACAGAATATTTGTAAGAGGAGGTCCCATTAGGCTTTTATAAGGGATCCCTTATAAAAATTATAATTTAGTATTTACTTTAATCCTACCTATAATTCCATTTCTTTTTTATTATTTTCTTTTATTATTTCTTCAAGGCGAGTTTTAAAATTGTCTCTACTTATGTTTATTTCATAGTGACCCCAAGCCAAAGTATCTATGCCATTTTTCATTATAAATCTTTTATCATCATGAGCGGAAAGAGCTTTCTTATTCTGTTGTACTGTGGTCACATCGTGTTTTTTCGATTTGAATAATATCTGTTTCTGATAGTTTGGTTCTTTAAAGAATAAGCATCTTTTATAATCCTCTATACTTAAACCCTTATTAACGACATTTTTCTTTACTCCTTTAGATTTTTTCGTAACATCATTAGTTTCGAATATTTTAAAAGCGTAGCACTTTGGGCGAAGTCCAATAAACTCATCCATAATCTTACCTTGTAACTCATCTTTAAATTTCCCATACACTTTTTTATTAACTTGTGGAATATTGTAAACATTATTTTTTGGATAGTCAGAAGTATCAAAATGATCCAACATATTTTTCATATCATTATAAAAATCATCCGTTTTTATTTCCATTATTAAACTATCTGTATCTCCGTATAATAAATTTACATCACTTTTATATTGTTTTTTAACTGTGTTGTAATAAAAATCATACATACAAGTTTTTGAAATTTCTAGAATGCTCATACCAATGAAAATTGGTTGTTTAAATGTGATATTTACTTTTTCCATGTGTACAGCTGCTAAGTTTTCGGAAAAAATAGTTCTACCTTTAAAGTTTGGTTTTGAAATTAGTTTTTCCAATTTAAAACCATCAGAACAAAGCCTAATATCCACATGTTTACGTACATTCATCATTGTCCTCCCATATACACTATTAACCATCTCTTTAAAAAATTTTTCTTCGAATTTTGTTTTGGCTTTTGCTCTAAGATTTGTATTGTAATCAATATAGCTTTTTAACCAAGCACTTTGGCCAAATTCTAAAACCTTATGAATTTTTTCTAATTTCATTCCTAGTTGTAAATACTGTTTTAACGTAATGTAATGGATAACGTATTTTTTCTTATCATACAACGTGCATAAAAGTTTTGATAGTTTTTCATCACCATAGTTATTTTCAGGAGCTAAAGGAAAATCAGAGTGTAAATCGTGGAGTTCTTGAGGATATTTTAAGTCAACTTCTAAAATATAACCCTTGGGTGAATCATCAGGAATGGATTGTATATCGAAATTATCTAGATCCATTTTCCATTCAAAATTTCCATAAGGTAAAAATTTACTCATCGCCCAACCGTAAAGATTATTTGCATCCAAGTATTCAATGAAAACAGATTCTTTTTCTTTGATGAATTGGTCTCCCATATATTTATTATTAGCTTTCGCGTATCGTTTTGAACATTGAGAAATTCCGCCTCTTATTCCTTTTTCTATGAGTAAAATCTTATCATAATCTGTTAACAATTCTATCTTTTGTTTGGTCATTCTCAACATACAGTCCCAAGCGAAACCTGGTGTTGTATAGTACCAAGCGGGGTCTAATTTATATTTTTCTAAAGATATATTTCTAAAGTTTTCCATGATATCTGCTAACAAAAGAACATCAATTTTATTGTAAAGTTCTGTAAATTCTCCCAAATTTTTAATTTTGAATGTAGACCAAATTTCTAGAGCATTTTTATAATCATTTTCTTTAACATTTTCTCCAGTGAGTTTACTGTAGAATTTCTCTATAGGTGGAAGGTTAGTTTCTCGATATTTTTCAACAGAGTCCATATACTCATATGGATAAGCTAATTTTCTAGTAATTAGTTCGAGATGTTCTTTTGGGAAATACTTTTTTATTTCCTTAAATTGATTTTTAGTTAAAGTTTTAGCTAAAGAATCTAAAGAAGCAGAAAGAAATTTAAAAGAATCTATGAATCGCAATTCTATAGTCTTTTTCTTTTTGTTACCATTTTTATCGAGTTCATCAATTTCATAAGCTATCATTTTAGAAAAGGAAATGTACTTCTCTTCACTTTGCGGTAAAAGTTTAATATCGTAATTATCTTTTTCAAATTCTTTAATAAATAGATGTGCATCGTAGCCAGAAAGATTGTGGAAAAATACTGGAATAAACTTAGGATTTTTATATTCTAAATTACAAATCGAATGAGCTGCTCCTCTGTACATTCCAGTCAAATGTGAGTGATCCCGTACTTTTATACAATTATCAGGTATATTTGACTTCAAAACTTCTAATTCTTCATTATATATATCTGCTTGATTGTCATCTTTTTTATCAATAAAGTGTTGAATTGTTTTTCTCAGTACATCAAGTTTATTTTCAATTATAGGTGGGAGTTCATTAAATTTTCTTTCACAAATGTGGCAACTCTCAGCAATATCGTATTCTCTTTGTTGTTCTTCGGTTAAATCTTTCATGGGAATATTAACGTCATAGTATTTTCTCGCCACCATTAAGGCATCTTTTTTTATTTTTTCGTAAAATACTTTTACCACATCCTGCCCAGAATATTGTACAAGTTTATAATCGCCTACATAGTTTTTCCTACTTTCGTCTTCGGCATTTTTCATGAAGTAAACAAAACTGTACGGTTCATGTTTTTGAATGTCATTTGTATAGCATTCATCGGGATTTGGTTTGCAGGTATCAATCTTTTGTAACATACATTCAAAATCTGCATAAATTGTAAAAGGTACTTTTAAAGAGTGTCTATAATTTTCAAATTGTAAGATGTTATCATAAGGTTCTGGTAATTCCGCCTTAACAGCTTTATGAACACCGCAATATACTTTATGTTCGTTTAGTTTAACCTGAGTTCCAAAGCTATTTAAACACATTTTACATAAAAATCGTTTGTGACCATCCTTTGTTAGCTGACTATGACCTACCAGTTTCCATAGATCTTTGATCCAGCAGTAATGTTCAGTTTTCTCGTTTTTCAAGTACAACAAGTCAATGTGCCTTTCCTTTTCATCTTTCGTTATTTCCAAGGGTACTATAGTATTTTTTTCATTCAGACAGTAAACATTAATGGAAATCCCAGTTCTTTTCTCAAACTTTTTTACGTCTGTAAGTTTCATAGGAAAACTGATATCTTTCAACGCTTCGTCAAACTCATGTTCCCAACTAATGTACTTTCCTATTCTATCAGAATTTTTATCAGCTGGATGTAAAGCTGAAAGAACAGACCAAAGGAAACATTTATTATCGTCATTTTTCACATTTATAATTGCTTTCCTACTTTGTAGAAACTTAGGGAGTTCAATGTAAGACGATCCTTTCAAAGGAACGTACTTGTTAACGTTCAGTTCCAAATGTTTGATCTTATGAAGTTGCCAATTAGATCCTTTAATTTCGAACGTTTCCATTTCATTTAGAATTTTCTGTTTCATTTCATCGTAACAGTTTGCAACTTCTGCTGAATGCAATATTATTACGTTTTTAGTTTTGAAATTGAGTTCCTGATACTCCATGTTATTTTTGTTAGTTCCTTTTTTAAATTCTGCGATTAAAACTACATTAACTTTTAGTTTCATTTCTCTAAGTTTCCATTTGATTAAACCTGTTGTGGTTCTTTCAATACTGTTCAGAAATTTGGAAGCATCTTTAAATCCTTTCGTATTTTTAATGTTGTAAGTCACTAATCTAGATTCAAATGCAGTTTCCTTTTCAACAACTTCCGTTTTCGGTTCTTTGCTTTTTTCAAATACTTTTTCACTAAAATTAAATACTTTGTGCAATTTCCTCGGTATTACATATACAGATTTCACTTTTCTAGCTTCTCTGTTTTTTTCAAATACTTTTTCACTAAAATTAAATACTTTGTGCAATTTCCTCGGATTTACAAATACAGGTTTTGCTTTTCTAGGTTTTCTGATAGTCATTGTCCGGTCCGGGTCGTTTTTTCCATGACTCTTAGACTTTAGGTGCCTAGCCCAATTTTTATAAGTAGTGCTAACATTGCACTTTTCACAATGCCTTCTCGTATCATACATTTTATTATAGGATATATAATTTTTCGAATCATTCATTTTTTATTAGAAAAGAGATTCTTTTAATTAACCCCTCATTTTTTTGAATTCTTAAAGGTGGGTGTATGGTACACACCCACCTTTTTCTTTTGTCTATTATTGGTGAGATCCTTTTAACTTACCTCTCATTTTTTTAGATTTTAATAAAAAAACGTTTTTAATGGAAAATTTCCATTAAAACAACAATATTATACTAAGAGTTGTCTCCTACAGAGACCAAGTTTTTTCAGAATTCAATTTCCCTCTGCATGTTTTTAAAACAGTTTCATAATCTTTTCCGTTTGAAAGTTCTTTTAACACTATCAAAGACAGATGACCACAAATTGGAGGATCGTTATTTTTTTGAATTTGTTCGGAATTGTAAAAAATATTTTTATTTTCCAAGTATTTTACCAACTCCTTAGGCGGTGATGCGTTTCCATAGGAATCGAAATAATATTTTTCTTTTTCGGATTTTTTAAAATAACAAGTCCAGTGACTACCATTTTGATTAGAATTTTCTAAATTAATAATTCCGCATTCAACGGGTTTAGACCGATTAGGAAGTTCATCCTTCATGAAAACACCTCGGAAATGTTTTATTTTAAAATTTTTCGCATAACGATTTAAATCTAAATTACTCAGAGGTTGGTAGTTTTCCGTTTTTTTCGTTTTTTTAAACCGGACCCAATACTTAAACTTTTTGCATTTTGAGCTAGTTTTTCCATCTCGAGATTATGACGTTTTATTTCCGCTTCTTCAGCAGCTTTATGTTTTGAATCTATTACTGAAGATGCTACTGCAGCACCTCCACCCAATAACGCTCCAAGTGCTCCTATTCCTGCAAATAACAGTGGTAGGAATCCACCCGTGTGATTCAAATGTAGTTGTTCATAATCCAAAGTTAACGTAATTCCTTTCTTTTCTTTTCTCGCTTTTTCAAATGTTTTTGATTGAGTTTCCCACAGACTGATTTTATGTTTTCCGTTTCCTGAAATTTGTTTCGCTGTCAAACGAACTGTAACAGATCTACGCTTTTTGTAAGCGGTTCGCAATTTGGTTAATTGATTTTCGGTTAAATCTATTTTTTTCGTGATCATAGTTATTTATTATAGTAAATTTTTTTAATAATGAATTTTCATACCGAAATATTGTTTACTTTTCATTAAAGCACTCACTTTAGCTGCATCAGTTTTTTCTTTCCAACTTGCATCACTCGCGTACATTCTTTCTTTTGCTAATTCCTCCAGTGCTTTATCTGCTACATGTCTTTCTTTCGTGTCTGTGTGATCCCTGTAAAATTTATCATGTTCCTTACAGCCTTCATCCAATTTATTAATTCCCAGATCTCCTCTTTTCAATCGTTTATCTAGTTTTGTAAATGGACCACAATAGTTGTATCCACCCGACAAATGCATTTCAGGTACGAAACCATCAAGTTTGTTCAGCAAAGTATTTAAAACTCCGGAACCATTTTTAATTATACCTTTCGGTAAACTGTTTACAACTCTCAACAGATATTCTATTCCTTTGGGATTATCTATGTTTTTTTCCAACTGATCGGTTATAAACTTTACAATTCCTAATTTTTCATTGTGAAAATTGTTATTACCAGCTCGTTCTTGTGCATACAAATAGTACAAACGCTGATGCAGCTGTTGGAGGTTGTCGATGTATTTAAATTCCACTGGATTTTCAGAATATTCTATCAAGCCCGAACCAACTTTACTTGCTTTGATTTCTTTCCAAATAGGTGCGATCAAATCTTTCCATTTTTTCCCTGTACTGGACTTTACTTTATTAGTAGTTGGATCATTCTTTTGGTATAAAGAATTAGTTTGAATGAGAATTTTCTTGTAAACTTTCAAATCCTCTTGAGTGTATTTATCAGGATCAGGCCCTAGAGGATCAGTTAACAAACGCCATAATCCGTGCGTTCCTTTGTACGTTTCTTTTTGAATAACGATTGCATCTCCGTTTACTTGAATTTGTTGGTCTCCGATGAAAATTTTGTCCTCTTCTCCCCATATACCAAATTGTTTATCATCCTGTCTGATGTAAAGTCTAGCAATCGGACCAATTCCTTTCGGACCAACACTATTCGATGGGGATTGATTCTGATCTACCATATCCATGATGTTTGATAAACTATTTCTTGTGTTTACTACGGTCTCATCTGATGTCGTATCAACTAGTGCAGAAGCTCCTTCTGTTGGTTTAATTTCAAGAGTATTAGTAGGCCCGAAAGTCACCAGTTTTCTTTTCTTGACAGGAGAACTACTCGCCATAGGAGCTTGCATGTAAGGAACAATTTCCAACTTCTTGAAGTCCTCGTCAGCTTGTTTCACAGCATTTTTCACTTCAACTAATTTTTCCGTGATGGGAGCAAACATTCTTTCTTTGGTTTCTTTATCATTCAGCATATCCACTCTTGCTTCTCTGAAAGCACTTCTTAACTCTTGTTCTAGTTTTCGAATTTTGTTAGCTTCCTTGACAGTCATTTCTTTTTTGGGTTTTCTCATTAAAATTCGATTTTCTGGTTCTAATTCTGAATCATCAGTTTGATCATCAGTTTGATCACGAGTTTCTGAATCATCAGTTTCAATCTTTTTTTTATGTTCGTTATATTTTTTCAACAAATTTTTTTCTAAATGCTTAACAGTAGGCATAGTTATTTATTATAGTAAACAAAAAATTTTTTTTGATTGTATATTTTTAAAACGTTTCAACGATGGTTTAACGGTTATTTTGATCGTCTAACGATGGTTTAACGGTTATTTTGATCGTCTAACGGTGATTTAACGGTGTTTTTGATCGTCTAACGGTGTTTTTGATCGTTTATTCAAGAAACGTTTTCTCAAACTTTTTCATGTATCGGCCATCTTTTAATTTTTTCTCGAGGTTTATCGTCAGAAATCCATGATTATCGTACCAACATTCGTTGCATATTTCTTTGAATCGATCAAAAGTAAAATCTGTTCCAACATACTCATCGTAAATCGCTTTCATGTAAACTAGGCGTTGCTTGAAAATACACAGAAAATTCAGATTTTCCCTAATCAACTGTGTATCAACTTTAGTGAATGATTGAGTTAGATAAATGCAAGAAATATTCTTATGACGTCCTCTCATGTAATAATCTTTTATAATCTGTTGTTGTTGAACATTAACGCAATCATCAAAAACTATCAAACTGTTCGACTGACAATCATCTAGTACAATTAGTTCGTCACAATTATTGTAAAAATGAGCTATTTCCGTTCCAACTTTAGCCGCTATTTTTTCGTAAGCTTTTCTCAAATCTTTATAAACTTTTTGCTCTAAAGATTTGGAAAATATGTAAAGATTTCCAAACGGAATTCCCCATGGTTGTACAATCAGGTTGCACAATAGATTGGTTTTTCCACATCCGGATGGTCCTACCACTAGGCAGCGTAGGGGCAGAGGTAGTAAATCGTGAGAAGCTGTCTTTTCTTCAAATGAAAAAAGCTCTATGTTATATTTTTGACTCATTTTATTTATTATATTTATTATATATAAATAAATAATGTTTATAAAAATTTCAGGAGATACACTAAGGTTTGAGAGTCCAATTCCACTCGATCCGAATAAAGAGTATCAGTTGGGTATGTCAGCTTTGTTGTTTACAACTAGGAAAACGTTTGAGATAAAAAACTTCGTGTTCGCTTACAGATATACTTTTACTGATGGAAAATATGATCTAAAATATAAAATCGATGGAACGTTCAATGTGAGTTCATTCAAAGCCAAGTTGATTAGTTTTTTATCCAATTTTCAAACTAGTTTGTTAGAGAAAAAAGAAACTATGAAAAAGTATTCTGAAGCTCAAATGAAAGAAATACAACAAGTTACTCCGAATAGTTTGAAATTCGATCTCGAGTATTTAAAAGACGATTCTTACAGAATTGCTGCATACTTTCCCATGGACATGAAGATTGTGGATGAGGGGAATTTTTGCGATATATTTCAGTTGAAACATTGTTTAGGTTCCAATAATTTGTTTAAAAAGAATACCAACTACGTATCAGAGAATAATCCGAAACAACTCGTTCTTTCTGATAATATAGTCGAATGGCATTGTAACATTACGGAATATAGCTTTACAAATCATGATGAACATCCCCATTTGCACGTTGAAAACGAGTTATTACACGTTTCTTTCATAGAGAAACCAATGCCACCTAATACTATTTACACGGAAAAACCAAAGAAAGTAGTTTTCATTCCACTAAGAAAAGGACTGAAAGAAATAAAAATGATAAAATTGTCAACAACCACGGGAAATAATGAACAGATTCAATTCGACGATATTAAAGCTTACTTGTTGCTGAAAAGTAAATAATTTGTATAATAAATAAGATGAACAACATTGATGAAAACCAAAAACCGTCTGCTCCTGCAGTTGAAAATGACATACAATTTACTCCGTTTTACAAAAACATTTACCCTCAGATTCCAGTTCCGGAATTTAATTCCAACAATTATAGAATAAATCGCATTATAAAACAATATGAATTTTTAAAAAACGAAATGAAAATGAGGGGAAATTTGAGAAAAAAATACTGCAAATTATCGAAAACGTTTTTCGGAATAGAGTGTTTCACTACGTTAACCGAACTGGGGATGATTGGTGTTTGTATCACTCTCCCTGTGGCAATCCCTTTTGGAGTTCCACTTTCAGTCGTATTAACAACATTTTCTGCAATCCTGAGAACTTCGGGCAGTTATGTAGGAAACAAAATTAATAAACATTCGGATATCGCACTTTTGGCGAGAACAAAATTAAATTCCATAGAGGAAAAAATCACGAATGCTTTGAAAGATGGTAAAATTTCGGATGAGGAATTCAACAATATTGAACAAGAAATTAAAAATTACGACGAGATGAAAACCAACATTTTGAACGGTTATAAAAATAATGATACGGAAAAAGCGAAACTTTTAGAAAAGGGAAAAGAACTGGGAAAAGCGGAAATTATAAACGCGATTAGAAAAAATGTTTAAATTTAGTTATTACAGTGAGTTGTGTTTTTTATGAGAAAATCTCATAAAAAATTTTTTTCATAGTACCTAAATATTAAAGGCAAATACAAGTCGAGAACACTTAAAAATTTCTTTCAAAACTCTTAAAGAGGGGGGGCGAATCACCTCCCCTCTTTAACCTTAAAGTCGAATACAAGTCGAGAACATTTAAAGAATATTTTCAAAACTCTTAAAGTGGGGGTGGCCAAATTGGCCACCCTCTTTAACGTTAAAGACAAATACAAGTCAAGTATTTAAAGATTTATTCATAGTACCTAAATAAAAAAAATCAAAAAAAATTATGTTTTACTATAATAAAGTATGTATCAAACTAAAAAGATTTTTGATAAATATCAAGACGATATTGTGCGAAAGCAGTTTCGTACAATAAATCCAACTTCAACTTTAAATTTGAATGCTGAAAACAAAAGGACAACTTTCAAAATTGATCTAGAAGACGAATTTCTGTCTAAAAACATTCAGTATTACGTAAAGGGAGTTTTAAAGTCGAAAGATCCAACCAAGGCGTATTCAGGTTCAGATTCAGTCATGTTGATAGATAATTTCGTGGGTCAAATGTTTTCGAGTGTAGAAGTGAAAAAACACAATGTTGTAGTAGACGAAATTGAGAATCCGGGCATTTCTGGCTTGGTACAGGGCCTTGTCACTTTTGCAGGCCCTAAGAATTATAATGGGGAAGTTTTAAATTCAGGTTTTAATTCGAAAGCAATAGGAGGTGGTAATTTCAGTGCAGTTGGTTATCTCGGTGATTTAGGTTTGGGGTTTTTCAAAGATATAACCATTCCAATTTTCAAGGGAGGTTTTGAAATAATTTTTATTCGAAACAGCGATAATAACGTTATTCAAGTTTGGAAAAAGGATGCAACCTCGATTATACCTAGTGATGGAGTTGTGGAGATAAAATCTTTTGTTTTGAGAGTTCCAGTGATTGAATATAAAAACGAATCTAAAGTTAATTTGATCGCAGAACTTAGAAGCGTGCCGTACCAATTTCAATTCAAAAGTTGGCAGTGCATAGAACATAAAAACGTTACAGGAAAAACCTTAATGTTCGATATTACAAATATTTACAGAAACGTGCATAATCCGTTATGGTGCTTCGTAGTTTTTCAAACTGACGCGTCGAACGACCAGAAAAAGGACAATTCTAGATTCAATCATAAAGACGTAAGAAATTATTGGATCGAATTAGGTGGTAGAAGATACCCGGAGGAAAATCAAGATTTGGATTTCGATGAAAATGATTATTCTCTGGCGTACAACGCATTTTTAGACTTCAAAAAATCAATGAGTTCCAAGCCATCAATTCCATACATCGAACCAGAATTTTACAAAAGGGATTATCCAATTTATAGCATTGACTTGTCGGATCAACCTCAAAACGTATCTCAAAGTAAAAGTAATTTGATACTTCACGTAGAATTCAATAAAACTGTAGCATCTGCATCAGGTAGCACAGAAGGTACTACTTGTTACGTCATCATTGTAAGTAGAACAAATTTAATTTATGATCCAACTAAAAATATGATCAGGCAAGAAGTAGCTTAAATATTAGATACTAAGGTTTATTTTTAATGGAGTTCACTCCATTAAAAAATCTACTTGCTTGTGTTTGCTTTAATTAGGGGGAGCGAATCGCTATCCCTCTTTAAGAATTTAAAAAAATCTTTCGGTAGCCTTTAATAAAACATGGAGGATGAAATTTATTGTCATAAATGTAAAAAACGAACGAAAAATATAAACGCGGAAATTGTACAAACTGCGAACGGAAGGTGGAGAATTGCAGCTAAATGTCTGAAATGTAAAACTAATAAAAGTAAATTCATAAAAAATCCGAATGAGGAAACTAACGTAATTCCTGAAACTGAAATTTTAAATTTATCTGAAAACGAAAAGTTGGAATTTGCGAAGGAATTACATAAACCCGTTAGAAAGAAATTTCAGAAAAGGAAAATTGTTACTCATGGAAAAGATGATCTTTGGGCCGCGGACTTGATTATAATGAAACAATACGAGAATGAAAACAAGGGGTTCGGTTACATGTTGAATATCATTGATACTTTTTCAAAGTACGTTTGGTCAGTTCCATTGAAAAAGAAAAACGGAATGGTAGTTTCAAAAGCTTTCAAAGGAGTTTTGGAAAATGTAAAATATCATAATCATTCTACTCCTAAACTCCTTCACACGGACAAAGGTTTAGAATTTGAAAATAGACTTTTCAAAGAACTTTTAGACGAGTATAAAATTAAAATGTATCACACGGAAAATTTAGAAAAATCTGCAATCATCGAAAGATTTAACAGAACTTTGAATCAGAAATTTAAAATTCGTTTCGAGGTGAATGGAAATAAAAATTGGGTCGATATTTTACAGGAATTAGTTAATGAGTACAACAAACAAGACGTTCATCGTTCTATTGGAATGACACCTGCTCAAGTTGATGCGAGAAATGAAAATGAAATTCTGAGATATTTATTCAAAAAGACTGGAAAAAATGGAAAAAAGAAATTTAAAATTGGAAATCTGAGAATTACGAAATCAAAGAAAACTTTTGCAAACAAATACGAAGCAAATTGGACGAAAGAGATTTTTGAAATAGCTGAGATTTTAGAAACGAGTCCAGTTACTTATAAAATTAAAGATTTAAGCGGAGAGGAAATCCAAGGAAATTTTTATCCTGAGGAATTACAACTCACGAAATTTTAAATGAATTACACTTATAGGTGCAATTCTCATAAAAAAATCAAAGGAAATTTCAGCAAAATGTCCCAACTTAACCGCACATTCTGTGGCTGCTCAACTTCTACACACAGCATCCATTCCTGAACGATCTCTACCTCCCTTTATAGGAGGGGATCTTTGAATGGCACAACCTTCACGACTTACAACGGAGTTTTAATTCCGTGAGTCATTTCAACTTGGCTTTTCAGTTACGTTGAAGTTTCGGTTTTTGCTGTATTTTAAGTAGATGTTGAGAGCAGAACAGTTAAGAAAGGAAATTTTGATGATAAGGTCGACTCTCACTTCCATCGAGGTGGAATTAGATTAATTATTAGCTTAAGGGCCCATCAGCTAGTAACGCTTCTAATATCTCGAGGGAAGTGTATCCTCATTATTATAGGAAAAAAAATCTTGAGGTTTTGTCCGTGCAGCGATCTGCCGACCTCTCTCTTATAAAGCCGATACGATAACCAATGAGCCAAGACTCCAGTTGTGAACTGAGAGGCGTTCTATAATCTTGAGTAGTGGATTTCAAGGCCGAATGAGGTCAAACGCGCCACCTCCCGCGAGACGGCCACCTCTTCCTGGTTATGCAACCGGTTCACAGATTCGTCGGTAGATAGCGTTTGCTGGCCTACAGAACAACCTTGCATCTTGTTCAATATGTTTTAATGGAGAACCCCCATTAAAACGAACACTTTTAAACTATTATTTTTTTTACTGATCCAAAACCACTCTATCTTGGAACTCTATAATGAAATCTTCACTTAAATTTTGCCTAGATGAAATCCATCTCCAATTTAAAACATCCTTGAACTCTCTGATGAAATTCTCAGATAGTTTTTGCTGTCCAGAAATCCAATACCAGTCAATAAAATTCGCATACTCTCGAATGAATTCTTCAGATAGTGTTTGGTGAAATGAAATATATTCCCAATATACTTTATCCTGGAACTCTCGAATGAATTCTTCAGATAGTTTTTGCCTAGATGAAATATGTTCCCAATATACTTTATCTTTGAATTCTCGAATAAATTTCTCAGATAGTTTTTGCTCAGATGAAATCTCATTCCAGTCTACTTTATCCTTGAACTCTCGAATGAATTCTTCAGATAGTTTTTGCCTAGATGAAATCCGTCTCCAATGTACTTTATCTTTGAATTCCCGAATAAATTTCTCAGATAGTTTTTGCCTAGATGAAATACGTTCCCAATTTACTTTATCCTTGAACTCTCGAATAAATTTCTCAGATAGTTTTTGCTCAGATGATATTTCATACCAACATACTTTATCCTTGAACTCTCGAATAAATTTCTCAGATAGTTTTTGCTCAGATGATATTTCATACCAACATACTTTATCCTTGAACTCTCGAATGAAATTTTCTGGTAGATTTGGATACAATGAAATCTCATTCCAAGGTACAAAATAACCAGACTCTTCAACAAAATCTCTAATAAACTGTTTATGTTTGATTGAATCAAAATTTAATATGAGAGTTTGTGGATTTACATTTAAGAATATACTCCTCTTTTTATCTATTGGAATATTCACAGCTTTGCAAAAAATGAAATGGTCATAAGCATCTGTGATCTTGTCTCGGATCTCCATGTAAATTTCAGTTGGTAATATAATTTTATTGCTCATCTTATATTTTATTACTATTTTCTTTTTTTTAACTTACCCCTCATTTTTTTTTATCCACCCACTTTTTTCTTTTGTCTATTCTTGTATGGATACTATTTATCCTGTCTGAATTGAATTCTTAAAGGTGGGTCCGTAGATTAAAAAAATATTTAAATACATAGGACCCGTCGAATCGACCTCACCTTTAAATAGATTGGGATTCCCAAATTCAGAAGAGCGTCTCGTCATTTTAATTTAAGACGATTCAAAAATATTTTTAGCGTGACGTCATTTTAATTTTTTTATTTTTTCTAGTGAAAACATCAGAGGGAGCTAAATTTCGAAAATATCGACCCCCTAAATTTGCATTTTTTTAGAGTTCACTAGAGTTTCTGATAAAAAAATATTTTTTAAAAAAGTCACTGGTTCTGATGTTTTGTGGTAAAAAAGTTTTATCAGGGATTCAAGTGAAAATAAAAAACATCAGGGATTCAAGTGAAAATAAAAAACATCAAGGATTCAAGTGAAAATATGTGTTCTGATCTTTTATGTTAAAACTTTTTATCAGAGATCTAAGGCAGTGAGCCAGGATTGGTATTCCGATACTACTTATATTCACATTATTATCTCTCCCAATAGTGGTTCAATTCAACTAATGTGGTTCAATTTGTACAGTGGTCGGGCTGTGGGTGAAATGCAAGACGCTTAGTTCCTTCTGTTTCCTGCCATGATATTTCATGCCTACTATAAATAATTTTTTTTAGTTACAAAAACGTTCCATAAATATGGAGTTACCTACCTATATAGTCAATTTCAGTAAACTTTCGATTAACCAACAATTCGATTATCCATCACAAAATCGGCATTCGATTAACCACACATTTTCGTAGGAAATCGTTCCTTCCGATCGATTAACCAACCGTTGTGTACCTTATTCTTTGGGCTCGATGTGTAAACAATTATGAAAACACTTTCGCGTGATATCCACAATCCTTTGATTAGTCTCACTCGCCATTCGGTGCAGTCCACACACAAGTCTCTAGTGCCACTGTATTTGTTATTCACTAATTTAAAAACAAAGACACTAATTTTTTCACAAACGAAAATCCCTGACCCCTGACTTTGACCCTGACTTCGGGTATGTACATATTTTTTGGTAACTTTTTAAAATACATACAAAAAACCACAGTCATGCAGCATGGCTATAAGAGCGAATTTTCGAAGAAATAACTGATTTTATATAAAATGTGATCTTTGGGATATCCCATTCAAATATGGGCAATCTTAAACTTATTGGGTAATTATAGGTATTCAAGTATGACGCTATTCGGTTAATTCGGTATGCATCAAATATGGGCATACCTACGTAACAAATTTTTTGTTCCATTTTTTGCCGAGTAACACCTCGGTTTGTAGATTTTCCAACGCTGAACACGATGGTGAAGTCAGAATTGCGATATCCCATTCCGTTATCAGATTAGAGCAGACGAACCAGGAAGAACATCTCAAGAAATAACCACGTTCCTTCATCTTCAAAGTGCTCCAGTTTGAGAACGGAATGAGATATCGCAATTCTGATTTCACCATCGTGTTCAGCGTACAAAAACCTTTAAAATGAGGTGTCACTTGTCAGACTGTTTTATTTTGGGAATTTATGGGTAATTTTTCCCCCATAAAACTCCCCAAAACTCCCCATTAGAGTGACCCGATTCTGCCCATCTACGAACTTAGCCTGTCGATTGCCAAGACAGATTTTTCGTGCAAATTTGAACTTTTTATCTCAATTCTTTCTAGAGTTATCGTCTGTAATGACACATACATATATAAATATATATATACATAATTTTTGGTGTCTTTCGGCAGTGAATTCAGGATGGTCTGAAACGGATTTTGGTATAAAAATCTTTCGGAAATTCGAGTTTTAAAAATTTTGGACCGAGAACAATAGCTTCCTTTTCTTCGAAAATTCGCTACAAATAACCTATCGATTATCCAACATACCTTGAGCCCCGACCATGATGGTTAATCGGCAGTTTACTTCATTTTGACACTTAATTTGATTTTAAGATGTACAATTTAGCATGCAATGTGCATGGCAGAAAATGGTCTTACAAAGTGTCGGGCAATTACACTATTTTTATGCCACTACAGATTTATGTGTACCAAATGGGGAAATTTATGTAAACATGCTCCACCAACAAAACTGTGATACTGTCTTTTTACGATATTCCCCTCAAAGGGAGACACAAAAAGTGTTAATGACAACAACAAAACTCTCAGTGCGTTCCCAATGCGTTTCTTTTGTCGGAGGGATAAAAATCGAAATTGAACAAAAAAAATTCACATTAAAAAATATCATCGGTGGCAGGAGGCGGAGTGAAGATGACACAGATGGCAGCTGAAGGAGAGCAGATGTCTACGATTCCCACAGTCCTTTTCTCGTCCTGTATCATACTCGTATATTACAGTCTGTCTGGTGACAGTCATAACGGCGTTAAGCTGTCGTCTCTACAGCGGGCATAGTCGCCGAATGAACCGTGCGTTGCTCATTGCCCTGGAAATTGCTATGTCCAACACAACATGCTAGAAGACATCTTGACAGTCAGTAAACCACTTCTCTTCCCTTCTCCTTCCTTCACACTATTTTCTTTTCTCTCTTTCCTCTCTTTACATTCCCAATTCTGTTCTATTTCTCTCAATTTATAAATCCAATCAACCTAAGACAATCGTGTACTAATTAAAAAAACCAGTCATGCAGCATGACTTAATGAGCGAATTTTCAAAGAAATACTTCTCACATTTTTCAATCTGACCACTCTATGGGGGGGGGGGGGGGTAAGAGTTTAAAGATTATCCTAGTTTTGGGTAATTTTTGCGCACTTTAAATGCTCTAATTTAAGAACGGATTTAGATATCTAAAATCCGATTTCACCATCGTGTTCAGCGTGCAAAAACCTTTAAAATGAGGGGTCACTTGTTAGAAAATAACATTTTGGGGATTTTTGGGTAATTTTTGCGCACTTTAAATGCTCTAATTTGAGAACGGATCAAGATATCTAAAATCCGATTCCACCATCGTGTTCAGCGTGCAAAAACCTTTAAAATGAGGGGTCACTTGTTGGAAAATAACATTTTGGGGATTTTTGGGTAATTTTTGCGCACTTTAAATGCGCCAAAACCCTCCTTAGAGTAGGCCAATTTCGCCCATCTTCGAACTTAGCCTTTCGATTGCCAAGATAGATTTTTTGTGCAAATTTGAGCTGTTTATCTCAATTCTATCGAGAGTTATCGTCTGGAGTGACACATATATATATATATACATATAAAAAAGTGTTAAATTTCAGGAATCGTTTTAGAATGGTCTGAAACGGATTTCTATGAAGAAAATTTCCAAAAATTTATATTTTTTAAATTTCGAAGCCATTGCAATAGCTTCATTTTCTTTGAAAATTCGCTAAAACCATTGTTTAATAATTCTAATGCTATATAATTACTTGACTTCAGTTTTACTTTTCTTATTCATATAAAATTTTGTTTATTTGAGAGTGTAATATATTTAGCACCATATATTTTCTACACCATGAAGGGACAAAAAAGTTCCTATGTACATAATAAATAAATAAATAAATAACATTCGTTCGATTCGTTCACTGCTGCTCTCAGGAAGCACCTTCATATGAGCCTTTCTTCTCTTTCTGTCAATCCTTCCTCTTACTTTATCTTCTTCTTTCTCTGTCATTTCGTCTTCTTCTATTTCACCTTTTTCTTCTTCAACTTCTCCATTTCTATTCTATTAATCTCCTCTCACTTTTGGTTTATTATTCTGTGAATAATTCACCTATGTATTCGGTCAGCAAAAACTTTTTATAACACCCACTCAAAATTGTTTTCTTTTCCGTTTCAAGGTGCGTAGATTCCAAAAATGCAGTGTCCGACCGCCGTACGCTGTATCACGTGTACAGGCTTCATTTTCGGTCTAAAAAAGTCGTTCTTTCGCACACATGCTCCATTTGGGCCCTAGTTGTGTCCCGAAACTTTTCAGCCCGATCGGAATATACCCAGGGGTGTTATAAGCGAAAATGTGTGTAAAAACGCTGCAAAGTCCTTGTCACATGGGTTTATTATTCCATTGGACATACCTACCTACAGAGATGTTGGCTGTTTATTTATTGTTTCTTTCATATAAAATAATTGAAATAGCTATCTCTGGTGGTTTCCACCAATTTTGGCCCCCAAAACTCGAATAAACTACGCTCCTTTTTTTTTAAATAAATTACCTTTGATCATTGGTAGTGCCATTTATTCGTCTTGATCCACCTGTTGACACTTTTTCCAGTGTTATTATACAAATTGATGGTGATTTCAAACGATTTCCCAGGTATTTGACTCATAAAAAATCAATTTCGGGAGCTGAACATCTGGTAGAACCTCAATTTTCTATTCTTTGGTCAAAATCGACTTCATATTCGGTCTTCTCGTCCCCAAAAACATGAAAAACGATACCTTAAAAGCTCATGTTACCAACATGTTGCTAAAACGCAAAAAGTACCTATTTTTACACACATTTTCACTCATAACACCCCTGGGTATATTCCGATCGGGCTGAAAAGTTTCGGGACACAACTAGGGCCCAAATGGAGCATGTGTGCGAAAGAACGAATTTTTTAGACAGAAAATGAAGCCTGTACACGTGATACGGCGGACGGCGTACGGCGGACGGACATTGCATTTTTGGAATCTACGTACCTTGAAACGGAAAAGAAAAAATTTTGAGGGGGTGTTATAAAAATTTTTTGCTGAGCGATTACATAGGTGTATTATTCACAGAATAATAAACCAAAATAGGTACTTTTTGTGTTGTAGTAACATCTCCGTAAGATGAGCTTTTGAGGTATCTTTTTCCATGTTTTTGGGGACGAGAAGACCGAATATGAAGTCGATTTTGACCAAAGAGTGAAAAATTGAGGTTGTACCAGTTGTTCAGCTCCCAAAATTGATTTTTCCTGAGTCAAAAACCTGGGAAATCGTCTGAAATCACAATCAGTTTGTACAATAACACTAGAAAAAGTTTCAACACGTGGATCAAGACGATTAAATGGCACTATCAATGATCAATGATAATTTGAAGAAAAAAAAAGGAGCGTACCTAATTCAAGTTTTAGGGGCCAAAATTGGTGGAAACCACCAGAAATAGCTATTTCAATTATTTTACATGAAATTAACAATAAATGAACAGCCAGCATTTCTGTAGGTATGTCCAATAGAATAATAAACCCATGTGACAAGGACTTTGCAGCGTTTGTGCTTTAGTAAAATGAGCTTTTGAGGTATCGTTTTCCATGTTTTTGGGGACGAGAAGACCGAATATGAAGTCGATTTTGACCAAAGAGTGAAAAATTGAGTTCTAACAAATGTTCAGCTCCCAAAATTGATTTTTTTTTTATGAGTCAAAAACCTGGGAAATCGTCTGAAATCACCATAAATTTATATAATAACACTAGAAAAAGTGGATCAAGACGATTAAATGGCACTACCAATGATCAAAGATAATTTGAAAAAAAAGAAGCGTACCTAATTCGTGTTTTGGGGGCCAAAATTGGTAGAAACCATCACAAATAGGTAGCCATTTCAATTATTTAACATTAAAGAAACAATAAATGAACAGCCAACATAATAGTTGTAGGTATGTCCAGTAGAATAATAAACCCATGTGACAAGGACTTTGCAGCGTTTTTACTTCCTTATTCTCTTCCTCATCTACTATGTTTTAAAATTGTTGTGTACTTTTGTTGTAATTTCATAGGCCTTTAATTTAGTTTCCTTATTATATTTCAGTTCAAGGCGGGATTTTAATCCTATTTTGAAATAATAAAGTTTACAAGTTTACAACAGCAACAACACTTATACCTACCTGCTTGTCTGATAAACTGATAATAAATACACTAATGTGGGATCTCAAAATAAATACACCTTTAGCTTACCACTAATTTATTAAGTACGCAAAGCTTTTCACTCAACTTCTGAGCATCATCAGGTAAGTACTCCTGGAGGAGGACTTTCCTATAAGGAGTACTTACCTGATGATGCTCAGAAGTTGAGTGAAAAGCTTTGCGTACTTAATAAATTAGTGGTAAGCTAAAGGTGTATTTATTTTGTGTTTATCCCACTTACAAGATGGCTTACCACATAAGGTGTAAAACGAAATTCGATGAATTGATGATAATACACTACTTCTATTACGTGCCATTCATTCATCTTTCTCCGCTTCCTCGCTGTCCACCTTAATTCTAATTAGAAAAACCATTAATACATTTCAGAAATGGATTTGAGTGATTGTTCAATTCGAATTTTAAAGATATCGTACGGTTCGAACAGTAAGAAAATCGTGGTTGTGATAACTAAGGGGTCAAACGGGTTTATCGGTAGAGTTAGTGTGTACCGAAGGTCAGTTTATTGTAAGCGCTACGAATGCACATTATAAATCTACGTGGTCACGGAAATCAACAGCATTTTTAACATCATAATAAAAATCGTTGATGGTTATAAATAACCATCACTTCGGTCTAAAATTTGGTTTTCTATGTATATTCTCTTCGTATTTATTTTAATTTGTACATTTTGTCCATCCTGATTCTACCGTTTGTTATGAGTAGATTCCTTGTTCCTTCTGAATGGCCTTTCCTCTTGACTACGATTTCAGGCCTGGTATCTAAAACCAGTTCAAGATTTGCTCTACTAGGTAGGTAGATCCTTCCTTCTTCATTGATATTATTTTTATCATGTTAAGTACCTACCTACCTTTGAATATCAAATATTCGTATGATACTGATAATAAATTGATAAGATACCTACCTAACCTTCTTCCTCCTACTGTTAGTACCTAAATTGAATAATTTGAAATAGATTTTTTTCTTTCGTCTTCCTTCTAGTAATACGTGGGCCGGTACTTGTCTATCTATGAAGGTATCATAACAATTATATGTCAAATGGGAAATTCAAGGAGTTGTACTAATCGTTTGCCTCCCCCTTTTTTGCTTCGAACTCTCGTCTTCAATTAATACTTCTCACATTTTTCAATCTGACCACTCTAAGGGGGTGGGGGGGGGGGGGGTAAGAGTTTAAAGATTATCCTAGTTTTGGGTAATTTTTGCGCACTTTAAATGCTCTAATTTAAGAACGGATTTAGATATCTAAAATCCGATTTCACCATCGTGTTCAGCGTGCAAAAACCTTTAAAATGAGGGGTCACTTGTTAGAAAATAACATTTTGGGGATTTTTGGGTAATTTTTGCGCACTTTAAATGCTCTAATTTGAGAACGGATCAAGATATCTAAAATCCGATTCCACCATCGTGTTCAGCGTGCAAAAACCTTTAAAATGAGGGGTCACTTGTTGGAAAATAACATTTTGGGGATTTTTGGGTAATTTTTGCGCACTTTAAATGCGCCAAAACCCTCCTTAGAGTAGGCCAATTTCGCCCATCTTCGAACTTAGCCTTTCGATTGCCAAGATAGATTTTTTGTGCAAATTTGAGCTGTTTATCTCAATTCTATCGAGAGTTATCGTCTGGAGTGACACATATATATATAAATATATATATACATATAAAAAAGTGTTAAATTTCAGGAATCGTTTTAGAATGGTCTGAAACGGATTTCTATGAAGAAAATTTCCAAAAATTTATATTATTTAAATTTCGAAGCCATTGCAATAGCTTCATTTTCTTTGAAAATTCGCTAAAAGTGTTAAATTTCAGGAATCGTTTTAGAATGGTCTGAAACGGATTTCTATGAAGAAAATTTCCAAAAATTTATATTATTTAAATTTCGAAGCCATTGCAATAGCTTCATTTTCATTGAAAATTCGCTAAAAACCACAGTCATGCAGCATGGCTATAAGAGCGAATTTTCGAAGAAATAACCACGTTCCTTAATCTTCAAAGTGCTCCAGTTTGAGAACGGAATGAGATATCGCAAATCTGATTTCACCATCGTGTTCAGCGTACAAAAACCTTTAAAATGAGGTGTCACTTGTCAGACTGTTTCATTTTGGGAATTTATGGGTAATTTCCGCCCCCTAAAACTCCCCAAAACTCCCCCTTAGAGTGACCCGATTCTGCCCATCTTCGAACTTAGCCTGTCGATTGCCAAGACAGATTTTTCGTGCAAATTTGAACTTTTTATCTCAATTCTTTCGAGAGTTATCGTCTGGAATGACACATACATATATAAATATATATATATATATATATATAAATATATATATATATATATATACATATAATTTTTGGAGTCTTTCGGCAGTGAATTCAGGACGGTCTGAAACGGATTTTGGTATAAAAATATTTCGGAAATTCGAGTTTTAAAAATTTTGGACCGAGAACAATAGCTTCCTTTTCTTCGAAAATTCGCTAAAAGAAACACAAATGGAGTTCTGACAGGAAATACAGCCATGATTTTTTATCGCAGAGAAAAACTGTATAATATACAGTTTAAGGTACCTGATCAATCACTAAACAAACGCTGAACTCAAGAATAATGGAAAAGATTTTGAAAAACAGTATAACCCAAAAATTCTCTTTCTTTCTTCTCGCCTGTCACATCATTCTACGCTCAAACCAAGTCGATGACTTATCTCTCTCTCCTCTCACGCCTCCTTACCTTTTACATAAAAGATCTCAGGCTGGTGGAACCGGTAAGGTGTTAACTTACCACGAGTGACAACCACTGGGTAAAAACCTCCTAACGTCTTAAGTAGTGGAAACCTCCCTGGCTCTTGCTAAAGGTGTTAACCAGGGATGTTAGATCCAATACCTTCATCTCCATCTTACTCTCTTCGCCATACCTCACCTCACCACTAACTCAATCTTTTCAAACCACCACAAGTAGGTAAACAGATTTTGTATTTAAATTATGAAGTTAAACATGAGAAAAATCGTAGGGTGCGAAGTCAAGTTGAACGTAAAGCTGTTTGACGCCAATGGAAGCAAAAATTTGTTGCGTGTGACTAACAATGTACGTGGAATCTGCTGCTGTGGAGACTTCCAGTTTCAGAGTCCCGACGTATCTGTTGCCGCCGAGTGTCCAAAAATGTGGTTCCTGTACGCTGTAGACTCCGGCGAGCTGTATCACTTTCTGGTAGGACTTGGGGAGCAGGTGATCCAAAGGGACGGGCTGCCTTTGCATCAGGATGGCGACCGAGTCCCGGACGAGGGGACTGACGCTGAGGAGGATGAGGACGGAGACGACGACGGAGCACACCGGATCCGCTCGCGACCAGCCGAAAAACTGCACCAGGAGAGCGCCGAAGATGACGCTCAGGCTCCCCAGGGTGTCGGCGATGATGTGCAGGAGGATGCTTTTCGTGATTTGCGACTGCACCGGACTGCTGTGACTGCCGTCCACGCCGCGCATGTTCGGGCCGTTTTGGAAAGCGCGTATTCCCAAAACGTTGACGATGAGCCCGAGACAGGACACGACGAACAACCGCTCGTGTCTGACCTCCGGAGGCTCGAGCAACCTCTCCACAGCCTCAGCGAGAACGAAAAACGCCGCGAATACCAAAAACAACCCATTGGCGAACCCGGCCAAAACCTCCACTCGAAAATATCCAAAAGAAAACTCGTCGTTCGGTTTCCACTTAATAACAACAGTTGCTGCAAGGCTTGTTACAAGGCAAGTGCAGTCCAAAAACATGTGAAAAGCGTCAGAAATTAATCCCAAACTATTCGTCCAAATCCCGTAGAGGAGCTCAACGGATGCTAAAGTCAAGTTAAGAAGCAGAAATAAGAACAAATTCCTAGAGACCTGATCTGACAGGATGAGACTTATGAGACTCAGCAACTGTTCCTCAGCTTTGCACAACATAGGTTTGCATATTTTGTGATGAAATAAAGGGATCATCTCGTATCCAGTTCAAACCACTAATCCGTCAATACATACAGTTAACTATTTAAGATAAATATTGATACCGTTTTCTTTAATTTGTCGATTTCGGCCGACTAATAGTGATGAAGTGATTGGGCGTGAATCTTTGGCATTGTACGCGGACTGAAGTCGGTTTAGCACTGAATTTCAGTTAAAGTTTCACCACTGAGGTTATGAGCTCAAACAGCATCGGCCACTGACACAAATTCGCTGGTTACGTTACAGTATTAGAGGATAAGTACTAATATTCGGTTGGATATCAACAGTATACCTTAAATGCAGCTTAACTATGAGAATTAAGTAAGGAACTAAGGATTAGAAATGGGATATCGATATCGACATTATCGAAATAACGATATTTTCCTTCCGATATCCGATATTTTTATATCGATATTTTCACTTTGATAATATTGGAATATCGATGTTTACCTCCGACTCTATCGGTTTTTTTAATAACGATAAAAATCCTCAAATTTGGTTTTAAAGTTTTGAAGACGTAAGGAATGAACCCAAATCTGGAGATATTTCATTTTTACAACGTGTTGGTAGGTCCAAAACTAACTGAATATTATTTGAACAAAACTTCAAAACTTCATTTGTTTTGTACCTTTTATATAGGTACAAAACAAATTGAATACAATTTGAAGAAAATCCACAAATAACTTTAAAAACAAAGAAAAAATAATTGTATACAAGTTAAAAAAAAAAGAATTCTCCTCCCAGCGAGTGAAGGAACAGAAGTTTGCTCAATGTCTCTCCAGTAAGTCTGTTTCTGCTTGGTTTCTCTGTTTACTAAATTCGGCTTACAAAATGTCAACCTAATTTTAATATAATATGTGTTGCTTACTGTGATGAATTTAAAATTGGTTCATCACGGTGGCGTGAGGAAATGCGCAGGCGGTTATCACCGACATCTACGATCTTTTAGGAGAGTGAAAAGGTGGAGGTGAGTGATAGAATTTGCCCAGGCGGCGGATATCCACCGACATCTAGAATCTTTTGAAGGAGAGGAGGTTTTGCCCAGGCGGCGGATATCCACCGACATCTAGGATCTTTTGAGAGAGAGAGAGCAAGGTAGAGGAGAGAAGAGAGAGCTGGTTAGAGGAAGTGTCGAATGAAGCTAAAGCCCCAGGATCCAGGGTTTTATAGGAAATGGAGGCCTCTCCCTCCAACCCCCTGTTAGGGGTTGGTGGTGGGGCCCCAGGTTGTGAACCCTGGGTTCTGTGGCTTGTCTCCCCACTCATTCGTTTATTGATGGAAACTTAACTTTAGCGTTTGGATATTGGTGAGAACTTAAATTAGAGGAGTGTTCCCGGGAGGGACTCACGACACTTACTTTTTTAAATTATTTAATCTGGTATTTAAATTTCTTTCGATAATATCGGATATCGATATTTTTCATCCGATATTATATCGATGTAGATTTTTTTCATCTGATATATCAATTGATATCAATATCGATATTTGCTTTCGATATCCCATCCCTACTAAAATTGTAATTCCGAACTGTTAAAAATGATCAGTATTATCAGTAATGATAAGGACGGTGACTGACGGAAAGCAGAAGATAACAGTACCATAGCAGCAGCATAGTAGCGTGGCAGTTGGTAGCATAGTTTTCAATAATCTTGTAGAGGCAAGTATGTTACCTAGTCATTCAACTCGAAGCATAGGTATAATTCAACATTTTATCTCAACGCATCACTGATAAGTACTGGCTGCGGAAAGGTAATGCAATTATTATTGCTGCGAACCGTCAAAAATCAGCGCTTAATAACAGGTAGGTATTATGTTCTAAAAATTTAAAACAATGTTTTACGTAGACGAGTTTATTAATTATCGGAAGTATTAACCTACTTCCTCTAGTTACCCAGAAATGAAATGTTCGTTTGTGACTTTGCTCAGATTTTAAAATAAATTGGCACCTTTGTTTTATTTGAAAATACTTACAAAAACCTGTTAGTCGTGCTTGAAGAGTTTTCAATACTAGTTCAAAATAAACATTTTTCTTTGCAAAGGATATCTACTATTATTTTTAAATTTACTGTTATCCAACTCCCACATGACTTGGATTACCATTCGCTATGTACGTTAGTTAATTTTTTTCCACAGTTCTGGCAGAGTGTTCTAAGTAAGATTGAAAATTTAATTTTTCCGAGTAAAACCAGGGGTGTTTTTATTTTTTATTGTTGCCTGCATGCCAAAGTGTGAGAGTGACTAATAAATCTAGGATTCTAGGGTTCATTATTCTGTGTTTTGTGAGACTAAAAAACGCTGATTTGATCTAAAGGTGAGAATATCACAAAACTGGAGTTCAGAGTACTTATGCCCTTACATGGGAAAACATGTGGAACTTGGGCCCTTTCTAATTTCTTTCTGCTTCACTTCTTAGAAAAAAAAAATTTCCTACCCGTTCCAAGATAGTTTATCAGGAAAGCAATATTATAGAGAGCAATAAGGCAACATAAGTTTCAACCAAAAAAAATTGAATACATTGCATTGGTTACCTGGGAGAATATAACCAAATGAAACTTGGAAACGTTAGAAACTTTTAGCGAATTTTCAAAGAAAATGAAGCTATTGCAATGGCTTCGAAATTTAAATAATATAAATTTTTGGAAATTTTCTTCATAGAAATCCGTTTCAGACCATTCTAAAACGATTCCTGAAATGTAACACTTTTTTATATGTATATATATATTTATATATATATGTGTCGCTCCAGACGATAACTCTCGATAGAATTGAGACAAACAGCTCAAATTTGCACAAAAAATCTATCTTGGCAATCGAAAGGCTAAGTTCGAAGATGGGCGAAATTGGCCTACTCTAAGGAGGGTTTTGGCGCATTTAAAGTGCGCAAAAATTACCCAAAAATCCCCAAAATGTTATTTTCCAACAAGTGACCCCTCATTTTAAAGCTTTTTGCACGCTGAACACGATGGTGGAATCGGATTTTAGATATCTTGATCCGTTCTCAAATTAGAGCATTTAAAGTGCGCAAAAATTACCCAAAAATCCCCAAAATGTTATTTTCTAACAAGTGACCCCTCATTTTAAAGGTTTTTGCACGCTGAACGCGATGGTGAAATCGGATTTTAGATATCTAAATCCGTTCTTAAATTAGAGCATTTAAAGTGCGCAAAAATTACCCAAAAATCCCCAAAATGTTATTTTCTAACAAGTGACCCCTCATTTTAAAGGTTTTTGCACGCTGAACACGATAGTGAAATCGGATTTTAGATATCTAAATCCGTTCTTAAATTAGAGCATTTAAAGTGCGCAAAAATTACCCAAAACTAGGATAATCTTTAAACTCTTACCCCCCACCCCCTTAGAGTGGTCAGATTGAAAAATGTGAGAAGTATTAATTGAAGACGAGAGTTCGAAGCAAAAAAGGGGGAGGCAAACGATTAGTACAACTCCTTGAATTTACCCACAGCGATCAAATAAATAAGCACTTAGTACAATTACGTAATAAACAAACGGTAGAATCAGGATGGACAAAACGTACAAATTAAAATAAATACGAAGAGAATATACATAGAAAACCAAATTTTAGACCGAAGTTTTCCTTTATTCAAAACCATAGCCATTAATTCGAATATTTCTTTGAAAATTTTTTTAAATTTACTGTTATCCAACTCCCACATGACTTGGATTACCATTCGCTATGTACGTTAGTTAATTTTTTTCCACAGTTCTGGCAGAGTGTTCTATGTAAGATTGAAAATTTAATTTTTCTGAGTAAAACCAGGGGTGTTTTTATTTTTTATTGTTGCCTGCATGCCAAAGTGTGAGAGTGACTAATAAATCTAGGATTCTAGGGTTCATTATTCTGTGTTTTGTGAGTCTAAAAAACGCTGATTTGATCTAAAGGTGAGAATATCACAAAACTGGAGTTCAGAGTACTTATGCCCTTACATGGGAAAACATGTGGAACTTGGGCCCTTTCTAATTTCTTTCTGCTTCACTTCTTAGAAAAAAAAAATTCCTACCCGTTCCAAGATAGTTTATCAGGAAAGCAATATTATAGAGAGCAATAAGGCAACATAAGTTTTAACCGAAAAAAATTGAATACATTGCATTGGTTACCTGGGAGAATATAACCCTGGGAGAATATAACCAAATGAAACTTGGAAACGTTAGAAACTTTTTTTGTTCCAAAAGGCACTTAGGCCCTTTGAACCTGAAGCCCTTCAATTGTAACTGATCTTGGTAGGATTTGCTACGAATATAATTTGGTATCACCAACTTATATTCGAAATTTATAACGTATAAGTAGTTGGTACGTGTTACTACCTGGTATCACCAAATACATTATGCTACCTATGCATTTTGCTTGCCACACCCATAATTTCAGTTCTAATCGACCGAATATGATGAAATTCATCCATTATTAACCGGGATTTGGCCTACGACAAAGAAAGCGACGTTGGTCGTTGTTCAATTGCAAATTCAGCACCTAACTCAAGTTATCCTCGATGACCCAGAAAAATTAAACTGCCTATTAGAAAAGGGCAATATTGATGGGTGTGGCTCATGAAATCGCCAAAATCTTGTCCAACGCCAGACGGTCATTTGGGACCTAATGTGATAAGAGTCAATGCTTCTAGGTCAGTTACCCTTCTACATTCTGATTACAGACTCCGTTGAGAAGAAAATCATTCATGTACAGACTCGTATCTGAGCCTAAAGGAATCGATTTTTTTTTCTCCGTATCTTGGAAATCTTTTATTTTTTCTCTCGTCTGGCGATATGAAGGTTTTCTATAACAAGTTTATTATTGCTATTCGCTATTAATAAATCTGCGTCTAAAAAAAGCGTTCGTAAAATGAGTAATATTGCGTGATAGGTAATCAATTTTCGAAATTTCATCATAAACTGAAACAGAATTGAAACTTAATCAACATTCACAAAAGTATCCTCTCAATCAGGCTCCAACCCTAAATTTGTAATTAATTGTAGGTAAGGTTTGTGACAGAGCGATATCACCAGAAAAGGATCGATTAGGCTTCGGCCATGTTCACCGGAAAAACAAATGACTCGAGAAGTGACACCGTCACAGGTTTAATTCATAGTTACGGTTCAACTCGTTAACAAACGGAGCAGTTTCCCCGTCTTCTCGAACAGGATGCCGTAGTCCGCTGTTCCCTTCAGGTACCGTAGCACTCGTTTTGCAGCTACCCAATGTTCATGAGTATAGCAGGTATTGTACTGGCTCAGGTAACTCACTGCGTACATGATGTCAGGGCGAGTACATACTTCTAAATACATCAATGACCCTATGAGACGTTGGTATGGGTACTTTATCAGATCCTCTTGGCTTACGCTCTCAGGCTTCTTCAGCTTTGATCCAACTTCGAGTGGTGTGCACACTGGTTTCGAATTCTCCATACCAAAACGCTGCAACAGGTCCCCTATGTATTTTTGTTGGGTCATGGTTATCTTCCCCTCGTTGAGGTTTTGGACGAATTCGATCCCTAAGCCGTAGTTGATCTTCCCCAGATATTTCATCTTGAAGGACTTCATTAAAATTTCCTTCATCTCTAGCGTCCACTTCACATTTGTTGATGCTAACCAAAGGTCATCTACGTAGATTGCTAGCACCAATAAATCTTCCCCTCTTCGAGCATGGAACACACACGGTTCTGACTGAAGAGGTTTCAAACCCAGTGCTTTTACTTTCTTGGTCAGCTTTAGATACCACTGTCTCCCAGCTTGCTTTAGCCCGTACAAGGCTTTCCGAAGGAGGCAAACTTTTTCCTTTCTGCACTTCCAACAGCATTTTCTGTGCTTCGCATCTCATATTGGGAGGCATGGATTTTTCCTTTATAATTTCATTCAATGTCGACTCAAATTCCTCAGGTATTTTCATGAAAATTTGTTCTTCCAAGTCACCATTCAGGAACGCGGTCACAACATCTAACTGATGAATTTCCATCTCTTTTTCCACCGCCAAAGCCATAATCGTCCTGATCGAACTCATTCGAACTACCGGAGCAAAAGTCTCATTGAAATCCTCTCCGGGACGTTGGTTGAATCCTTGTGCAACCAACCGAGCTTTCTTTCGTTCGACCTTGCCATCTGCTCCCAGCTTTTCCTTCAAAATCATTCGACATCCGATCACATTATGGTCTTTTGGTCGCTCAACGATGGTAAATGTCCCATTTTCAATTATTGAACCCATTTCAGACTTGATCGCTTCTCGCCATCCAGGACTGTCTGGCTGAGACAACGCTTCTTTCATTGAAAGTTCAGCAAGATCAGCATATTCTTCGGGTAGTGGGAGGTCATTCTCTGATCGTACGGGCAATGGCGCTTCCGCCTGCATTTCTACTTCATGATACGAGGTCTTCCCCTGTTCCCTGAACGAACAATGCGTGGTCTGCCTCTTCCACGAACGGTTGTGGTGGTAGATGAAGCGTTGCTGTCCAAATCTGTTTCAATGTTCACCATCTCATTTTCATCTTCGTTACTTGCTATCTCGTTTTCAGTTTCACTCAGTTTTTGTTCATTGTTCTTCCCTTTTTTTAAGGGAATTTCCATTGTCTGGTATCCAAGTGAACGTTTGCTGAATCTTGGGTGTGTCGGGTTGTTTGTCATCTTCAGGAACAAATTCACTGAAACCAATTCCATCTGGGATCGCTTCAAGAAATTTGACATCTCTTGAAATTATGACTTTCTGGTCGGCAGGTGACCATACCCGATAACCTTTGGACTCATCAGAATACCCAATGAACACACAGGACTTTGCCCTTGGAGCAAATTTGTCCTTTCCTGGTTCCTTGTTCAAAAAATAAGCTTTACATCCGAATGTTCGAAAGTAAGACACTATCGGAATCTTGTGATTCCACAACTGATATGGAGTTTTTCCATTAATACTGGATGAGATACACCTGTTCCGTATGTGGTTCGCTGTCAAGATTGCCTCTGCCCAAAACGATCCTGGCAGTCCAGCTTGAATCAGCATACATCTTGCAGCTTCCAACAGCGTTCGATTCTTCCTCTCTGCAACACCGTTCTGTTCTGGCGTGTGAGGAATTGTCAGCCTTCTAACGATACCACATTTTTCTAAGTATGCATCGAATTCACGATGACAGTATTCTTTTCCGTTATCAGACTGCAAATACTTTATTTTCCTTCCTTTTTGATTCTCTACAAAATTTTTGAACTTTTTGAATTCTTCCAGGACATCACTTTTCTTTTTCAAAAATCTGACTTCACACCATCTAGTGGCATCATCAATGAGAGTAAGGAAGTACTTTGCTCCACCCTTGGATTGGATCCGCATTGGTCCTCACAAGTCAGTGTGTATGATCTCTAACATCTTCGACTTCCGAGTTGATTCTTTAGGAAAAGATGTCTGAGTCAGCTTTCCCTGAATGCACACAGTACAATCAAATAGCTTAATGCAGTAGCTTCAACTTGCGTTTCAACAAATACTACAATACTATACATATAATAAAACAGTGTCTGTTTGTTTGTTTGTCTGTTTGTTTGTCTCGGCATCAATTGAGAACGGCTGAACGTAGAAAGTTGCGGCTGGTACCATTTGACGCAGAATTTATCTGGGAAGGTTTATGAAAAATTCGCATTTGAATCTGTCCATCCGTTGAAACGCTATGAATGAAATACTACTAAAAAACGTGTTATAATCACTTCTATGAGGACGTTTATGCTTATAATAACTTTGAACGGTTGGACGTAAATCCGATTGTAATTAGATTCTGGATTCAGCTCGACGAGTACATTCAAGTGGTACTTCAATCAGGATGTTAGTGGGAGGGGGGTACAGGTTATGAGAGGGGGGGGGGGGTGTCTACAGAAATTTCAAAACTACTTGACCAATTGGAGTGCAACTTTGGGAATTTGTTGTGTGAACATTGAGGAATGTTTCTAACCAGGTAGGGAGGGTTCATAGGATACGGGGGGGGGGGGGGGGGTTAAAGGAAGTTAGGGCTTTGTCAATCCTGAGGTGGTATCTGTTATGAGTGGGGCCTGTCCTAAAGGGGGTGTCTGTTCTACCGTTGCGAAGCGCGGGTACACAGCTAGTACTACAATATAAAGCACAACAGAAATACGTGTAATACGCGTGTTGCCTACAAAACTTGTTCTATTTTTAAGGGTGTTTAGTGTTTGAAATAAATAAATAAATAGCTTTTATGTCTTTGATTTTGAAAACCTTTGCATAAAACAAACTAGTCTGTTTTTGGATTTTTTTTCGATTTTGTTGTTTCTATTTTTCGTAAAAAATGAAAGTTGTTACCTACCATAGATTATACTGGCATGGACATAGTCAAAGGAAAATGTTAGTTTTTACCAGCTATTGCAGTGCGCTTGAAAATATTAGGCCTGCTTTAGAAATAGATTTAAAAGTCGTTTAACACACTCGTTTTACAGCATAATATAACTCACGTTTGATTAACAACAGTAGGTGTGTAGTTATAACAGCCGTATCAAACTGCAACAACCATTTATTAAATAAGAAAAAAAATACTAATAGCCTGTGTCGTGGTCTCCTGTGAGGGTGAGCGCGAGGTAGGGTTTGTTTTTAGTCGCAGGAGAGAGAAGGACGTGGCCCTTAGGAGTCTTTTAGGATGGCTACCACCCCGCGGTTTTCACCACAGGGAGTGTTACAGGAGAGGTACCGCCCCGCGATTTTCACCTCAGCAAGTACTAGATCTTTCTGGAGAGCATTCACCACAGCCAGTATGCGAAGGAAAAGGTCAGGATAGAGGAGGCGCAAGGTAAGGCCACTTTCACACGGAGAGCTGCTTGGGAGAGGAAGGCTTGTGAGACTGAAAAGCATTGAGTCACAAAATTCATATGGGGAGAGAGAGCTTTTAGGGCTCGCGAGCCGCGAGTGATCAGGGCTCTGCACTTGGAGCCACACGCCTCGGGCTCTTCGACGAAATGCAAAGGGGGGATGGGGGTAATCACACGAAGAGCCAAAACGGCTCTCGCTCCTCAGTTTATTGCTATCCATCAAAGGATTCACGTCACCCCAAAATTCTTTTTTGCTTTCTTTTTATTTCAAATATGGATGTGGACGTGGAAATGTTACCTAATTATAATAATAAATAATTGAAAAATTTGTTGCCATCCTGTCGAAGTTGTTGATAAAGCGTGGCAAAAACTCCTGCTTCATCCTGCCGTTGGTTGATAGGATGGAACCAACACCGTCTGGTACTTCGGCGTTTTTGACGTCGAAGATGAAGAAGGTAAATGGCCAAAGCACGCATGGGATCCATACTTCTTCAACTAGGCGCAACTAGTGACTGAGCGATCGAGAGCCAAAAGGCTCTCAAATGTGAAAGGTGGGAGTCGAGAGTGGAAAACGGTCCTGACTGCGGGCCACGAGCGGTGCGGCTCCCCCTGTGAAAGACGGCTAAGAGAGAGAAGTCGCAGGTAGGGGTCGAGTCGGTAGAATGAGGAGGTGGGTGAGCTAAGCGCCTTATAAAGGTGCCTCCACCTCGGCCCCCGTCTACCAACGACTGTTGAAGGCCGTTGGGAGTTGGTGGAGGGGAACCTTTCCCGGGCTTTCACCAAGGCTTCGCTCAGCCCTTCTTTCTCCGCGCTATTTACTGGGTGACTCTTAACATACATTTGGAGTGGAATGGGAGTACTACGACAGCCTGCTTCTTTATAAACCCTTAGTATTTAGTTGCATTATGTGCTGCTTTTACAACTGATAATAAATAAATTTCTTTCGCGCACAAGCTCCATTTGGGCCCTCGTTGTGTCCTGAAACTTTGCAGCCCGATCGGAATATACCCAGGGGTGTTATGAGTGAAAATGGGTATACAAATAGGTACTTTTTGGGTTTCAGTAACATGTTGGTAACATCAGCGTTTGAGGTATCGTTTTCCATGTTTTTTGGGACAAGAAGACCGAATATGAAGTCAATTTTGACCAAAGAGTGGAGAATTAAGGTTCAACCAATGGTTCTACTCAGCGGCGGATTTACCACTGGGCCGACAGGGCAGCGGCCCAGGGCCGCGAGGCTGAGGTTTTTTTTTGCTTTTTTAAATTAAGGATATAAATAAAAAATCTGGCTTACGAAACGCATACATATATACAACGGGTAGTACATGTTTGACATATAGGGTTTTGAACGAAAGAAATATATGGTCATATATGGATATCAAATGCATCTGGCGAAAGATCGTTCAGCATTTTGAAAAGAACTCTCAATTACTAGAGAAATACTTGCACAGATTCAAGACTATCCAGCTTAGCTAGTTTTCTAGCTAACGTAGAGCTTTTTAAATCGTTGGATTTTGATGAATTAATTGTAGAATTTTCGTCTCAGAAAGCAAGAAAAGTTAATTTGTAAAATTCAAGAATATTAATGATTATGTATTGTGATGAATTTAAATTCTTCATCACGGTGGCGTGAAGGAGTAGATAGAGGTGAGCGAGGGAATTTCACCTAGGCGGCGGTGATCCACCGATGTAGGTGAGAGGAAGGAAGTTCACCTAGGCGGCGGTGATCCACCGATGTAGGTGAGTGAAGGAATCTCGCCTAGGCGGCGGTAATCCACCGATGTAGGCGAGAGGAAGGAAGTTCACCTAGGCGGCGGTGATCCACCGATGTAGGTGAGGGAAGGTGCTTGTCTAGGCGGCGGATATCCACCGATGTAGACAAGAGGAAAAGGTAGGAGGTAAATTCCCAGAGCGGCGGATTCCACCAGGCATCTGGGAGGAGGAAGGTAGGAGAGAGAGAAGAGAGAGCTGGTTAGAGGAAGTGTCGAATGAATCTAAAGCTCCAGGATCCAGGGTTATATAGGAACTGGAGGCCTCTCCCTCCAACTCCCCTGTTGGGAGTTTTGGGGGGGGCCCAGGTTGTGTCCCCTGGATTCTGTTGCCTGTCTCCCCACTCAGATGTTTATTAGCGGAAAGTAAGTTTTACATACGGATATTGGTGAGAGCTTTAAGGTTGCTAGTGGAGTGTTCCCGGGAGGGACTCACGACAGAGGTCCCCCCAGTTCGAACCAATGTTTGAGATAGCTGAAGGCTCAAGGTGACAGGGGCTGAGGGCTGCGGAAAACAAGAGGGGAGCTGAAGGCGCAGGTTGACAGAAGCTGAAGGCTGATGCAAACAATTGAAGTGCTGAAGGCAGAAATGTGACAGGTTGTGACTTAATCCTAGGGTTTATATATAGATAGCTTGACATAGTAAGTAAGAGGTAACATAGAGTACAAAGTAAGTAAGACGTAAGTAGTAAGACATAGGAAGTAGTAAGAAGTAAGTAGTGAGATAACATGATGAAGGTGAGGTAGTAGATGGATATGTACAGGGTCGTTATGAAGGCAATGGTGATGGTAGATCATGAGGAGAATGATGATGGTGTAGATGGCGAGAGAGTAGACTAATATGTACAAATATTTACAAAATTTACAGAAATTTACAAAAATTGGTATTTACACGTTCGGTAAAATTGGTGGTTACAAATGTTGTTGGGGGCGACTGATCGGAGCGGGGCGTTGAAATCCGCCGTTCGCTGGGTGTGGATAGTGTGCAGTGTAATGTAGTGAGTGTGTAATGGTGGTGAGGTGATGGGGTGAGAGGGGCGACTCCCTCTAACAGTCTTCACGTTAGTGAAGACTGATAGAGGGGCCCCTTCACTGCCGGGGCGGTGGTGAAGGGGAAGAGCCGGTGGGGGCCGGTACCCGGGACGTCGCGGAGAGGGGCGGCGACGTTGGGGTCCGGTGGGCGAGATGGAGGCGATGTGTGGTGTTTGTGGTGTGGGGGTGGTCGGGTGAGTGGTGTGGGGCGAAGTGTCGGGGAGGACTGGGGCTGGGCGAGGGGTACAGTGTGGGGCTTCCCGTCAATTAACAGGGTAGCCGTGGTGTTCGTGGAGCGGATGACGTGGAAGGGCCCGGCGTAGAGAGGTTGAAATGTTTTGTGGATGCCGGGCTCCTTCAAGTACATGTGAGTGGGATACACTCAACCCAATTGGTTGCACGGTCGATCATGGTGAGGCAGTACCTCTTCCCCTCGGAGGGGGGAAGAGGGCCGACCAGATCTAGGTGGACATGTTCCCACGGGAGGGAGTCGGGAATGGGTTGAGGAGGTACATGGGGGTGAGCCGAGACCTTAAACTGCTGGCACTTCTGGCACCCCCGAACCCAGGTACGGATATCTGTGTTCATGTGGGGCCAGAAGTACCGCGTCTTGATGAGATCCCGGCTCGCCCGAATGCCGGGATGATGGAGGGAGTGATAATGGAGGAACAACTGCCGCCTCAGCTCCGGTGGGACGTAAGGGCGCGGTGAATCGGCCGTTACGTCGCACCAGAGATTGAGGGGAGGCAGCTGTTCCAATTTGGAGGCGGAGATGAGGTTGGAGAGTGCGGGGTCGGTTGTCGGAATTTGGTGATGTTTGATGGTTTGTGGGGAAGGGAAAGGCAGTAACTCCGCCACCGGCGCGGGGGTGGGACGGGAGAGGGCGTCTGCAACGCAGTTGTCGGCCCCCGGCAAATATCGAATATCGGACGTAAATTGCCCGATAAATTCGAGTTGCCGGAGGCGACGGGGGGAGGCGGATTTGCGGTTTTGGAGGAGTGCATGTGTGAGGGGCTTATGATCGGTGATGACAGAGAACTGCCTGCCCTCCACGAAGTCACGGAAGTGTTTGATGGCTTCGTGGATGGCGAGGAGTTCTCTGTCAAAGGTGGAGTAATTTTTTTGTGTTGGGGACAGAGTTTTAGAGAAGAAGCCGAGGGGTTGGGGGGTGGCGCCGGTGTGTTGGTGGAGTACTGCCCCGATGGCCCAGTCAGACGCATCGGTGGTGATGGAGAGGGGGGCATGGGGATCGGGATGGGCTAATAGAGCGGCGTCTACTAGGTCCTGTTTGCAGTTTTGAAATGCGGTTGTGAGGGCGGGGGTCCAGGAAATGGGGCGGTTGTCGTTTTTTTTGGCTGGTTGTGGGATAGCGTGTATGAGTGGTTGTTGGTGTTGTGCTGCGTGTTTGATGTGTCTACGATAAAAGTTCAACATACCCAGGAAACGGCGGAGTTCTGAGACAGTGCGGGGTTGTGGGAAGTCGGTGAGGGCGTGCACTTTGTCCGGTAGGGGTTTGATCCCGTCGGACGAAACTTGGTGGCCGAGGCAGCGGACCGAGGGTTGGGCGAGAACACATTTCGGAGAGTTGATGGTGAGGCCCTCGGCGGCGAAGATGTCGAGTACTTGTTTCAGGTGTGCTAGATGTTCCTTCGGGTCCCGGGAAGCGATCAGTACGTCGTCCAGGAAACAGAACACGAAAGGTAGTGCCCGCAGAATGTTGTCCATGTAACGCTGCCACGTCTGGGCGGCGTTCCGGAGGCCGAAACCCATTTTAATGTATTCAAACAGGCCGAAAGGGGTGATGATGGCTGTTTTGGGTACGTCGGGAGGGTAGATGTGAATGTGGTGGAAGGCTCTAGAGATGTCGAGGGTTGAAAAGATGGTTGTGTTGTGGAGGTGCGAAGAGAAGTCTCGGAGATGTGGGACGTTGTAGAGATCCGGAGTTGTTTTCGCGTTCAGGCGGCGGTAGTCGCCGCAGGGGCGGATATCCCCGTTGGGCTTCTGCACAATATGTAACGGTGAAGCCCACGGGGATTTGGAGGGGCGGATAATGCCATTCTTTATGAGGTTGTCAAAGTGTTTCCGTGCTTGGGACAGCTGGAGGGGGTGGAGGCGTCGAGCAGGCGCGCGTTACGGACGTCAACCTGGAGGCCGAAATAAGCGAGGAAGTCGGCCCCCAGGATTGCTTTCTCTACGTCCGCCACGGTAAATTCCCACTCGTACGCGAGCCCGCTCATATGGATGGATGAGCGGTACGTCCCGTACGAGGGGATGGTGGTACCGTTGGCGGCGTAGAGGAGTTGCCGGTAACAACGCGCCTGTCGCCGGAGAATGTTATTTGGAAAGATGGAGAGCGCCGCCCCTGTGTCGACGAGGAACGGGACATTTGTTTTAGAACACTTCAGGAAGAGGCGCTGGTGAGCTGGGGCGGAGTGCGGCAAAATGGCTGAGGTGTTGGGGTCTGGCGGATGGGAGGGGCTTGGGTCGTCCGAGGTGATGGGCGGGTGCGACGGTGGCGGTTGGTCCCCCGCGAAGGAGACACGGGGTGGTCTTTTGCCGTTCCGGGGAGGGGGAACGGTAGTGCTGACTGTGGGGCTGGTTCTCTCGGAGGCGGGCGGGGAGGTGTCGTTCCGGGGAGGGGGAACGGTAGCGGCGGCGTGAGTGGCGGCCGGAAAGGTGGTTGCCCTGGAGGCGGGCTTGGAGGGGCCGTTCCGGGGTGGGGGGAACGGTAGCGGCGGCGTTAGTGGCGGCCGGAAGGGTGGCTGCCCTGGAGGCGGGCTTGGAGGGGCCGTTCCGGGGTGGGGGAACGGTAGCGGCGGGGTGAGTGGCGGCCGGAAGGGTGGCTGCCCTGGAGGCGGGCTTGGAGGGGCCGTTCCGGGGTGGGGGAACGGTAGCGGCGGCGTGAGTGGCGGCCGGAAGGGTGGCTGCCCTGGAGGCGGGCTTGGAGGGGCTGACCCGGGGTGGGGGGTTAGTTGATGGAGAGGTGATGGTTTTGGTGGCGCCGGCGGGTGCGGCTGGGAGGTTGGCAGCCGTGGCGGCGGCGTAGGAGGGGTAGCGAGGCTTCGCGGTGGTGGTGAGAGGCTGGTGAAGGGGTTGTCGGTTGCGTCAGATGTCGCAGCGGTCGGCGGCTGCAGCAGGGATGGCCGGAGGAGCGGCGGCGTCGGTGAGTTCGGGTCCATGGTGGAGGTCTGTAATCAAAATTCAAATTGGGTGAGGCTTTGAATTTTAAATTCGCAATTGGCGGTAGCGGAGGTGCTTGTGGCGGAGAGTTGAGAGCTGTGTGAGCGGTTGCGGGTGGGCCAAAAATTGCGAATTTACACTGACTGTTTAAGTTGCATTTGAATTTAAAATTTGGGACACCGAACTAGACTGGGGGCGACACATGAGGTGGTAAGAAGGGAGGAAGGGTAGAAGGTTGGATGAACGTCGGGTTCACCACTGTGATGAATTTAAATTCTTCATCACGGTGGCGTGAAGGAGTAGATAGAGGTGAGCGAGGGAATTTCACCTAGGCGGCGGTGATCCACCGATGTAGGTGAGAGGAAGGAAGTTCACCTAGGCGGCGGTGATCCACCGATGTAGGTGAGTGAAGGAATCTCGCCTAGGCGGCGGTAATCCACCGATGTAGGCGAGAGGAAGGAAGTTCACCTAGGCGGCGGTGATCCACCGATGTAGGTGAGGGAAGGTGCTTGTCTAGGCGGCGGATATCCACCGATGTAGACAAGAGGAAAAGGTAGGAGGTAAATTCCCAGAGCGGCGGATTCCACCAGGCATCTGGGAGGAGGAAGGTAGGAGAGAGAGAAGAGAGAGCTGGTTAGAGGAAGTGTCGAATGAATCTAAAGCTCCAGGATCCAGGGTTATATAGGAACTGGAGGCCTCTCCCTCCAACTCCCCTGTTGGGAGTTTTGGGGGGGGCCCAGGTTGTGTCCCCTGGATTCTGTTGCCTGTCTCCCCACTCAGATGTTTATTAGCGGAAAGTAAGTTTTACATACGGATATTGGTGAGAGCTTTAAGGTTGCTAGTGGAGTGTTCCCGGGAGGGACTCACGACATGTATTATAAAATAAACATTTATAATAAGAATACTTATAAAATAATTGAATTCATTATACCCAGGGGGCCACTTACAGATATAGGCCCACGGCCGCAACAAACCTAAATCCGGCGCTGTTTCTACTCTCAAAATCGATTTTTTATGAGTCAAAAATCATCAATTTCATCAATTGTCATCAATTTGTAAAATAACACAGAAAAATTGTCAACACGTGGATCAAGACGACAAAATGGCACTACCGATGATCAATGATAATTTGAAAAAAAAAAAAAGGTGCGTACCTAATTCGTGTTTTGGGGACCAAAATTGGTGGAAACAAGACTATTTAAATTATTTCACATGAAAGAAACAATAAATGAACAGCCAAAATTGCTGTAGGTTTGTCCAATAGAATAATAAACCCATGTGACAAGGACTTTGCAGCGTTTTTAAAATTGTTTAATGTTTGAGATGAACTGAAAAGGGGCTATAGGTTACCTGCCCAAGGCGCTAGCTACCGTTATCGGATGTTATCATGGTTATCTAGGGTGGGATTTTTACTTGCGTCCTGCAATTCAAAGACCTCAACTTCAAAGTTATGAGAAAACACCTTAGTATCTTCTTTAATTTTGGATCGGGCCCGACGCACAGTGGTCCAGAATCGCCGAACAGCGCATAAAACCCAAATTTTTGAAGTATTTTTCCCCACCTTTTAGGCCTCAAACACGTGTTTATAACCTCCCGAGGAAGTCATTCCTTGAGTTTCAGGCGCCAACAATGATTTGAGGGCCGTCAATAATCGTTATAATAACAAAAATTGTGGACATTTCAAAAATTCTCATGTATTACAATTTTTTTTATTCTTCAATTTCCGACCGAAGGTGATTGGAGCAATTTTTGACATGGATATGTCTTTTGGCTGGGGGTCAAGGAATTTTTAAACGACATATTTTTCGCGACACGAAATTCCGCGACATGGTAGGAGCACTTTAGATTATTATTAACTCGAAAAGTGAAGGCTAGGTAGATGCACAGGGTCCAGATCAGCTGAGTGGCTCCCAGATCTAATTTCCACCGTATTAACCGTAAGAAGGTGAAATTCGGCATGTAGCCTCCTTAGGACGTCATCCTGACGATGCACAGGGTCCAGATCAGCTGAGTGGCTCCCACATCTAATTTCCGCCCTATTAACCGTAAGAAGTTGAAATTCGGCATGTAGCCTCCTTAGGACGTCATCCTGACGATGCACAGGGTCCAGATCAGCTGAGTGGCTCCCACATCTAATTTCCGCCCTATTAACCGTAAGAAGTGGAAATTCGGCATGTAGCCTCCTTAGGACGTCATCCTGACGATGCACAGGGTCCAGATCAGCTGAGTGGCTCCCACATCTAATTTCCGCCCTATTAACCGTAAGAAGTGGAAATTCGGCATGTAGCCTCCTTAGGACGTCATCTTGACGATGCACAGGGTCCAGATCAGCTGAGTGGCTCCCAGATCTAATTTCCGCCCTATTAACCGTAAGAAGTGGAAATTCGGCATGTAGCCTCCTTAGGACGTCATCCTGACGATGCACAGGGTCCAGATCAGCTGAGTGGCTCCCACATCTAATTTCCGCCCTATTAACCGTAAGAAGTGGAAATTCGGCATGTAGCCTCCTTAGGACGTCATCTTGACGATGCACAGGGTCCAGATCAGCTGAGTGGCTCCCAGATCTAATTTCCGCCCTATTAACCGTAAGAAGTGGAAATTCGGCATGTAGCCTCCTTAGGACGTCATCTTGACGATGCACAGGGTCCAGATCAGCTGAGTGGCTCCCAGATCTAATTTCCGCCCTATTAACCGTAAGAAGTGGAAATTCGGCATGTAGCCTCCTTAGGACGTCATCCTGACGATGCACAGGGTCCAGATCAGCTGAGTGGCTCCCACATCTAATTTCCGCCCTATTAACCGTAAGAAGTGGAAATTCGGCATGTAGCCTCCTTAGGACGTCATCTTGACGATGCACAGGGTCCAGATCAGCTGAGTGGCTCCCAGATCTAATTTCCGCCCTATTAACCGTAAGAAGTGGAAATTCGGCATGTAGCCTCCTTAGGACGTCATCCTGACGATGCACAGGGTCCAGATCAGCTGAGTGGCTCCCACATCTAATTTCCGCCCTATTAACCGTAAGAAGTGGAAATTCGGCATGTAGCCTCCTTAGGACGTCATCTTGACGATGCACAGGGTCCAGATCAGCTGAGTGGCTCCCACATCTAATTTCCACCGTATTAACCGTAAGAAGGTGAAATTCGGCATGTAGCCTCCTTAGGACGTCATCTTGACGATGCACAGGGTCCAGATCAGCTGAGTGGCTCCCAGATCTAATTTCCGCCCTATTAACCGTAAGAAGTGGAAATTCGGCATGTAGCCTCCTTAGGACGTCATCTTGACGATGCACAGGGTCCAGATCAGCTGAGTGGCTCCCACATCTAATTTCCGCCCTATTAACCGTAAGAAGTGGAAATTCGGCATGTAGCCTCCTTAGGACGTCATCTTGACGATGCACAGGGTCCAGATCAGCTGAGTGGCTCCCAGATCTAATTTCCGCCCTATTAACCGTAAGAAGTGGAAATTCGGCATGTAGCCTCCTTAGGACGTCATCTTGACGATGCACAGGGTCCAGATCAGCTGAGTGGCTCCCAGATCTAATTTCCGCCCTATTAACCGTAAGAAGTGGAAATTCGGCATGTAGCCTCCTTAGGACGTCATCCTGACGATGCACAGGGTCCAGATCAGCTGAGTGGCTCCCACATCTAATTTCCGCCCTATTAACCGTAAGAAGTGGAAATTCGGCATGTAGCCTCCTTAGGACGTCATCTTGACGATGCACAGGGTCCAGATCAGCTGAGTGGCTCCCACATCTAATTTCCGCCCTATTAACCGTAAGAAGTGGAAATTCGGCATGTAGCCTCCTTAGGACGTCATCTTGACGATGCACAGGGTCCAGATCAGCTGAGTGGCTCCCACATCTAATTTCCGCCCTATTAACCGTAAGAAGTGGAAATTCGGCATGTAGCCTCCTTAGGACGTCATCCTGATGATGCACAGGGTCCAGATCAGCTGAGTGGCTCCCACATCTAATTTCCGCCCTATTAACCGTAAGAAGATGTTACATGAATGTATTTAATAAACCTATAGATTGTCACGTACAACCATTGCGTTACTAGGCAAGTGTACCTACCTTAGTTTTCATAGCCTTTACCTACCTTAGAAATTAGCCTAAGTGTACCAACCTTGGAAATTAGTTTTAGGAGCCACTCACCTGATCTGTACCCCACGTATTGTGAAGAAGAGGTCGTAAAGAGTATTCAAATAGTTGAATGCAACCCGAAAACTGAAGGCGATTAAATTACTTGGGTATTTCCACCATATTAACGATGTTTTTAAAAGTGATCATGACATTATGTGAGGGAGAGACATATCCATGATCCTTTCTTTTTCCCCAAAGGGAGAAAGTTTTATCGTATAGCGAAGAGGTCGTCCGATGGGATGCAAGAGTTTACAAATAAAATTCACAATTTAAAACTCTTATGAAAAGGGAATATATAACAATATAAATCACAGTCTCAATGACTAATTTTTTGAGAAAATCACTTCTGGCAACCCCTTAAAAGGTGCCATTTGACTAGAAAATGAGATTCGCAAAGTTTTAGGACGATCGGATAACGTTAACCCGTGCCGCATTGAGGTTGAAGATCAGAAAAACTCACTTTGTTTCATAAAAATACTCTTCTTTTTTTCCCCAATATTATGTCAATAAAGACCAAGAAAATCCTACCTGGAAGACATATACCACCTAATGGGATGCACCTCTTACCATCAGCTGAAGAGGGCTGCAATGGATAGGGACGAATGGCTACACCGACAAGGCGCTGCCTTTAGAAGATGATGATGAAAGGCCTTGTGCAACTACTTGGTAGACTGGTGCAATATCGAGGTTAGGTACGCCATGCACTTTTTTTTATGAAAACTATTTTTAATAAACTTTTCTCTACGGTTGAACAATATTTTTCACTACAGGGAAACAATCGAGAAAAATAGGTACCTACCTATCTACTACCTTTTTTCTTGATGCAGTGTAATGTCAAGAGGGCGAAAAAAAAAGTTCCTCAATTTGAAGTCGTTATTAGGAAAGGGGTTAATGAAAAATTGACAAATTTTAAAGTGTCAACTTTGCGCGCTCGCTGAACGGGTTGCGCGCTGTCGAAAAAATCGTTTGAGGGATCAAATTTTCATAAAATTTTGGGTAGAATTCGGATATGCAATAAAAAAGGGTGTTCCCATTTGATAACCCAAAGTTAGTGCGCGTTTCGCGTATTTTCACGCATGCGCGATGCGCGAAAGTGTGCTAGTTGAATTCCTTGTAAAAAAATAGGGGGGGTTACCACTTGAAGTTTTTTTTATAACCTTTCAAATATCTGAGATAAAAATGCATATCCATCATTTAAGAAACACCCTGTACAAATAATTGATACCAAAACAAACGTGGACTTCTTATAAAACTTTTTTGGAATGGGTACCTTCATCCTAGTCGTATGGCTAGTAAATGTCCCAAATTTTAGGTTTCTAGTTCAACAATTCCAGGAGCTATTGAGTTTTGAGCGCTGTTTGACGATTCTGGACCACTGTGCGACCCTGCCCCGTCAATATTGAGTAGGTGGCTAACCAGAAGTTCAATAATCTCAGAATCAGTGAGTCTGTGAGTACGTAGATATACACACCATCTCATCACTGAGTACATACAATCATGGGAAAGAAATACATAGTGAAGAAATGGGGAGGACCGTTGAACAACGTTTGCCGGAGCGATAAGGATCCCAGGGCTTGACGGAAGGTCAATGTAGATTTCGCCTTAATCTCGATCTCCTGTCAATCATACGATTAACGGTGGTCGACCGGCTTGTGGTCGCCTTTTGGGAAAACAGCCGTCGCCTTTATCCCCGCCACGAGAAATTCAACTTCTGTCAGATGAATGACGGACTGTTCCAAAATAAAATAAAGTTTGTTGTGACCGGCAAATGGTGGAACTGAAATCGACGGAAATCGATCGTTTGGATTATTGGCTGGTAAATGACGACAAGCGAACGTCACAAAACAGCAACAACAAGTCCCGTACCAAGGATTTCAATGGAAACTGAACTAGAATTTTTTTTAAACAACTTTATCTTTCATAATTTATAGTGCCATTTAATTGTCTTGATTCACCTGTTGATACTACTTCCAGTGTTATTATAGGTACAAACTTATGGTGATTCCAGACAATTTCCCAGGTTTTTAAGTCGGAAAAAATAATTTTGAGAGAATTTATTCACTCTTTGGACAAAATCGACTTCATATTCGGTTTCCTTGCCCTAAAAAAAAACATGGAAAACGATGCCTCACAAGCTCTTATTGACTAAATCCTCAAAAAAACTCGAAAACCCCTGTTTTTACACCCACTTTTCCACAATAACACCCCTGGGTGTGGTCCGATCGGGCTGCCGAGCTTCGGTGCACAACTGGGGCCAAAATGGAGCCTGCCTGCGGAAGAACGGCTATTTTAGAACAGAATTAAGGTAAATTTAAGGAAACTTTGAAAACTTCGAAACTATTGTTAGAACCTCAATTTTTCGCTCGTTGGTGAAATCAACTTCATATTCGGTCTCCTCGCCTTAAAAAACATGGAAAACGATACCCACGAGCTCATGTTACTAAAACACCGAAAAAAAACCTTATTTTTACACCCATTTTTCACCCATAACACCCCTGGGTGTATGCCGATCGGGCTGCAAAATTTTGGGACACAACTAGGGCCCAAACGGAGCACGTGTGCGAAAGAACGAATTTTTTAGACCGAAAATGAAGTAGATATGGATGATACGGAAATTGCATTTCGGTTTATTATTCCGTGAATAATACACCTATATATTCGCACAGAAAACCCCCTCAAAAAATTTTCTTATACGTTTCAAGGTGCGTAGATTACAAAAATGCAATGTCCGTCCGCCGTAGGCTCCCGTAAATTTGTATAATGACATCAGAAGTAGTATAAACAGGTGAATCAAGCCAATTAAATGTCACTATCAATGATCAAAGATGATTTTTGTTGAAAATAGGAGCCCAGTTCGTGTTTTTGGGGGCCAAAATTGGTGGAAACCTTAAAAAATGGCTATTTTAATTATAGCAAATGAAAGAAACAATAAATGAACAGCCAACATTTCTGTAGTTATTTTTTGCTGAGCGAATACATAGGTGTATTATTCACAGAATAATTAACCAAAACCATGTTGGCTGTATCTGCTGGAGAAATAACTCCCATACAATGCGTCGATCAAGTTTTCACTTTCATAAGTTTTATTTGCATGACGAAATACCAAATTTGACGTTGTTCGCTAATGAAAAACAAAATTTTTTGGTGTGCGAACTAGTTCGCCTCCTCGTGGTGAACCACGGGTAACGCTAAACGATCTGTTAAAGAACGAGTGTTATTATTAAGAACTGGAACGGGTCGCTTTTGGTACTGGGTTAAAAGAAAACAGGCTCGCTATACTGGTACCTGCTCTGCCTTGGAAAAGCCGGGCCGCTGTTGGTCATTCGCGAACACGGAACTGAAGCACCCAACCAAGGGAAATGTACAACGATTTTTATTTGTTTTCAATAAAATTACTGAATAATCGATACAACAAAATTTATTTGTTTTCAACCAAATTAATTCACAAACACAGCACTGAAGCACCCAACCAAGAGAAATGTGCAGCGATTTTTATTTATTTTCAATAAAATTACTGAATAATCGAAACAACAAAATTTATTTGTTTTCAATAAAATCAATTCACAAACACAGCACTGAAGCACCCAACCAAGAGAAATTTGCAGCGATTTTTATTTATTTTCAATAAAATTACTGAATAATCAAAACAACAAAATTTATTTGTTTTCAATAAAATCAATTCACAAACACAGCACTGAAGCACCCAACCAAGAGAAATGTACAACGATTTTCATTTGTTTTCAATAAAATAACTGAATAATCGACACAACAAAATTTATTTGTTTTCAATAAAATCAATTCACAAACACAGCACTGAAGCACCCAACCAAGAGAAATGTGCAGCGATTTTCATTTGTTTTCAATAAAATAACTGAATAATCGACACAACAAAATTTATTTGTTTTCAATAAAATCAATTCACAAACACAGCACTGAAGCACCCAACCAAGAGAAATTTGCAGCGATTTTTATTTATTTTCAATAAAATTACTGAATAATCGAAACAACAAAATTTATTTGTTTTCAATAAAATCAATTCACAAACACAGCACTGAAGCACCCAACCAAGAGAAATGTGCAGCGAATTTTATTTGTTTTCAATAAAATTACTGAATAATCGACACAACAAAATTTATTTGTTTTCAATAAAATCAATTCACAAACACAGCACTGAAGCACCCAACCAAGAGAAATGTACAACGATTTTTATTTGTTTTCAATAAAATTACTGAATAATCGAAACAACAAAATTTATTTGTTTTCAATAAAATCAATTCACAAACACAGCACTGAAGCACCCAACCAAGAGAAATGTGCAGCGAATTTTATTTGTTTTCAATAAAATAACTGAATAATCGACACAACAAAATTTATTTGTTTTCAATAAAATCAATTCACAAACACAGCACTGAAGCACCCAACCAAGAGAAATGTACAACGATTTTTATTTGTTTTCAATAAAATTACTGAATAATCGATACAACAAAATTTATTTGTTTTCAACCAAATTAATTCACAAACACAGCACTGAAGCACCCAACCAAGAGAAATTTGCAGCGATTTTTATTTATTTTCAATAAAATTACTGAATAATCGATACAACAAAATTTATTTGTTTTCAATAAAATCAATTCACAAACACAGCACTGAAGCACCCAACCAAGAGAAATGTAGAGTGATTTTTATTTGTTTTCAATAAAATTACTGAATAATCGACACAACAATATTTATTTGTTTTCAACCAAATTAATTCACAAACACAGCACTGAAGCACCCAACCAAGAGAAATGTACAACGATTTTCATTTGTTTTCAATAAAATAACTGAATAATCGACACAACAACATTTATTTGTTTTCAATAAAATCAATTCACAAACACAGCACTGAAGCACCCAACCAAGAGAAATGTACAACGATTTTCATTTGTTTTCAATAAAATTACTGAATAATCGATACAACAAAATTTATTTGTTTTCAATAAAATCAATTCACAAACACAGCACTGAAGCACCCAACCAAGAGAAATGTGCAGCGATTTTTATTTGTTTTCAATAAAATTACTGAATAATCGAAACAACAAAATTTATTTGTTTTCAATAAAATCAATTCACAAACACAGCACTGAAGCACCCAACCAAGAGAAATGTACAACGATTTTCATTTGTTTTCAATAAAATAACTGAATAATCGACACAACAAAATTTATCTGTTTTCAATAAAATCAATTCACAAACACAGCACTGAAGCACCCAACCAAGAGAAATGTGCAGCGATTTTTATTTGTTTTCAATAAAATTACTGAATAATCAATACAACAATATTTATTTGTTTTCAATAAAATCAATTCACAAACACAGCACTGAAGCACCCAACCAAGAGAAATGTGCAGCGATTTTTATTTATTTTCAATAAAATTACTGAATAATCGAAACAACAAAATTTATTTGTTTTCAATAAAATCAATTCACAAACACAGCACTGAAGCACCCAACCAAGAGAAATGTGCAGCGATTTTTATTTGTTTTCAATAAAATTACTGAATAATCAATACAACAATATTTATTTGTTTTCAATAAAATCAATTCACAAACACAGCAATGAAGCACCCAACCAAGAGAAATGTGCAGCGATTTTTATTTATTTTCAATAAAATTACTGAATAATCGATACAACAAAATTTATTTGTTTTCAATAAAATCAATTCACAAACACAGCACTGAAGCACCCAACCAAGAGAAATGTGCAGCGATTTTTATTTGTTTTCAATAAAATTACTGAATAATCAATACAACAATATTTATTTGTTTTCAATAAAATCAATTCACAAACACAGAAGTGAAGCACCCAACCAAGAGAAATGTGCAACGATTTTTATTTGTTTTCAATAAAATTACTGGTCACCAAAGGGAAGTTGAGGGAGGGCACAAGATGGATTACAGATAGACAAACAAGCGGAGGAGCACTACAACCGACCTCACAACTAGCAGATGGACGAACCGTCCTGGAAATATTGGATGCTAAACATCCGAATCAGATGACACCTGACCCCGAGACATTCATAGACAGTACCGATCTACCCACGATGGAAGACATTGATGTTACCGGTGATCACATTGCCAAGGTCGCCCACTTCCTGAGAGGAAGCGCAGGTCCGAGCGGCACTGACTCTGAAACTTGGAGGGACATGCTTCTACGATTCGGAGCGCATAGCAGCCGCCTCCGAGATGCTATTGCGGCTTTGGTCAGGCGCATGTCAAACGGCATCATGGAATGGGACATAATAAAAGCACTGCTGGCTCGCAGGGGAGTCGCTCTGGATAAGAACCCAGGTGTGAGGCCAATAGGGGTTGGCGAAGTTCTCCAACGAATATGCGCCAAAACCATGGTGTACATCACTGGGATTGATTTGAAAGAAGAATGTGGGGCCGACCAATTATGCGCAGGAACAAAGGCAGGCGTTGAAAGTGCAATTCATGGGATGTCTATGAGATTCGCAGACACTGAGACAGAAGGGATGCTCCTCATTGACGCCACCAACGCCTTCAACTCTTTAAGCCGACCATTAGCACTGTGGAACGCAAGAATGCTGTGGCCCAGATGCGCCAGGTTTCTATTCAACACCTACAGGGGGTTCCCCACCACAATGTTTAGGCAGAGTGACGAACTCATACTGAGCCGAGAAGGAACCACACAGGGAGATCCATTAGGGATGTTGATGTACGGGGTCGGAACGCTACCACTGATCAGAAAGCTTAAGAGTGCAAACTATCAACAAACATGGTATGCTGATGACTCTGCATGCATTGGAAAACTCAGCGACATAAAAGTATGGCTCAACCATCTTCAAGTTGAAGGACCAAAATGGGGATACCATCCAGAGGCGAACAAAAGCTACCTGATAATAAAGCCTGGCCTTGAGGAAGAGGCCCAATCCGCGTTCAGAGATTCAGGCCTGAGAGTAGTTTATTCTCAAAGGTTCCTCGGCGGTGTGATCGGTACAACAGACCTGAAGCACGAATTCGTTCAACACAAGGTCCAACGTTGGGTTGAAAACGTGGGCAAACTAGCCGAAGCAACCAAGAAGAGCCCTCAAGCTGGATTCGTGGCATTTCAGAAATCCCTTTGCAGGGAATGGGCATTCACCCAGAGGGTAGTGGGCGGATGTGATGACGAATATGAACCTCTGAAGAACGCTATCCGCCAGGTTTTCGTCCCAGCATTAGTTGGAGATTCAGTGAGCGACCTGGAAGCCGAACTATTTGAGTTGCCACTAAAGTCAGGAGGCCTGGCTCTGGAGGACCCTGTGAACTCCGCCCCCGTCAACTACAATGCCTCAGAAAAAGCCACTCGAGTACTAGCCGAAGCTCTGGCAACTGGTCGGTCCTTCGACACAAACCAACATGAAGAACGGATACGCGAAATACAAAAGGACGAGAGGATGCTCAATACGGCCGGGATGGTAGCAAGAAGAGACCGAATCATTCGGTCGCTGCCTGAAACCCAAAAGAGAGCCGTCGAAAGGATTACGCAAAGCCACTCATCACAGTGGCTGACGGTGGTACCCTTACAGAGGGACGACCTAGACCTCTCACCATCTCAATTCCGAGACGGGCTGTGCGTCAGATATGGTAAAGAGCCAAGAGACTTACCGAGTCACTGTGATGGGTGCGGCGACCGCATGAACCTCTGCCATGCTCTGAACTGTAAGAAAGGTGGATTGGTCAAACGAGGGCATGATCAGATACGAGACCAGTGCGGCAAAATGGCTAGCCTGGCCTGGAACTCAGTTGGTCTAGAGCCAGTTATGCAGGAAAATGCAGACGGAACTCCGAGGTTGGTGGCTGACATACGAATACATGGCGTGTGGAACCAAGAGAGAACGGCGTATTTTGACACCCGCGTTGTGAACGCAGACGCCTCCTCTTACGGCTCCCAGGCCTGGTCCACAATTTCACAGAATTCAGCAAATGAGAAGCACCACAAATACGATACAGCCGCGGAGGATCTGAGAGGTTCTTTTACTCCCCTGGTCGTTTCGTGTGACGGATCCCTGCACAGGGAGTATGACAGCTTCCTCAAGAGAATGGCGGAAGTGCTCTCAGAAAAGTGGGCCAAACCCCTTTCACAGGTCACACATTGGGTCCGCGTGAAGACACAAATTGCTGTAGTAAGAGCGGTGTCCTTGAGGGTAAGAGGCTCAAGAAGAAGAGTGAGGTGCCTCGGGCTAGAAGATGGCGCCCTGATGCCCTTATAGTAGAACGATACGTGAACAAGGGACCATCCCATTTTCCACTCTTTGGTCAAATTCGACTTCATCTTCGGTCTTCTCGTCCCCAGAAGTAAAGGGATAAAACAATTCTTTGAAGTTTTTGAAACCCATTAAAAAATTTAATAATTCATTAAAAAAAAAAAAAAAAAAAAATATAACAATATTTATTTGTTTTCAATAAAATCAATTCACAAACACAGCAATGAAGCACCCAACCAAGAGAAATGTGCAACGATTTTTATTTGTTTTCAATAAAATTACTGAATAATCGAAACAACAATATTTATTTGTTTTCAATAAAATCAATTCACAAACACAGCAATGAAGCACCCAACCAAGAGAAATGTAGAGTGATTTTTATTTGTTTTCAATAAAATTACTGAATAATCGACACAACAATATTTATTTGTTTTCAACCAAATTAATTCACAAACACAGCACTGAAGCACCCAACCAAGAGAAATGTACAACGATTTTCATTTGTTTTCAATAAAATAACTGAATAATCGACACAACAACATTTATTTGTTTTCAATAAAATCAATTCACAAACACCCAACCAAGCACCCAACCAAGAGAAATGTGCAACGATTTTTATTTGTTTTCAATAAAATTACTGAATAATCGAAACAACAATATTTATTTGTTTTCAATAAAATCAATTCACAAACACAGCAATGAAGCACCCAACCAAGAGAAATGTGCAACGATTTTTATTTGTTTTCAATAAAATTACTGAATAATCGACACAACAATATTTATTTGTTTTCAACCAAATTAATTCACAAACACAGCACTGAAGCACCCAACCAAGAGAAATGTACAACGATTTTCATTTGTTTTCAATAAAATAACTGAATAATCGACACAACAACATTTATTTGTTTTCAATAAAATCAATTCACAAACACCCAACCAAGCACCCAACCAAGAGAAATGTGCAACGATTTTTATTTGTTTTCAATAAAATTACTGAATAATCAATATAACAATATTTATTTGTTTTCAATAAAATCAATTCACAAACACAGCAATGAAGCACCCAACCAAGAGAAATGTACAGTGATTTTTATTTGTTTTCAATAAAATTACTGAATAATCGACACAACAATATTTATTTGTTTTCAATAAAATCAATTCACAAACACAGCAATGAAGCACCCAACCAAGAGAAATGTGCAACGATTTTTATTTGTTTTCAATAATATTACTGAATAATCGATGCAACACTATTACGGTGGTCCTAAACTTGCAGAGAGAGTGAGATTCTGGTGTCATGGTCATTTCCATAATAATCTTGATTTATAACATGAAAACAAATTAGTTAAATAACGTCCGAAGGACGTGTTTTTTTTTAACACTTGGGAAATAGACGACCGAGCTCTGAAAATAACCTATCGAATGTGTCGAAACAAAATATTTTCTAATTAGGTGGTTACACGCAATGATAACCCTGACCCAATATTGAACCAAGCGATAGATTGATCACGCATGCACTTCCTTAATAATTCAAGTGATTGGATGCAAACAGTTTTTTCCCAATATTATGTCAATAAAGGCCTTGTGCAACTACTTGGTAGACTGGTGCAATATCGAGGTTAGGTACGCCATGCACTTTTTTTTATGAAAACTATTTTTAATAAACTTTTCTCTACGGTTGAACAATATTTTTCACTACAGGGAAACAATCGAGAAAAATAGGTACCTATCTACTACCTATTTTTTAATGCCTACTCTTAGATGGCGTAAATGTTTTAATAATCATCTCTTAATATCCACAAAGTAATTTTACCTCATTACTCGTTGAAAAACAACACCGTAGTAGGTGTTTTAATAAGAGAAGAGCAGTAGGTATCTATTTTTGATCTGTCAGGTTACAACCAAATTTGGTGGTCAAGTGTACCTAAAGATTTTTTGGGTTTTAAATTTTTTAGCAATTTTTGACGCACGAAAAAACCCAGATTTGAATCACTTTTTGTTTTTGAAAATCGCTCATATTCGAATTGATTCTTTCATTTGCCATTGACATTTTAGAAAATTTCGGCCCCGATGCAACGGGTCCAAAATCGGTGTATTTCAGTTTCAAAAATTGGCGTACCTACTTTTTGTTCGAAAATGTGTATGACGTATTTTATCTTCGAAAATCAGCTAAAAATGTGTTGTTCATGTTGTTGTTCGGTGTATTGGACATTAATTTTTATTTTTTTCAAATTCGGAATCGACATCAAAAATGCGATGGGGGCTTTTTGAGCTGTTTAATCATTCGACGAAAGAGGAGGTATTATTTATGGATCATCCAGTACAGTACACAACCAGTATGAAATATCCTGGTTCCCGAATATCCTCTTCTTTCGCAAAAATTGTGTATTCATTATGGTTTACTCGAATAAAATATTAGATATAGCCGATATAGGTTGTACCAAGAATGAAAGAGCCCTCAGGCAACGTTGGTTAGAATATATTTCGTTGCTTTTGACATTTCCTTTACACCTGTTTACCAAACCCTCGAAGGTTTATTTAAAAAAACCTTGAAATTTTATTCCACCTGTTTCACCGGGTCTGTCGAGCATCGACTTTAATTTTTGTCTTGGGGTTTCAGAGAAAAGGATTTCACACCTGGTTGATAGCATCAAGAGAGGAAGTTCCATTCATAAACGTCGTGTTTGGATATTTGCCAGGAAAGTGATAACGTGGACGCGGAGGCTCCGACTCAGAACGTTGTGGCGGCTTTGTTTCCTTTTAGCCACGTTGTGAAACATCAAGATGTAATTATTCGAGATGTGATTTCTGGTACAGAACCTACGATGTTACGGTAGACAGGTACAACAGGGTGAAAAGGGCAAGTAAAGCGTGGGAAGAGTGCGATCAGCTGAGCGAGCACTGAGCCAAATTTTATTTCCTGTTCAATTTGACACGCTGAAATTGGCTCCTCACAGGAGACCCCGCTAGTAAGAATCTTATCTGATAATAGGCACATAAACATGGCATACCAGCCACGCAGGTAGGCCCTGTACCCTGCTCAAAGACCTAACCCGTGCTGCGTGGTTTCTTGTTCTACAGACCGACCGCACTAGAACAAACATTAGAAAATGTTTTTGTAAAATGTAAAAGTTGTAGACAACAGATTTTGCATTGATTGATGATGATAATAATAATTATTAGGTATCTATCCTTATTCAGGCGTTGAATAAAAAATGTTCAAGCAGTGAATAGTGCAGGATGTATTGGCTACATGAGTGAGGATTATAACAAAAATATTAATAATATAATGAATAATGAATAATGAATAATTGATAATTAATAATGCATAGTGAATGAAGCATGAAAGAATGATTAATAATTAATAATTAGTATTTAATAATGAATAATGAACAATGAATGATAAATGATGAATGACTCATGATGAATGAATAATGATTAATAATGAATAAACAACAACCAACATAAACAATAAATAATAAATCATAATACCTAATAAATTATAAATATTAATACCTAATAAATTATAAATAATAATACCTATTAAAATTAGTGTTCTGCGTTGATCACTGTTTTCTGTTGTCAATACCCTCGAGCTCCCTCCTGGAAAGCCCTAAATCGAGTACTGGAGCCGGCTCCGGAATTAAAGTTTCCTACAGATGCGCGGGATTCAATAATTCAATCATATTTGTAGTTATACATGAAGCATAAGGCAAATAATAAACCGCTGTGTAATAATTTACCTGTATAGGTGCCCCTTCTACATAGATAGTATAATGAACCGTTGTGTAATAATTTGCCCATCAATAATACTTCAACGTTTGTTCAACTTTGAAAAGTACCTACAAACAAAATCCAATAGAGCCATCATTTTCAAGTGAAATAATATCGCAGAACAACCAACTCGACTTCATACAGCCATCCTTGATTATAATCAGGTGCTCCCTAGTGATGATATCCGGGCCGGATTTATACAGTTTGATTCACGATCGTGTTGACGAAACTTTTTGGTGCACACGAACGGCTGGACGTATAGTGCTCCGGGTGGTCTCAAAAAATTGTTTAGCTCAAAACAAATTTAATATCGTAAAAAAAACCATACCCTTCTATCGAAAGTTTTCGAGCTACGGTGTTCTGAAAATTTCAACCCCTATTTTGAACCCCTTAGAGATGACTGACAGTAACGCCGAGCTTCGAGGACCAACTAGACCCCGAACGGAACCTTTAACCCGAATTTCATCAATTTTTGGTTTATTATTTTCAATAATGAACCAGTGGAATCAAGCATGAAAAAAAAAAAACGCTGCAAATCCCTGCACAACGGTTTATTATTTTGATGTGGAAATTGCTGATGTGGAGTGGAAAAAGTTGCAAAAGTACCTACCAACAAACTCCAGCCCCTTCTACGTAGTTGGTATAATGAACCGTTGTGTAATAATTTTACCGTTGTGTAATAATTTACCATCGTGTAGTAATTTACCCATCAATAATAGTTCAACGCTTGTTCAAGTTTCACTACTTATCAAAAAAATCCAAAAGAGCCATTATTTTTCAAATTAAATAATATCACAGAACAACCAACTCGACTTCATACTCTAGTGAAGATAATCAGGTGCTCCCTAGCAATGATGATATCGGGCCAATTCCCGATTGTTAGCTCGTCCCTAGTGATGATATTTGGGCTGAATGTATACAATTTCATCCACCATCCTGTTGAAAATGCCTTTCGGTGCAAACTTCTGGGCCTTACTGTGAACGAACGGCTGGACGAACAGTGCTCCGGGTGGTTCTTAAAAATACTGCCAAGTTCGAGAACTATTTAAAACCGTAAAAAAATCGAGAAAACAGCGTTCTGGAGACTTCAACCCCTATTTTGAACCCCTTAGAGATGACTGACATTAACGCCAAGCTTTGAGGACCAACTAGACCCCAAATGGGACCTATAAACCGAATTTCGTCAATTATTTTGGTTCATCGTACCTAACTAAGAAAACTATTATTCTACTGGACATACCTACAGAAATTTTGGCTGTTCATTTATCGTTCATTTCGCGTGAAATAATTGAAATAGCTATTTCTGATGGTTTCCACCATTTTTGGCCCCTAAAACACGAATTAGGTACGCTCCTTTTTTTTCAATTTATGTTTGATCATTGGTAGTGTCATTTTATCGTCTTGATCCACGTGTTGATACTACTTCCAGTGTTATTGTACAAACTGATGGTGACCAGACGATTTACCAGGTTTTTGACTCATAAAAAATCAATTTTGGGAGCTGAAAATTTGGTAGAACCTCTATTTTCCACTCTTTGGTCAAAATCGACTTCATATTCGGTCTTCTCGTCCTCAAAAAAGTGGCAAGTACGGCGCCCAGCGGACGGACAGAAATTTTTGACATTTTCATGTCTTTGCCCTGGCACATAGCACAAAAAACTGTCACGAAATTGCGTAACGAAATTGTGTTACAGTGCCTTTATAATGATTTCCGCTTACAACGACCCCGTTGTTAGGTTTGTTCATTTTCTACACTTTTTAACCCACAAAAATCGTTCACCACTCGTTGGAAAGCTCTCGATTTAACGAACATTTTCATGTTCTCCATAACATATTGACTATACGAATAGCGGAGCTATGGGCATAACTGTTCTCATATTTTGTTTACAAACTAATGATCGTGAGTGTAGAAGATAATTAATCCGGAATCGTCTATTTTATTGAAATTAGGTACCTACCTCTTAATATTAATAATGTCAAAAGCAATAGGTAAAGACATGAAAATGTCCCAATGCGTTGCAGACTCGTATGCAAGCGTTTTTGCTGTTTCTGTGATTCTTTTTCTTATACGTTTCAAGGTGCGTAGATTCCAAAAACGCTGCAAAGTCCTTGTCACATGGGTTTATTATTCCATTGGACATACCTACAGAGATGTTGGCTGTTTATTTATTGTTTCTTTCATATAAAATAATTTTATTGCATTTTCGGATTCTACATACCTTGAAAAAACCATCAAATTTTGAGGGGGGTTAACAATTTTTTTTTTTTTTTTCATGGTCGGTTCCAATGGTTCATTATTGAAAATAATAAACCAAAACGCTTGCTAAGATTTACGGAAGTATTGTTGCTGTGTATGGCAGGTGTAACTCTGCTTTCTGACTCAAAAATATTAATGAATTCATTACTGTTGGGAACCAAAGCCTGAGTACCGGTGGGGGTTGAAAGTCGAGAGATATCGAAGGCGATTGGCAAAAAAACAGTAGCCGGGGTATCCGAAAAGACAGGACGGGATGCCATCCCCTCAAGTCGCCTCATTAGAGCTAATGCAACACGTGGGTGCCATATGTGCCTTTGTACCTACCACTGGGGGTCGAAATGGGGTTTCTCCCTTTGAGGTGTTCGAATGATCGGAAAGGAATTCTTAAGAAGTCGTACATTTTCAGACGCCCCTGTTATAATAACGCGGTAATCGGTCAGTTGACACACGTAACGATAGATAAAGAAGGAAAGGAAGAGAAATCAAGGGAAACCAACAGATTGTGGCATCGCATGGCTTTCCGTATCCCTCATTCAGGTGTAAGGCGTTCAGTGTGGCAAAGTACCTGCTGCGGGTCGTATCCTGCTATCCTACCACAGTTGGTACAGCTACGTCTTTATGGTTTTTTTGTTTTTTGTTTTTTGGTTTATTATTTTCATTAATGAACTTTGAAATCAAACATGAAAAATCAAATTTTAACACCCCCTCAAATTTTGATGGTTTCTGTTTCAAGGTATGTAGAATCCAAAAATGGGGTAAAACGCCGTACGCCGTAATTCGCACTTTTCTTCACCATGAGCCAAAATTAATGAAATTTTGTATGTGGGTTCCGTTCGGGGTCTAGTTGGTCCTCGAAGCTCGGCGTTACTGTCAGTCATCTCTAAGTGGTGACAAATAGGGGTTGAAATTTTCAGAAAGCCGTAGCTCGAAAACTTTCGATTGAAGGGTATGGTTTTTTTGACGTTAATAAATTTTTCTTGAGCTAAACAATTTTTTGAGACCACCCGGAGCATTGTACGTCCAGCCGTTCGTGTGCACCAAAAAGCTTCGTCAACACGATCGTGAATCAAACTGTATAAATCCTGCCCGGATATCATCACCAGGGAGCACTTGATTATAATCAAGGATGGCTGTATGAAGTCGAGTTGGTTGTTCTGCGATATTATTTCACTTGAAAATGATGGCTCTATTGGATTTTGTTTGTAGGTACTTTTCAAACTTGAACAAACGTTGAAGTATTATTGATGGGTAAATTATTACACAACGGTTCATTATACTATCTATGTAGAAGGGGCACCTATACCTATACCTATGAAGTCGAGTTGTTTGTTCTGCGATATTATTGAATTTGATAAGTGATGGACTATTGGATTTTGTTGGTAGGTACTTGTGAAACTTGAACAAACGTTGAAGTATTATTGATGGGCAAATTTTTACGCAATGGTAAATTATTACACAACGACAAATGATTACACAACGACAAATTATTACACAACGGTAAATTATTACACAACGTTAAATTATTTCATAACGGTAAATTATTACACAACGGTTCATCTACCAAGAAGGGGCTGGATTTTATTGATCGGTACTTTTGCAACTTGAACAACCGTTGAAGTATTATTTATGGGCAAGTTATTACACAACGGTTCATTATACTTGACCACGAGGGTAGGTACTGACCACAGAAAACAGTGATCTACGCAGAAGGGGCATCTATTTCACTCCACATCAACAATTTTCCTTCAGAACTTCATTATTTGCGTTTCTTTTTGCCATTTTAGTTACTGTTTGTGATCGACAGAATTATTTTAGCAACATTTAACTCGTGATTTAGGTAGGTACCTAGTAACGAGTACGGGGTTACGTACTAACCTACCGAGGGTCTGCGATCTATGTAATATGTATAGAATAGTACATATTATATTGCATATAGACGGGTTATCTATACAGAGAGCTGTGATCTGTAACAGAAGGGTATTCTGTACAAAATAATAAACCGTTGAGCAGGGATTTAAATTGATCTGGAACTAAAGAATTTTTCGAAAATACCCGGAGCATTGTACGACCAGCCATTTGTTTGCACCGAAAAGCTTCGTCAAAATGAAGCTAGGTTCACATGGAGATGCCATCCCGGACTGCAATCAGATACGGCAACGCGTTCGCCATAAATTTTGCCACAGATGCGTTCACATGGCAGGGGAATCATAACCTGAAATCTAACCTGCAAAATCAACCAGGGATGTCAAATTCCAATATGGCTGAAAACCCAAAGAGGAGAGGTGTGCGCAGTAACCTCTGCGCAGATAGGGCAACGGATCTGACAGCGGAAAATACAATATGGAGATTTTAATATAGTATCCATGACATTGCGTTGCAATAATCCATTCTGTGTTGGCCAATAGTGTTGCAGAACGACTTGCCGTACCGCATTGCCGTCCAAAATTCTATCTCCATGTGAACCTAGCTTGATTCTTCAAACGAAATGGTATAAAACTATAAATCCGGCCCAGATATTGTTGCTAGGGATCACCTGATTATAATCAAGGATGGGTGTATGAAGTCGAGTTGGTTGTTCTGTGATATTATTTCATTTGAAGGATGGTGGCTCTTTCGGATTTTGCTGATAGGTACTTTTGTAACTTGAACAAACGTTATGTTTCAAGAATATCAACAAATAATTACCTAATGATTGATGTTGTGAGCGAGTGTGTGCTGGCTGCTCACAACATGGCGGATGTAGGCTGATGAGGTCGGATGAAGGCGGATGAGGATGGAGGTGCTCCGAAGGAGGAGTCTTCACTAACGCCCCGCGGTTTTCACCACAGCAGGCGCTATAGGGTGAGGCTCCCCGCGGTTTTCACCATAGCAGGCGCCTGGGATGTTGGAGCTAATACCCCGCGGTTTTCACTACAGCAGGTACCAGTGGAGAGGAAGGCGTCCTGCGGTATTCACCGCAGCAGATGCCTGGGATGTTGGAGCTAATAGGTACCCCGCGGTTTTCAAAACAGCAGGTACTAGTCGAGAGGAAGGTGTCCCGCGGTTTTCAAAACAGCAGACACCGGGCGTATGGAAGCTAACACCCCGCGGTTTTCACCACAGCAGGTGTTAGTGGAGAAGGAGGTATCCCGCGGGTTTCACCACAGCAGTTGCGTGAAAAGTAGAGAGAGAGGGTGAGAGAGAAGTCGTAATAAGTCGATGAGGGGGGGGGGGGGGTCGGATCGTTGAATAGAGAGCTGGGCCAGAAGGGCTGGTTTTATAGGGACATTTCCACCCGTCCCCTGTCCACAATCGGCCGTTACGACCGTTGAGGCAGTTGGCGGTTGTGGAAAACCCCTCGGTGTTGACCAGCTCAACGTTCTCCACGTTTATTTGCTTAAATCCCTCGTAATATTACAGGAGTGGTTTCTCCGAGAGAATCACGACAATTGACTTATTATTGAATCCTGCGCATTTTTTATGAAACTGTAATTCCCGACCCGGCTCCAGTACTCCATTTAGGGCTTTCCTGGGGGGAGCTCGAGGGTACTGACCACACAAAACAGTGATCTACGCAGAAGGGGCATCTATACAGTTAAATAATAAACCGTTGTGTAATAATTTGCAGCTTTTTTTAAATAGCAGTAGTTGCTTTTTTGGGGAGGCCGGAATATTGCACACAGCTCAAGTAGGTACCTACTTATAAACATGGACATTTACCTTCAGCATGCTGTACAGGTATCAGATTGGGTGAACACCCTTAGATATTTCTTCTTCAAGGTGACTGTAATACTTTCCCATTAGGTAGGCCACTCTTCGGGTTCTGAATGCAAACGGATTCCGCAGGGCCAATGGTCGAATACTCCCCACTTTCCCTTAACGACAATTTTGCATGTAGCACCTCAATCAGTATAGACAAAATTTGAAATTTTTAGTAGGTACCTTTAGTAGGTATTCATACCTGCATTCATTACAGGGCCTTTAATATCGCGACTATTCCGACTCAAGCTGACTGTGGGAAGCATACCAAGATATAACCATCTACGGAGTCACAATAATTAACAGTGGTCATGGGTCAAAATTAAATGATTAGTTAGTAACTGAGATTAGAGGAATGCATCAATTTCCACAGCTTTCCAATGCCAAGGACGAACAGCCTAAGAATTCCGACAGTTAATCAGATTTCCCTTCCGCATTATTATTATTCAACCAATTTGATTGGAGATAATATTTTACGCACGGTCAAGGCTGCAGGTTTCATCCGTGTACTCCAAAATTAAAACGATGTAAAAGTCCTTGTCACATGGGTTTATTATTCTATTGGACATATCTACAAAAATGTTGCTGCTCATTTATGTTCATGCGCAATAATTGAAATAGCTATTTTAGATGGTTTCCACCAATTTTGGCATCCAAATACGACCTCGGCTCTTTTTTTGTAACAGATTATTGTGCCATTTAACTGTCTTGATTCACCTGTTGATACCACTTCTAGTGTCATGATACAAATTTATGGTGATTTCAGACAATTTCCGAAGTTTTTGACTCACAAAAAATGAATTTCGGTAGCTTAACCTTCGTTAAAACCTCAATTCTTCACTCTTTTGTCAAAATCAACTTCATATTCGGTCTTCTCGCCCTAAAAAACATGGAAAACGATACTCCATAAGCTCGTGTTCACTAAAACCTCGAAAACCCCTATTTTTACACCCATTTTTCCCCCATAACACCCCTGGGTGTGTGCCGATCGGGCTGCCGAGCTTTGGAGCACAACTAGGACCCAAATGTATTCCCAAACTGTGTGCGGAAGAATGACGTTTTTAGACCAAAATTTAACGTGGGTACATTGAAGGCTGAAACTACGTTAGAACCTCAATTTTCAACTATTTGGTCAAAATCGACTTCATAAAATATTCGGTCTTCGGGCATATGGATGATACGGTGTATGGCGGACAGACATTGCATGTTTGGAATCTACGCACCTTGAAACGTAAAAAAAATTTTGAGGGGGTGTTATACAATTTGTTCATTCAAAATAATAAACCAAAACGGAAACCCTCATGTCAGTCGTGAAAAAATGAAGGATAGAGGGATAGGAAACTACCCCGTCAGAGAAAGTAAACAAGGTTACCTACCTTCTAAAATAAAGTTGCAGGTTAAACCTAACTACATATTATTATTCGAAGCAAAAGATACAGAAATCCCACGGTTTTGAAAATCTAGATACTAGCCAAGTTTTGAAACAAATCCGATCCAAAATATTTATTGTCCATCCCATGGAATTCCTCAGATAGAATTTGGAAAATAAATGCCTACAAGACTGTAATCTCTCATTCCAAGATAGAAAAACCCCTTTAATAGAACAATTAATATTTCTCCATGATCATACTATAATGATCATAATGACGTGAGCATTTCATAGCTTTTGTAAGCACATACCGTTAAAACTTCGGATTCGTGAGGGTAGTTTTTTCAAAACATGGGAGGGAATACGAAGTACGAACTGTAAACTAAAACCAACGTAAAAACTGGTGGCAAGAATCAGAAGTGTACGATAGGAGACCCAAATGCATACAGAAGGTATTCGCTCTTCACTGAGGTGGCCATTGTGGACGTAGGTAATAGTAGTTATGATGGCAAATATAAAGTTGAGCCGCATGGCAAGTACTCTTTAATTAGGCAGGCATAATGTGCCTTCAAACAATTATTCGACTATAATGATTTGAGAGGCAGATGATTTGAGGGTATTATCTACTTCGGCAAGCATAACGACAAAATCCATAGTTTAGACATATCGTTACAGTGTTGCCAACTCTCAAAAATGAAAGTTCTTTTAGTTTGTAAGTTCTTTCAGTTAATCCAACAATATTATAGTATAAACTATCATACCAAAAAAACCCATTACCGAATATACCCAAACCGCCCTATTACACTATCATATATTAAATATTTTTTTAAAAGAGATCTAAGAAATAAATGAGATCCAGGTAAGTAATTTTTTTACCTGTGTTTAATTCTTATTATGTAGGTAGGTATTTGATTGAATTTGGAATAAGAAAGTTTTTTAAAGTTCCTGTCATGCAGTATATGAGCAAATTTTCATCAAACTAATTTTTGTAATTGAAACAGAAGAATTGCAATTTAAAAAAAAGGAAATGCGCTATATCCCCGTGGGGGGGGGGGGGAGCCTTAAGAAGTTTGAAAAACCCTGCTCTAAATAACATTTTTTACGTCTTGGATACGTAAGAACCACTCTTCTACTCATTTAATTCTATTTATTCATTGAAAAGTTCGAAAATTGAGAAAAGAAGTTCGTAAGCAGTCCCAGAAGTTCGTGGTTGGCAACATTGCTTTATGAACTTTTTTTGGTACTTGTAAACAGTAGGTATCGAAATTTTGGTGTCGATATTGCGATTATATCGAAGCTAAGTAATCGATATCAAACATGTCGTTTGATATTATAGCCTTCGTTATAAAAAGTCTCTTCCCCATCATCTACAAATAGGTCCGATTCATTGATAACTACTGGTTCAAAAGATTTATTTCCTGATTGTGTAACTACCATAATAAATTATGTATGCAGGTACTCTCCCAACATATTACATTATTTACATTTAAATACTGATGAATATATTATTTGTATTTCCATTCGTATTTTAAGGTAGTAAAACAACTGGAATGGTTATAAACAACAGGAACGTTTTTCAAGACAACAACTCTCTAATTTGGCATAAAGCTGTGGACCTTGGATAAATCTGAGCTAATCTACCTAAATGGCATAAAACTGCGCCGAACCGGTATCAAATTTTACTTACTATTTCGAAGATTAAACTGATTTTATTTAGAGAAATTATTATTACAAATACATTAGATACTTGTACCTATATACTCGTTAATACATATATGTTAAGAGTGTTGGTCTCATTCAACGAACAATTTGATGCTCCACAGTTAAGTAGGTACCTATCTACGTTCTGAAGGGTGACAAAGATAATTTTCTGTGTTTTTAATAATTCGCAGCTAGAAATCAGATTTGGATTTAAAATCACTGTGAAGATTTTTGAAATGGAGATCGAGTTATTCAAGAAGAAAATGACCGTTTTCATCAGTCCGTAAATTTGGTGAGTAGCTGTTCTGATTGGGTTTATAAGTGAGCTTAAAGCTTACAGTTATGATTATCTAGATAATTTAAAGTTGAAAGGTCATTGAAGTTTTGACCCAAGTGTTTGGTTAATGGTGACTCCGTTCATCATCCATGGGTTTGCAATTGAAAAACAAATTCTTACGAAAATATAAACAAATATTTCGATATATTCCCTTCAAACCTGCACAAGGCTGCGGCGTGGTCTTCAGATCCAGTTAAATCTCTCATAGATACGAACCATAGGCTATCAATTCGCCCTTGCGTAATGCTATCTACAATATTTTTATCAGATGTCACTAATCGTTCTTTCCAGAGAGATATTCTTTCTCCCCTCTCCCCACAAATCGGGTAGGGGAAACACTCCGCACCCCTGGAGGTATAAAATGTTTCGTGGAAAATGTTCTGAGAACAGTTCCTTCTTCTAGTCTCTTACAGCAACTAGAAATCACCTAAAATGCGTTTCCTCGTCATCGCTTTGTGCGCTTTCATTCCGGTGAGTACCTGAACTTCCGATTTGTCGAAATTTATTGAAACGATCTGCCTTGTCACAAGGGTTTTTGGTAGGTACCCTGGTACCTATTCGAAGTATTCATTTCATAAGAATCATATTATACCTGTACAGCATATTAAAAATAGTAAACCATAATTAAAACTATAAACATTGATAACATAAGGAAAAAGAACCCTTAAAATAAAATATAATATTAAAATAAAAATCGGTGTTACAAAATAAATATAAAAATTAGATCTATAAACAGAGAGAGAGAGAGGTTATTTATTCAGAAAAATAAGTAAATACAAACATTTTTCTAGTTAGTAGGTACATACAAAAATATTGTAAAGATAGGTAGGTTTTTTATTTGGTTAGACAACACTATTTCTAAGTTAAAAAGAATATTTTATGTACGTAACTATCTTTCTGAACCCTTGAAGGCGATGCCTGTGTAAGGGCAAGACAAAATTTGTCTACATCCTTGTTGCGGAGTATTCCTTAATGTTTATAAATCAAACAATACAATGGTTAATAGAAAAAAATAAAATAGTTATAGCAATGTATGTAATACAGTTATTAGAAAACTGTGATTGCGATTAGGTGCTATTTCAGTTTGGTATATATAAATAATTTAGATTGTCTTTGTTTTGATCCAATAGCCATCTTTTAATTGTTTTATTCCACTTTATCGTGATTTTTAATATATCAATTTTCGTTTTTATTGTTTGGGGTATTTTATTAAAGATTCGTGGCCCTAATTTATATTTTTTTGACCCAGTTTTTTATATTTGAAAGGTAGGGGCTGAAGGTATTTGTTCCCAGTATCATGTATCTTGCTATTTGATATTGTTTCGTAATTTCCTTTTTTACGTAGTTTAATGAAAAATTTAAGTACTTGTATGACATATAGTTGTTTTGTGCTTAGTTTATTAGTTGATATAAATAGCTGATTTGTTGGGTATCTCCTGGGTAGTGAATGTATAATTTTAATAATCTTTTTATGGAGAACCTCAGTAGGTTTTAATATGTTGTCTGAACAATTGCCCCACACCACGATTCCATACATTCGATACAGAAGTCTGCTCCTTAAAGAATAATTTAATACCATCCGAAAAAGGTTGAAGTAGACCTAACAAACTAACCTTATTTGGCCCCTTACGCAACTGAATATATCGTAAAACCCTTCGTTCTAAAAGCGTAACAAAAGCCACAGATACTAAAATAAAAATTAACAAAATTAAGAAATTAATCATAAAAATTACTATTTGTAATATAATATATATTACATAAATAAATTCTAAATTTACCGCCTTTTTCTCCCAAAATAGTTAATTATTAATAATCATATATACAAAAATTTCCTAAAATCTGGTCCTTTCGTACTAAGATTGACAGCGTTATTCTTTTGGAGAGCACCTACGTAATCGATAAGGGAGTTTGCGACCTCGATGTTGGATTAAAATAAGCAATAGGGGTAGAATATTATTGGCTAGGTCTGTTCGATCTTTGAATTTTTACACGATCCGAGTTCAGACCGGTGTGAGCCAGGTCGGTTTCTACCCTTAAATTAATATAAAACCTACACACAGAGGAAACAATTTACAGGAATATCGAACAAATAGTTCGAAATCAATATTCATTCATAACCCATCAAACAATTCCACCGCAAAAATCCAATTTTGGTTTATTATTTTCAAAACAATGAAAATAAAAATCGAGCATCGGAGCGTGCTTCGGAATCGAGCATGAAAATAAAAATTGAACCCCCTCAAAATTTGATGGTTTCCGTTTCAAGGTATGTAGAATCCGAAAATGGAATTTGAAAAATTTCTGTCCGTCCGTCGCAATTCGCCCTTTTCTTAGTTACCATGAACCAAAATGAATGAAATTTGGATATCGTACCCAAGTACCTATTCGTAATTTTAAGGCGTTCAAATTGTTGGTAAGAAATTCAAAATTTGAAGTTGTATAATACATATTAAAATACATATTAAGCCCCCCCCCCCAATTGAAGAGGAATATGAAAATACTGGTTGTGATCTTAGGAAATTAGGTACCCTCAGGAGGAAATGATAAAGACTGCGCCAGAACCCACTATTTATTAGGTAATTCATTAACTAAGCGGTTCTTGGCAGGAGAGGAGTATCTGTAGATAATATTTCGTGTCATAGAGCGGGTACCAGACTCATACACTGCATCTCATTCATCAAATCCTTTCTTATACCAGTATCTCTCGAAATTATCACCACTGTATTTTCACCCCTAAATTTTCCGTCGATTATCGGAAGCTGAGTCACGAAAAATTTCAATCGGGCAGATAAAACGGCCGAAATAGACCCCTGACGAACTCCAAACAACCCGAACATCGATAAGCCTGTTACATAATCGACTTTCATACAGACAAAGTCGAGAGATTTCATTGAAGAACGTTTAATATCGGAAAATTTCTTTCTAATGAGTTCATTAGTCCATTACTCAACCTTATTGAAATCTTCGTAGGTATTAGGTACACGATTTCCTTCTGTCAATTACTTAAGTAACGTCTATTATTTTTACAGTTCTTCAAAACTTCTACAAACACGAACGATGCAAATCAACAATGAAAATCAAGGCTTTAAATTTTACTTTGAAACTTTAACAATATTTATTTGGAAACCAAACTAAATATGTACCAATCCCCATATTATAATCATATAATTTATATGTAGTTACCATAAATGAGAAGCTGGTTTTTTTATTCCTATTTTGGGCATAATTTGTGATAGTTATTTCTTCTTGGGTGCTACCTCAGAGGTAGGTACCTATATCGGTTCTTACTTACCTACCTGTTCTACTCGTACTTCAGGGTTTACTGTTATCATATAATAAGTACAAATATGCATCCCTGCACAAATCCACTCGCGATCAATTTAATTAATATACCAAATTTACTATATCAACATAAACATAATTATCATTTATTATTATATCAGTCATACTTAATTAATATGTTTATCAAATTTACGCAGTGAAGTTTATTCCTACTATATGTTCACTCCCTGACGCCTTACTAGAAAAATTTGAACTTCAGTCTTCCAACACATCGATCTTACCTACGTTTTTGTTTTGTTCATTTTTCAGGCAATCCTTGCTGATGCACCAGCGGGAGGAACTGACACCATTCAAGAACTCATCAAAGAGGGAAATGACAAACTGGACAAAGTAAGCTAACAAATTGACATCCATGAAAAACTACATTATAAAAAGAATTATTTACTAGTAGGTATCTACTTTATCTTAAGGAGGAACTGTATGAATCTGTATGCATAAATTAAAATAGCGTACCTACTCGTTTAAATACTTAAATTGGCTACGGTGCTTGGATGATTTAAACCTAAGAGTACCTACTTACCATGTCTTAGAAGTTAACTGTCTTAACTGTCTTAAGACAGTTAACCTACTTGTTGTTAACCTACTTAACTGTCTTAGAAGTTGTTCTGTGTCAAAAATGAAATGAAATTTCACGTCTGAAACATTGTCGTATGAAAGTTCATAATGCTATATTTTAACAAAAATGCCATTTGAATTTTGCGCAGGCGATGAGTGAACTCAGAAAGAACCTCGGAATCAGCGAAAACCCCAACGGTGAAGAACTCGTCAAGCTCATGAAAGACAAGAACGAAAAATTGGGAGAGGAAATCAAGAAGTGGAGAGCCAAGGTTGAAGAACAGGTAAAGTAACTATCTGTCACCGTCAACTACCTAGGGCTTCCAGAAAGCACAGATCCAGTCAGGCAAAAATGGAAAAACCTGCTCAGGAAACCTCAAGCCAAATCATTAAAATTCGTTGATTCACAAATACATATAGGTAGGCACCAATAAAGGCCGGGACACACATATCCGCACCGCATCACGGCCGTGTGTTGGACAACACAGGGATGGAAAGTTACAAGAAGGAAGCCCCCACCTTTCCGTGCCGACACCTCTCCGACACCTCCTTTCCGTGCCGACACCTCTCCGACACCTCCTTTCCGTGCCGACACCTCTCCGACACCTCCTTTCCGTGTCCGCACCGCATCCGATTAGTTCAGTTTAGTTTTTTGCGGACAAGGTGCTGATCAGGATTTCCTTTCCTCATTTTCTCCAGTAATTTCAGTTCCAGCTGGTTGAATGTGTACATCGACATTCTAAAACATTCGTAAAACTTCGTCTGATTTGCGCATTAGATGAGGCAGCAGCGAGACAAATTCCCCTTCAACCCATCTTTTCTTCCAAGCACTGTGAACCCAAATTCTTCTTTGGGGACGATTTGCCTCCAGCCCTTGTCTTCTTCCTCTATGCGAGTGCCAAAATACCCAAATCACTGAAAAATTCCTGAACATATCTGCAAGTGCCGGAAACATATACGCGGCCAACACTAGGAACTGTGTGGCCTCCCACCTCCGTCACCGACACTCGGCTGGCTGATGCAGAGAGGGCTCGGTACGGGCACGGTGTGGATATGTGTGTCCCTGCCTTAGGGCAACAGTTGGGACTGTGCCCGACTTGTTGAAACTGTAAAAGTACCTAGGCCTAAGGATCTCGCAGTAGCCGTGCGTGGGCTCTGAAAACGGTGGAGCACCAGACCAGAACACAAAACCAACAGATTTGTCTACAAAATGCCCCAAGGCAACAACACCCTTCACTTATTTTTTACTGATTGAGTGATGTTCAGCAAAGCCTTATCTCTTTTAATCAACACTCTATCGTCGTACGAAAACGTCGACAATTTCTACTGCAAATTAGCCTCCGAATTAGTGTGTTACAAAAATATATACAACAAAACCATGACCCGTCGGCCGGTACCTACTCACATGGTGAACCTATTAACTAGAAGCTAAGTAGTTATCTATGTGTTACGACATCGATCAGTCCTCAAACCACAAAACGGGACAAAACGCATGTTGGTACCACAAATCCAAATCTGTCATAGGAACCGGACCGAATGCAAAAAATGGAAAACTGACAACAGACTCAACAGAGAAACCGAATGGGATCGAATCGATTGTGAACGGAACGGTTTTTGGGTGGAAATAAGATTCTGGGGACAGGGCCCAAACTGGCGAACAACATTTTTACTCGACTGAGCATGCCCGGACGGGCCACTTTTCTCAGTTGCCATGGGAACACTAGGTCCCAGGACCTAACTGCTAGTTTCAGGAGATTGCAGGACATCAATTACTGCCACTTTATTCCGATAACATGCTTGGCCTACGGAGCTACCACTAAGGAACCACCATGGATGCTCTACTAGAATACTGAATATCCACAGCCAGAGAAATCAGGCGAGTCGCTGTTGAACTTTGTGAAAAATGCTAGGTACAGTGAACGGAGGGAAATTCAAATGCCAACTGAACAATAGTTGGAGGTTTTTTTTACTCCTAGTGTTTTTGGGTGCCGGGGCAGTGCCCAAGTGGCCTTATTTTCACAACGCCCCTGCGATCTCGTATTACGTATATTCTTCGTCAATTTTAACCGACCTTCCAGTCAAACTAAGTTAGTCGAGCTTCCAATGGGACTCTGAACTAACAAGCTTGGCCGCCAGGGGCGCCACGGAGGTCAGTACGACTGAGCTCAAGCCACTGTTTAGTGTTATCTCGCCTAGCGTTTACTTTTTTAAAACTAATTTGCGGTAAACCCATATGGCAAGGATTTTGCAGCGTTTTTTATTATTTTTGATCATAAACATTCTTGGAATAATTTATTATCAGAAAATTATTTATTGACCGCACGTAATGATGCCTTCTAATGTGGAATCCCCACATCCAAGCGATCTCTGAGACAAATGTTAGGATGTCTTTTTGGTTAGAAGCCTTCAAAAACGTATCCTTGAACTCCTGAGAGATTCAATATTCTGTTATCATAACAATCACTGTAGCTGAATGATGATAGCACTGTAGGTACGTACCTAAGTTTTGCAAGGTCCCATTCTTTCTATTCTCCCTGTTGAAGGTACCTACTTACCTGCTGTCTCTAAATCATTTTGGGAAAAATGTTATACACAAACCACTGACCTAGGTTACGGTTCCCAATTAGTACGAATCCACTTCTTCTCTTTATCCTTGGGAAAACGGAACCAAGTCATATTATATTCTGTTGTACTTCCGTAATTACTTTTACACCCTGGCACGACGAAATTTTCCGGCATTTTGTTATCATTAAAAACAATAAATTTTGTTAACAATATTATTGTTGAAAACAATTTTCTCGAGAACGTCTATTGGTAAACTATCGAAACCTGGAAATAAACAAACCTAGGCTTATTGGTGGGTGATTGTCGCGGCAGGCCTGAAATGCGACGTTGCCATTTCTCTACTGCCGCGGCCTGAAGTAGTGATGGGAACGAAAACGCACAACGGTGTTGCTACAACAGTTGCGGATGAAAAACGAAGCAACTGATGTAAAGAAAATAAAATAACAGTTTACTTTCACAGTGGCGTGACAAACCTCAACACTCATAACAGAAGATGTAAAACTGTTATCAGAGAACTGTTACTTTGGTATTACCTAGTTTTTCCAGTTCGAAATAACCATGGTATTATAAAAAATGATTCCCCGGAAATAACTGACATTTCGGTGTGTGTGTGTGTGTGTGTGTGTGTGTGTGTGTGTGTGTGTGTGTGTGTGGAAACCTTCATTTTTTGTCTGAAGAAGCAACAGAAACGATCGAGTGGCCTGTTCTTGGTACCAAAGCCAAATTGCGTGAGCTCCTGCGGTCTTCTGAACCCCCTATACATATTTCACTGGAATGCCTCTTTCAAACGCTCATTTCTTTCCCGTTCAAACCCTCTTTTTGACGAAGCAACTCCTTTTTTTTTGTATTGCACAGTTGTAGGAGTTGTTAAAACGGAAAATTCCCAAAAACGTCCAAAACGAGAGGTGTTATCAACAGCTCATCAACAACAGCCTGTTATTAGTTGAGTTTAGCATCGCAGAGTTATTTCCAAAAACACCGAAAACGAAAAAATGTCCACAACGAGAGGTGTTATCAACAACAGCCTGTTGTGTTATCAAAAACACCGAAAACGAAAAAACTTCCACAACGAGAGGTGTTATGAACAACAGCCTGTTGTGTTATCAAAAACACCGAAACTTCCACTACGAGAGGTGTTATCAGCAACAGCCTGTTGTGTTATCAAAAACACCGAAAACGAAAAAACTTCCACAACGAGAGGTGTTATGAACAACAGCCTGTTGTGTTATCAAAAACACCGAAAACGAAAAAACTTCCACAACGAGAGGTGTTATCAACAACAGCCTGTTGTGTTATCAAAAACACCGAAAACGAAAAAATGTCCACAACGAGAGGTGTTATCAACAACAGCCTGTTGTGTTATCAAAAACACCGAAAACGAAAAAACTTCCACAACGAGAGGTGTTATCAACAACAGCCTGTTGTGCCTTGAGAGACACAACAGACTGTTATTGACAACAGTTGCTCTTGGGCAACCAACAGCCTGTTGTCGGTTTCTGAAAATAGCAATAACGCCCACCACTAGCATGAAGCCGGACGTGGCATAGGTAACCCGTTCATAACATACTGGAGTTGATTTCGTCATAATGCCATTCTGCTAAGCATTAGTAGTAGGTATCTTATCTAAGCTATGGGTAGCTTATCTTAGGAAACTTCTATGCACCATCGTGCTCTCGTCCTTAATTTTGCGGATGGTTTCTTATAGAATGGACAGAACTAGAAAAAATGGCTGGTTTCAAACAGCTTCTTCCTTTCCAGATCAAGAACAACCCCGACGCCAGCTCCGCCCTCAAGAACATCAAGGACAAGATGAAGGAAGCCGGTGACAAGCTCAGGAAGGACAACCCCGAAATCGCCAAAAACGCCGAGAAGCTCGGGGAGTCGATGAAGACGGCCTGGGAGCAGATCATGCAAGAAATCGAAAAGAGCCACAAGGAGTTCACAAAGAAGGGAGGCAAGCAGGAAGAAGTTGAGAGCTTCCTCAAGAGCATCATCGACCAGGGAACTAAGGCTGCCAAAGAGCTCAAGGTAATATTGCATATCCATGGATCCAGGAGCGTAGCCAGGATTGTTGAATGATAGGGGGGGGGTTATCGGGAATATAAAAAAGTTCATGTCACGCAGCATGGCTATAAGAGCGAATTTTCAAGCATATATTCGTGCTATTGTGTAGAAAGGTGACATAGCGAGAAACCGTACCACTTTTCTTAAAATTATATAATTTTTCGTGATTTTAGCCATTTCTACCGATGTTTGAACCTGATAAAGTCAAATTTGACCACTTTTTTTTAGAAAAATAGTTTTATCATCGAGATAGTCCCTCCTTCGTCGTGGTTAATCATCCCACACAACGTCAGGTGAATTAATATTGATTTTAGCCATTAATACCAATTTTTTTACCCCCAAAAATGAAAATCTGACCCCTATTCTGTGTGAAAAACAACTGAAATGGTATTTTTCTGTCTACTCACCCTTCCAGTGATTTTATATCAATTGTTAGCAATTTTAACCGTTTTACCGACTTTTGACCCCTAAAAACTCCTATCTGACCCCCTTGGAATTTTTGAAAATTGCTATCGTTGAACTCATCCTTTTGTTTGGCAATACAAACGTTTGGGAGAAATTTGGAATTTGTGTCATGTACCCAAGGGCAGATACCATCTGGAGTGGCACATAAATATGCATAATATGTAAATTTTTGTTAAAATCTAGGGATGAACTGAGGATGCTCTGAAACGGATTTGCCTATAAAAATATTTCAAAAATTCATGTTCTGAACATGTACCTACCCATTGCAATAGCTTCATTTTCCTTGAAAATTCGCTAATAAGGTTTGCCATTACAAACAAAGCTGAATTTAAATTAAATTTAACATCACTAAATGTTACACGTAACGTTAGGTGAGATAAACTGACGAAACAAAACATTTATTTGGCAACAATGTTCACGAAGTTTCAAGGAAAATTAAGCTATTGAAATGGGTCCAAAATTTTCAGAACATAAGTTTTTGAAATTATTTTATAGGCAAATCCATTTCCATAGCATCCTGATTTCATCCCTAGATCTTAACAAAAATGTATACGTATATTATATATATTTATTTATGTGCCACTCCAGACGATATCTGACCTTGGGTATGCGTTAAAAATTCCAAATTTCGCCAAAATGTTCTCATCGCCAAACAAAAAGATGAGCAGTTTTCAAAAATTCGGAGGGTTCAAATTTGAGCTTTTAGGGGTCAGCAGTTGGTAAAAACAGCTAAAATGGACGTATAAAATCACTGAAAGTGGTATGGAAGGATGAGAAACATACCATTTCAGTTGTTTTTTACACAGAACAGGGGTCTATTTAGGGTTTTTGGAGAGTCAACAATTGGTATTAAGGGCTAAAATCAATATTATTCACCTGAAGGGACTATTTCGATATAAGCATTTTTGTCAAAGAGTGGGTCAAATTTTTGGGACAGATCGTTTGTAATCAAACGTAATATCATTTAACTGTTTAATCATGTTTGATTTACCGTTTAATCTGTTATTGTTGCATTTTTTGTTACTTTTGTGATTGTCATCATTCTTAAGATTTGATTTTTTAATTTGTGATAAAGTTTCCGAGCCATGGGGGGGGGGGGGGGGGTTAAGACGAGCGTCTTTCGAACATCCTGAAAACTGTATGTAGGCGAAGCTATCAACATCTCAACTTCACTAGAATTAGCATTTCTCCTGAACTTGAGTCACTGTACAAACCTTGCCATGTGTACCAATTTAAGTTTTGGAAACACAGAACACAAACACACATTTGTTTTGGTTGTTTTGAGTGTGCACTGAAAAACAAATTGAGGTGGACAAGGAAGTTTTTTGTGCTAATGGGCGATGTGCCCTTAAAATTAGGTCCTACTTCCTCCCTAAAAATATATAGGCAGGTTCCGGTATAACAGTAGATACCTACCTGTATTTCTTGAATTTTGACTATTAGTGGAAATAGACAACCTTTCAATAACTCCATTTATTACTTCATGTTTTAAGAGCGAATTAAAATTATTTGTAAAACCTGATGAAATATTGTATATTCTGTTTCAGGAAAACATCGACAGTGTCGTCAACAAGAAACCCTAAATCAATTAATTTATTCTCACAAAAAAACAAAACAAAAATCCTGTAAATTATTTTCAAATACTATTTAAATAAAATTAGTTTATAAGCATCGATCTGTATGAATGTGTTAATCAACCTAACCCTTGCCATCAGTCATTTCGAGAATTTCTACCTACCTCCGAGCTAAACGATTTGATCGGACTGTAAGTAGGTAATCTGATAGTCAGCTTGGTCGAAAATCGAACTTCTAGGACAATGATTGAAATGATTGTAGGTATTTAGTAGTAGTAGATGACACCGTAAAATTCCAAAGGGCCGAAAGTACCTATACCTAATCCTCAATGGAAGGTATGCAGATAATATAACAGGTTTTAGTTCCTACCTATTTACATACCTATGTAAATATAGACACTTGGACCCTACAAATTTCTCCAAGAAATTGAAAATATCGTTTTCGAGGTAGGGGTGTAACATACGATTATAACATAGGTAGATCCACTTGTTCCCTCACTGAGGACTCCAATCAGTCAATCAACAATGTTTTATTGCAACAGCCAAGAATGGCAGTACAATCGTCGCATAGCAAACAAAATATAGAAAAAACCACAGTCATGCAGCATGGCTATAAGAGCGAATTTTCGAAGTTTTCGGCATCTTCCTCCTCCGCCTAAAATTTTCTGAAAATTAATTTTCGGCCAATGTTTTCCCAACTTGATACCATACAAATTAAAACAGGAGTAGTTTTACGCAAAGTAATATTTGGGGTGGAAGGAGGGGGAGGGGGAAATCAAAAATGTCTTGAATACCAGAAGAGTTGTAGGTATTGGGTACGTAACAAATTTTTTGTTCCATTTTTTGCCGAGTAACACCTCAGTTTGTAGATTTTCCAACGCTGAACACGATGGTGAAGTCAGAATTGCGATATCCCATTCCGTTATCAGATTAGAGCAGACGAACCAGGAAGAACATCTCAAGAAATAACCACGTTCCTTCATCTTCAAAGTGCTCCAGTTTGAGAATGGAATGAGATATCGCAATTCTGATTTCACCATCGTGTTCAGCGTACAAAAACCTTTAAAATGAGGTGTCACTTGTCAGACTTTTTCATTTTGGGAATTTATGGGTAATTTTCCCCCCCTAAAACTCCCCCTTAGGGTGACCCGATTCTGCCCATCTTCGAACTTAGCCTGTCGATTGCCAAGACAGATTTTTCGTGCAAATTTGAACTTTTTATCTCAATTCTTTCGAGAGTTATCGTCTGGAATGACACATACATACATACATATACAGGGTGTCCCATCTAAACGGGCCCATCGGGAAATTACAGCCTTACGGTGCGAGCTATCGAAAAATTGAACTGGACCTTTTTTATAGTATTTTAACTCAGCTTCACGATGCGGAAGTCCGATTTCCATTTTTCCATGTTTTAGGGTCTCAAATCATTGATTGAAACTTACGGTTTCCTCTTGACCCCCCTTTTTTATTGCTTTTTTCGATTCTAGGTTGAATTTGGAACAGAAAATGCCTCTTTGAAATTTTTTTTTGGGGGCTTCGTTTCTGAGTTATTCCACTTTTTGCGAAATACAGAAAATCGCCGATTCCTTTTAGACATTACCAACACTTTCTTACAATTTTTATCTTCAATTTTTGAGATGTTCACCACACTTTTGAAATCAGCATTAAACCATCTCTCATCAGACCCCAGCGTCCATAATCAACAATCACCATCAGGGGGATGACATTACAGTTCCCAATTGGGGGTGGGGGTAGGGGTGGGGTGGGGCCTACCCTCCACTTGATGCGAGAACTGTAATGTCATCCCCCTGATGGTGATTGTTGATTATGGACGCTGGGGTCTGATGAGAGATGGTTTAATGCTGATTTCAAAAGTGTGGTGAACATCTCAAAAATTGAAGATAAAAATTGTAAGAAAGTGTTGGTAATGTCTAAAAGGAATCGGCGATTTTCTGTATTTCGCAAAAAGTGGAATAACTCAGAAACGAAGCCCCCCAAAAAAAATTTCAAAGAGGCATTTTCTGTTCCAAATTCAACCTAGAATCGGAAAAAGCAATAAAAAAGGGGGGTCAAGAGGAAACCGTAAGTTTCAATCAATGATTTGAGACCCTAAAACATGGAAAAATGGAAATCGGACTTCCGCATCGTGAAGCTGAGTTAAAATACTATAAAAAAGGTCCAGTTCAATTTTTCGATAGCTCGCACCGTAAGGCTGTAATTTCCCGATGGGCCCGTTTAGATGGGACACCCTGTATATATATATATATATATATATATATATATATATATATATATATATATATATATATATATATATACATATAATTTTTGGTGTCTTTCGGCAGGGAATTCAGGATGGTCTGAAACGGATTTTGGTATAAAAATCTTTCGGAAATTCGAGTTTTAAAAATTTTGGACCGAGAACTTCTTCGAAAATTCGCTAAAAGGAAAAGCAAAAAATGCGCATTCCACAAATTACCTAACGAGTATCGAACTTGACACAAACTGTGTCAATTAGTTGCAATTTAAGTTTTTTTAATAGTTGTTTTGGTACAAGTATGTTATAGCCCCGCCAATATCGATTGTATCGATTATCTCAAATACATCGATCCTTGTGGTATCGATGACGGCTCAATATGGCGTCCCGATGCCTACATCCCGGGTGCCGATATCAACTTTTAAAATGAATACGGGAAGACCATTGTAAGGACACCAAAAAATAAGAGTGACTATAACATACTTGTACCATCTATTCAGAAGTCCCAAACAACCTGCTCATTCACGGGATAGTTTCTGGGATTGTTTATCTTTTTTGAGATGCGAGCGCCAGCGAGCATCCAGATCGCTTGACAATGCGAGCGGCGGAATGGGAACTAGAACTAAACTTCTTGTACACCCACCGTCTTGTCTGATACACGTCATCGATACCACAAGGATCGATGTATTTGAGATAATCGATACAATCGATATTGGCGGGGCTATAACATACTTGTACCGTTGTTTTATATGCAATTTACGAAAAGATAAGCGGTAACAAAAAATTACAAAAACGAATGCAGTTCTGGATTGGTTTGAATTTAGGCTGGCTGCTAGACGGGTTGCAGGAGGGCGCAATTTATGACGTCACCTGCTGAGATGGTCGCGAACGTTATATCCACTTTGCAATCCACCCAGATTTTCATATATAAGCATAATGGAACTACGTAATATAAAGGCCCGGAATAGTCAAGCAACGCAAACTCTTGAAATACCTTCTGCAGCTCTGGTTGTAATTCAAGTTGAACGAAGTCTTGATTGCTGATTTTTGCTGTTTAAAGCTGATTTTCCACTTAGCTGAGCCCTAAAAAGCAATCATGCAGTTTCAATAGTTTATTTATTTATATTTTTACACAGAAATAGGGTTCATAAGCCCTCCTCGTTCGACATAAGTACTTAATTAATTTAACAGGGTGGCGTACTTTTATATAAGATGATGGAACAATGGAAAAATGAAATGTGGGCAGATAGGAAGAAAAAGAAAGACGCAGAAGAAAAAGATAAAGAGAAGGGAAGTAACAAAATGTACGATGCACGGCTCATAAAAAGAGCAAAGAAAGCAGTACGTAGAACAGGGAAGGATAGTGCTGTGGAGAGACGCCGGAGAGCGGAGTTGATCGTTGCTGTTGTGAATGTAGTTCCTCGATATGGATGTCCCAAGACAGATTGTCAATTCTAAGGTCCAGGAATTTCGCTGAAGATTCAAGTGGAACGGAAGATCCTGTGTCTTTTAACTATTGAGCCTCAGCCGATTAGCATCACACCAATCATTGACCAGTGCATTGGAGGAATCAAGCTTCTTATCCAGTGTTACACAGTTCAAACCGGTTGTAACCACTGTCATGTCATCGCACAGGTACACTACAGAGCACATCTCCTTCGTGTTCATCAAATAAGTCTAGGGGGCCTATTCACTAAGTCAAGGAGACATCTCTTTTCGGGCCGACTCTCTCTTTTGGCAAAAGAGATTTTTATAGTATCCATGAAAAGGTTATACAGTAACTTCTAAAAGAGAGTTGGCGGCCATCTTAGCATTTTCGATCTCTTTCAGAGAGACACTTAATTAGGCGTCTTTGTCATTTCTCGTTTGTTTGATAGCGATCGTGCATCATCCTCCGTTCAACTGCTACCATTTCGGTCATTTTGATATGTTTTTTTCATATCTTAAAGGTGAGTCGATTGTTCATTAAAAATATATACCTATTATCGATTAATGAGTAAAAACGTCAAAGTAAGTACGGGCTGAGAGCTATTCAGTAAAATAGACGAACCTGGGAGACATTGGAAGAGACTGTCTCCCGAGGGAAAAACCACAGGAGATTTTCAAAATAGATAATCTATTTTCACTATCTCTTTTAGTGAATAGGCCCCCCAGTAGAGTAATAAAAACATGTGACAAGGACTTCGCAGCGTTTTGAAATTCACTCCACACCCACACCCAATCAACTCCTCCGCCTATATACAGCCTTCCATGAATAATTAATATCAACGATAGCTGTAAAACCTACAGTGCCCATGACTGAGGCCAAAACAAGTAAGCGGAAAGAAGAAGAAGAAGAAGAAGATATAATGAGGACATCAAAACGAGAGTAACCAACCAACCTATCCAACCTATCATACGATCATATTTATGCCCCTTTAGGGATGGCAAAATTTTTCGATTTGTCGATATATCGGTTTTCCGATATATCGGAAGCAATATATCGATGTCTATGATATATCGACCGCCAAAATATCGATATATCGGGTTAACGATATATCGAAAATTTTACTTCGCTTTTTGACAAGAAAACTGCTTATTGTAAGTTCAAATGTGCAAACACAGGGAATATTAAGTGTTAGTTAAGTAAACAGAATCACGAAAAAATGATATCTTTAATTTAGATCAAACATCATGAAAAAAATAAAGTTATAGGTACACTTTCAAAAAAACTATGCAAATACTTTCATACAAAGATAAATTATTGAAAATACCCTAAAAACCCAAATTAAACCAATACAAATAAAAAAAATAAATAATCACAAAGTAGCCAAAAGCAGTCTGTCAAACTTGTTTCACTTCCAATATTTATCTGGGAGAGCGTTCAAAAACAAAAGTTTTAATTCTAATAATTAACCACCGAGTCGATTTCTCTTGCCATTTCTTGTCAATTTTGTCAATCTTGTCAATGTCAATTTTTGTCATTTTATGAATCCGATATATCGGACCAAAAATATCGATGTCTCCGATACTATCGGGATTAATTTGTCGATGGCGATATATCGATATATCGGGCCCAGAATATCGATATATCAAAAATATCGATATATCGTTGCCATCCCTATGCCCTGATTATAAAATAATTTTGTCTCCATCTGTCTGAACTCGTATCTTCCTCTGTTGCCTTCATTATCAACGTTTTATATAACATTCTCGTTGAATGTGTTCCTTATTGTTACAAGCTGAGTTTGCCCACCTATTTGCTGAGTGAAATAGTTTCGTGAAACACCGTTACAGCATCCTCATTCCTTCTTACCATCGTTGAAACTCAGAAGGTATTTATGTACCTAATAATAGTAAAAACATAATAATATTAGGCATTATGTACCTAATTACTATTAGGCATTATGTACTATTATTAGGTGCATTATGTGCGTAATAATAGTAAAAATTTGGTTGGTTACTCTCGTTTTTATTGAGGTTCATGAATTCTATTGACATGGAAAACTATGCAAGTAATTGGCATAGAAACATTAGATAACAAAATAAAGGATATTAGTAATTATTGTGTTTAATTGTTACACACCTCCCTAATTTGGTGCTAATTTGTAAATGTGAACTGGTATGGTCATCAAACGGATTAAAGCTGGAAATTTTGATGTAGATAACAGGATTGTAAATTTGAGGTCATGTTACTGTTTCGGTAATCTAGGAACACCAACACTATAATTCACCAAAGTGACAGATTTTGACAAAATAGCCATTGTCTTCAACGTGTGTGATGCCTAATTCTGTGCCAATTTGTATCTCTGTAAACTGGTACGATCAAGCGGATTAGGCTAGAATTTTGATAGGTACTACGTAGATGATAGTGACGCGTCATTAGGTTTAGGGCAGAGGAGAGATTTTAAAGGAACGTATTTAAATTTTATATTTACCAAAGGAATTTATGGTGTATGAAAATTGGAAATCGCAAGTTCGAGCTACGAGATTTTTGACGAACTCCAAAATGAATTTCTAGGAGCAAATGCGTTGGCAACAACCGAATTTTGAGCCAGGAAGTTAAATGTTGCAAAGAGTTGTAGTGCAGCACCACTACAGTAGGAAATTTGAGGTCATGTTACTGTTTCATGTGGGTTGAGCAGCTTTAGTAATCTAGGAAAAAACTAAATAGGTAAGGCGGACAGAAATTGGTAAGGCGGACAGCGAATTTTCAAAGAAAATTAAGCTATTGCAATGAGGTCAACATTTTCAGACGATGATTTATTGAAGTATTTATACAGGAAAATCCGTTCCAGAGGATCCTGAGTTCATCCCTAGTTTTTAACAACAATTTATATATACGTATTTATTTATATATTTATTTGTTTGTCACTTTAAACGATATCTGACCTTGGGTGCATGATAAAAGTTCCAAATTTTGCCAAAGTGTTCGTATTGCCAAATAAAAGGAAGAGTTCGAAGGTGAGCGTTTTCAGACATTTTAGGGGGTCACATTTCAGTTTTTAGGGGTCAAAAATCTGTAAACGGCTAAAATCTCGGTTTAAAATCACCGGAAGTGGTGTAGGAGGGTGAGTAAAAATAGAAAAATACCATTTCACTCATTTTTCTTACAGAATAGGGGTCTAATTGGGATTTTTGGGGGTCAAAAGTTGGTATTTTTTCCTGTTTATGTGTATTGAAACACGATGAGGAAGCCACCCTGTATGTTCACTGTGACAGGTATCGTTTGATTTGCTGGCTGTCGGATTATCAAGGAGTTACAACTCGTGATGGGTCCAACTGGCTGTGATACTTTCGTCGTCCTCAACTCCAACACCTCCGGTGGGATCGTCTTTGGTAAAAACTCGGACCGCCCAGCCGGGGAGCCCCAGGAAATCGTGCACTGCCCCGCCGCCACCCACGATGCCGGCTCTAAATTGAAGGTAAAACTTGAACAAAATACTCGTACGTAGTCGATTGCTCAGTTTTCAGTTTCCTATTGGTCTGAGGCTTAAAGGTTCTCACACACTACGCGGGAACAGGACAGGAAACGCCGTGGGTTGGACGCGGGATGCCGGCCGGCTGCCGCTGTCCCGTCCTGCGCCTACACGCACACTAGGCAGGACATTCCTCAACTCTCCTTCCCCCACCGCTCGCCACGTTCCCTTGGTTTCAAGTCAGCGTGTGAGGGTGAACGTGGGGAACTTAAACCTTGGAAAGTGGAGGGGGAACGTCCTGTGCGTGGCATCACCGTTTTGATTTATTATTCAGCGAATAATACACCGATGTATTCGCTCAGCCAAAAGTGTATATAGCATCCCCCCAAAATGTTTTCTTTTAAGTTTCAAGGTGTGTAGATTCCAAAAATCTAATGTCCGTCCACCATATTATCATCCATATATTATCTACTTCAGTTTCGTTCTAAAAAATTCCAGGGTGAAAAATGGGGGTAAAAATGGGGTTTTTTGGTGTTCTAGTAAAATGAGTTTTTGAGGTATATTTTTCCATGTTTTTTGGGGCGAGAAGACCGAATATGAAGTCGATTTTGACAAAATAGTGAAGAATGGTGGTTGTAACGAAGGTTCAGCTCCCAAAATTCATTTTTTATGAGTCAGAATCTTGGGAAATTGTCTGAAATCACCATGAACTTGTATAATAACACTAGAAAAAGTGTTAACAGGTGAATCAAGACAATTAAATGGCACTATCAAAGATAATTTCTCAAAAATATGAGCCTAAATCGTGTTTTTGGGGGCCAAATTTGGTGGAAACCATCACAAATAGCTATTTCAATGATTGAAAATGAAAGAAACAATAAATGAACAGCCAAAATTTCTGTAGGTAAGTCCAATCGAATAATATGTACCCATGTGACTTCGCAGCGTTTGCGCTTTGAGAGCAATCGGGGCGTAACCTGTCCTGTGCCTACCCCACGCCGTCACCACCGTGTCCTGTCCAGTGTGCTGATATCCATTCAAATACACAGAAGCGAAGAAATACGACCCGTGTCATGCGGCTGTTTCCTGTCCTGTACCTGTCCTACAGTGTGTGAGAACTTCAATGCATCCATTACTCTACAGGATATTTCTACTTCTTCCTGTTATTTGACAGGGCTACAGCCTCGCAGACATAATGGATCTAGCTGGAATTTTGCACTCAATTATGCTCCAAGGAAGATCCTTTTATGCACACCCCCCCCCCCCCCCCCCCTTCACCCATTTACAGTTTCCAGGAGTAAGTTAGAGAGGGTTTAAAGAGCTGAAATGTGGCACAATTGTTCATTGGGGCTCTCTGAGGAACTGTTCAAAATCTGAACCCATCGGTTCAGTAGTGGCAGAGTTATAACGTTCGGGGCGCTGTATTATATTTTTCTGAAGCGCCTTTTATAAAAACTTGATAATTTTTTTAAACCAAATTTGTAAAATTTAAAAACAACTGTAAACTTTTAAAGAAAATATAATGATAAATTTTTACTTGGAAAAATGTTTACTGGGTAGTTATATAGAAAGTACTGAATGAGAATGAGTTCAGGACTGAAAGGGCTGTGTTAACACAAAGGGGACTCATGCAAGGGCCATAACATCTTATAACAAGCATCCCATCTCTTCGCCGCCGGCGCCTGCTAGCCCTTCAGGGGTCGAGCTGGGAGGTCGCCCGTGTTGCTGCTGGCCTTGACTTTGTCAGGCAGCAGTTCACATGGTGCGACAGAGCAACACCGTCTGCTCCTAACCCCAGCTCGCCTGCTGAGTTCGCGACTGCACTGCATCAGTCAGTAGATGGTAGAGAGCTCCGGCAGTGCTCCGAGGTCCCTTTCTCATCCCAATGGGTGGATTGGGCTTCGGAGGGCATAGGGGCCCGTGACTACAGGAACTTCCATGCCGTCCGAGTGGCCCCACTAGCCACAGGCGGTAAGGTGTTCCAGAGGTAGTCGCGGGACTGTTAACACCCTTTGCCGTGCTTGTCGGGGTGCAAATGAGAACCTCTATCATGTGGTGCACATCTGTCCATGAACTCACGGTGGCCGCTTCCACCGTCACGATGTGGTTGCCAGGCAGGTGGCAGGTGCGTAATTCTCTAGGGGCTGGGTTGTCGAGAGGGAGAGGCTGTACCATGTGCCAGGTAGCAGTGGGTTGAAGCCGGACATGGTTGCCATTAAGCCTGATGGGTCTGCAATTATCCTGGATGTCCAGGTTGACAATGGCAGCGTGGACATGGAGCAGACCTGGAGGGCTAAGAAAAGCAAGTACAACAGAAATTATTTGCGGTAATCAATGTCTCGGCACAAGAGAGTGGCTGCTGATAACATCAAGGTACTGGTGTGGGAAAAGTGCCACGGAGTTACGCGAGCTGGGCATCTCTGTGGGAGTAGGTACTCCGTGGTATCACCACCCGCGTCTTGCGCGGTTCATATCTTAACTGGTGGTCATTTTATAGGGGCACTTCCTTTCATCCCACTTCCTCTTTCCAACTTCCTTCATCTTCCTTACCCCCTCGGGCCGGCTTCAGGTAATGCTGGGCGTCTCTCCATTATTTGATTTATTTATTTATTTGTGTTTTATGGTGTTTCGTGAAATAAAATTTAAAAAAAATTGCACATATTATTTTATGGGCACGTTTCAGTGTACGTATATTGAAATTGAACAAGTGGAGAACACGTTGGACGTCATCCTCAGCAAACCTACGTGGATGTGGGGAGCAGAGATGGGAGCCAACTCCAAAGGCGTTGCCATCGGGAACGAGGCCGTATGGACCAAAGTGCCCGACCTGAACAGTAAAGCGTTGATCGGTATGGATCTAGTCAGGTTTGTGATCACTTAGATGTGGAATCCAATAACAGCGTTGTCGCTTATGATTAGTCGAAATGATCGTGTGCCTGTTCGTGCAGGTTGGGGCTGGAGAGAGGCGAAACGGCCGAAGAGGCGCTGAACGTGATTGTCGGGCTGTTGGAAAAGCACGGGCAAGGCGGCCCTTGTTCGGAAGACGGGAATCTCACGTACCACAATTCCTTTCTTATTGTCGACCCGAAAGAGGCCTGGGTGCTGGAAACGGCGGGGAAACTGTGGGTGGCACAGCGGTTCACAGGTGATTTTGTATGTACAGTGCGGAGCTACTTTGTTCCGACTGAAGTGTATCATTCAATAACGGCCGTTTAATTGTGTTTCCAGATGGGTTTAGAAATATTTCAAATTGCTTGAGCATAACGACAGGTGCTGACAAGATTTCTGACGGAGTAAAACAATATGCGATTGACAATAACCTGTGGAATGGTGAGGTAATGATTTTTGTATCTTGATTCAAATATTCCTACACGTAGTTGGCGAGTTTGCCGGTAGTGCAGAGGTCTGAATCTGTAGGAGATCAAGATGAATCGCTGATGACTCTTCTGCTTGTTTCTTTGATGCTGTAAATATTTTGGACGTGGAATTCCATGTGTTTACAGCATAAAATAAACATGTTGGACGAATTGAGCAGAGGAGACGTCATTAGAGAGTTTTCGCAAAAGTTTGGCCACTAGGTCGTTGTCAACTAAGGATCTCTAGGCTAATGATTAAGAGGAAAAAACCTGATGCTAACCGCTTAGATCGGATCGCTGATCCGATGGGTGACACTAACGTTAACGTTGAACTGTTCTCATCATATTCTCATCACTTGAAGATTTCCGTTTAAAAAGCTGTTTTTAGTTTCCATCTTCGCTAGTACAATTATACGGTTGTTCATAGACTAGCCAGGTACAGTTAATTAAGATTTTCCAGTCTTAAAGGATCACAGAAATATTTCCTATTACTATTTTCAAATGGAAAATAATGTAGGGTTGTCCACAGACACGAGACAAATTAGCCAAAAAATTAAAGGTTTAGCTAATTAAAGTTATTTGGCAAAAATAAGTGGGTAATAGGTAGACACTATTAGCCAAAAAACTGTAAGGTTGTCCATAGACATGGAGAAATTAGCCAGGTACAATTTATTGACATTTTCCAGTCTTCAAGGGCCACAGAAATATTTCCTAATACAGTCGGCGCCGCTTATTCTGGCGACGTTGTGACCAAGCCAAACGGCTACAATAAGGGAACTGCCACAAAAAGCGAAATGGGTTGAATCCAGTAGAACTCATTCAAAAAAAATGTACATACATATATGGCATTTATTTACATATGCAACAAATTATGCGTGTCAATTAAATTATGCTTATATGTGGGCCACTTGTCACAAACCTATGTACAATGACGTAAGCGAAATATGCTTAGGATGGCAAGCACACTTTTTCTCATCTCCGACCGATAGTGAGCCTTGAACGCCCGAATGATGCCCTGATCGCAAGGTTGAATCAGAGATGTAGTGTTAGCCGGAAGGAAAACGACATTAATGTTTTTCAAATAAACTGAGTGTTGATGATGTGCAAGTTTACTCAAGTGTTATCGCTAACACGAATGATGGGAGAGTGTGTTGTGATGACAAGTTTACTCAAGTGTTTCTCTGCTCTCTGACCTCGACTTTCGCCACATTAACCGAACTGGCTGCCACAATAAACAGATTTTTTTCTGCGTTGAATGTACGCGTTGATCCGTTCCGGGTCTTTTCTGCCATTATAAGCGGATTGCTCCACTAACCAGTGCTACAATAAGCGGCACCGACTGTACTGTTTCAAAAAAATATAGAAATTTAGAGTTTTTATACAGCAGAAAAACGGAAAATCGAGAGAAAAAAGGCGCACGCTATCAGTTACACCTACGCAACACAAACAAATAATCACAAATGCCGTGGAAGAAGGCAAGCAATGCGATGAGGTTTCCTTGGTGGAAGGTTAGTACGGGAAATGGCCCATACGACCTAGTGCTAGGTCGTTTACGTAGACCAGTTGTGCAAAATGATCCGAATTTACGTGAAAGTGGGGATGAACCCAAAGGCAAGATAAAAATATTAGAACTCAAAATTTGATCTGTAAGAGGTAAAAGGAAGAAAATGAATGACTCTATTAAAGGATTCAAAGCAAATTTAATTACGGAAAGCCGTTGATGAAATCGATCAATTATAAAACGAATATTCGCTGAGATAGATAGAATATGAAATTTCCAAATTCAAAGAAATTGAGAAATAAAATAGTGAGATCGAAATTAGAACAAAAGAAACCAAATTTTGCACAAACAAATTTTATCGGTACTCGATTAAAAGAAATCAAGGGAAAACTGGTGCCGTACGGTAACAGGAAAGGAAAATGGACTTATCAATTGGAGACTGGAAGACGGGAGGCAAAGCGATGATCGGAAGTCGCCAGTAGGAGTTTTCTTGGCAAGTCCCAATCCGTGACTTGAACTGCAACGAACAAAATATTAAGCAATATATTATGTTGCGTCGAAAGAAAGCCGTGCTCCGTTGAAATGATGGTAAAGACGTGAAACATACCGGTAGAGGGATTGGCGGAGAGGTATGGTAGTGCGAGGATGTAAGCAGCATTCGCAATTCCGGTGATCGTATATTTATCTTGTCTTGACGATCCCGAAGAGATCGACTGCAAAAACGGAAGATATCCTTGATTTGAGTACTTGCTCGGGAAAGTACCAACACGTGGTAGAAGCCCCGTGTCTGATGCAATACATACCGCTGGGAGAAAAGCCGAGACGAAATCACCAGTCTGCTTCGGAATCACGATGAGCCTTGTGTTTATTACACTGCCGAACGTTATTAACTGCTTCAATGTTAGATTGAAATAAACTCAACGAGAAAATAATATAAAATTCAGAGGTATTAAAGCGGTAAAAGGCCGGTAGACGAGACGGGAACATCGAGAAGACGAAAAGTGAAGGTTTTGGAGGTTTCCCCTCCGCTCTGCAAAAAGATGATGGCGGACGACCGGCTCACTGCGCATGTCTCGTGAGCCTGCCCAATGCAGCCAGCCGAAGACGCGCTTCATTTTAAACGATGAAATATTTCACGGCACACACTCCTCCCCAGCGGCTGAGGTGGGTAAATACCGCTTCAATTTGGAGGGATGCCAACTTCCAACATCCTTGCCTGAACAGTCTTGGAGCTTGCAGGTACCACCGGCGCTGACCGCGACAACAACGAAGGGTCCCTCGTATTTATGGCAGAGTTTGGCAGTGGACCTGTTGGCGGCAGAAGACAAGTTGTACGATAGATGAAGAACCTGGTCTCCAACCTTGAACTTGTCTGGTCGGCGACGCAAGTTATACCGGTGACTTTGAGCTGTGCTTGCCTGGAAGAGATTCTCTTCGGCCAAGTGATGCATCTCCTTTAGCTTTTCCAGACGAGTGGCCCATTCATCGGTGGTGAGGTTCACAGGCTGGCCTGGAGCGGCAGGAAGACGGGAGCGAAGAGAGTTGCAAGGTTGTATTTCTCGACCAAAGTTGAGGAAAGCAGGGGAAAACTTAGTTGAGCCATGCACAGCACTATTTAGCGCAAATTGGAAATCACCAATGTAAATATCCCAATGACTATGGCTAGATTGATCCACATAAGTGCGAATCAGTTGACGAACGTTGCGGTTTGCCCGCTCTGTAGGGTTCGCCTGACAATGATAGAGTGGTGTGGTGCGATGCTCTATGTTGTAAGCCTGCGCCATGGAACGTACTGATGAACTTACGAAGTTTGAAGCATTATCCGTAATTAGGACTGAAGGACTCCCATAACGGTTCAAGATGGTCGATCTGAACTTTGCAAGTATAGTGGAAGATAAAGTATTCCGAAGAGGAACAAGCTCGACCCATTTAGTAAACAGATCTTCGAAATCAAGAAGATATTTGTGGCCTGACGGGCTACGAGGAAACGGTCCCATGATGTCCGCCGAAACGGTGTGCCACGGATGGGTTATATAACGTGGATACATTAATCCTCGAGGAGGTTCATTCGATGGTTTCACCCGTTGACATAAATCGCACCTGCGAATGTAGCGAACTATGTCCTGATACATTCCAGGCCAATAATATAGTCGACCAACTCTCCAGTGAGTTTTAGCGATTCCCAAATGTCCGGACTGTGGTTCGTTATGGCACTCAGCTAGAATAGAAGCTCGTTGACTCCAGGGAACGACCAACTTCCAATCCTCACTGGGGTCTTCAAGTTCGGCCTTGAGAAAGGATTTTCGGTAAAAGAACAAAGTGCTGCCATCAACCTTCCAATCTGGATGATTCTCTGTATTGGCCCTTACTCGGTAAATTTTATTCTTGTACCAGTCGTCGCGCGAATGATCCATTGCAGGAGTATCAGAAGAGTTGGGAGAAGAAGTGACAGCGTTGAGATCAGCATGCTTGGAAATTCTTGAGAGAGCATCGGCAACGCAGTTCAATTTTCCCTTACGGTATTCAACCCTATAGTCATAAGGTTGTAACCTCAGGGTCCATCTAGCCAGACGTCCGGATGGATTCTTTAGTTCCAGCAGCCACTTCAAACAGGAATGATCGGTAATTACTGTAAAAGTGCTACCTTCGAGGTATTGGCGGTTCTTTTCGATGCCGTAGATCACCGCCAGACACTCCTTTTCTGTAACAGAATAATTACGTTCGGCACTAGATAAGGAGCGTGAACAATAGGTAATGACACGCTCGACGCCACCCTGGATTTGGACTAGTGCTGAACCAATTCCGTAATGACTGGCGTCAGTTTGCAATATAAACGGAAGATCGAAATTTGGCCTAGCCAAGATTGGAGCTGAAGTCAAAGCGCTTATAAGGGACTTGAAGGCAGTGTTTTGATCATCAGTCCAATTCCAACTTCTCTTTTTGCTGAGTAGTGAAGATAAGGGTGCGATAATGGTAGAGAAATTGGGAATAAACCTCCGATACCACCCGGCCATACCCAAAAACCGCCGAAGTTCCACTAGGTTGCGCGGAGGAGGATAATTGGTTACAGCTTCCACCTTTTCGGGATCAACGCTGATGCCATCGGCATTAACACGGTAGCCCAAGTATCGGACTTCGCTGCAGCCGAATTCACACTTGTCCTGGTTGATCTTGAGGCCAGATTCTGAAAGCCGACGGAAAACTTCTTTAAGCAATTCACAGTGCTGCGTGAAGTCAGATGTACATACCAGAATGTCATCCATGAAAACTATGACTTGAGGATACATATCAAGGAATATTGAATCTGCAAGGCGCTGAAACGTTGCTGGAGAATTTGTACACCCAAACGGCATGAAACGAAAACGGAAGAGACCTCTACCAGGAACAATGAATGAGGTTATGTCCCGACTGGTCTCATCAGCCAAGGGAACCTGTAGAAACGCCTGCTTCAAGTCTAACTTGGATAAGTAGACAGCCTGTCTCAGACTGTCGAGCAAGGCATTCATGTTTGGCATAGGATACGAGTCTTTTTTAGTAATACTGTTAATCTTACGAAAGTCAATACAGAATCTGTAGGAGTCACCTTTGCGCACCATGACGACTGGAGAACTCCACGGTGCGTGACTAGGCTCTACTATGCCACTCTCAAGCATACTATCTAGCTCCGTATGCATAGCATCCAAAACCTTGGGAGAGTAGTTATAGGCTCGCTGCTTTATAGGGACGGAAGAGCCAACATCAATACGGTGGGAAACCCTCGAGGTGACACCAGGGGATTTCTCCAAGGTCGACAATCCTTCAGAAACTATCTGATTTAAAATCACTCGTTGAGCATCTGTAAGATTCTTGATATTACCGCAATTTACAGTTTGTAACGGGTCTATATTTCGAGAAGAAAAATGTGATTCTGAGAACTCAAATGTCTGATTAGGTAATCCAGGAAGAGACCAAGTGTTCTTACTAGGATTGGTAATAATTCCGGTTTTCCTGATAAAATCTAATCCCAGAACTATAGGAAAAGACAGTGTATTTAGAAATAAAAATTCAAATTCGATCATCTGCGGACCAAGGTAGCATTTGGTGGGATACGATTTGAAGATTTTAGTCTGAGTGCCATTGGCCATTTGGGCAACAACCGCGCGAGGAGAGTTCTTCAAATCAGCTTCTGTGAGTCCTAGAAGATGCAGGCCCTGTTCTCCTCTAAAAGAAAGAGAGGATCCAGTGTCGTAGAGAGAAGGGATGCATATTGAACTCGTCATGTCCTGATCGCACTGATGAAATATTAAGGGAAGAGATAATAATACGGGCCGAGAAGAAATATTATTCAGGTAGGATCGATAAGTTGATGAAGGTAAATATGAGGAACAAAGGTACGAAGAAATGTTCACAAGCGGTACGTTCTCTTCCATGGAAGAGTCTTGAGACGATAAGGAGGAATGGTTTACTGTTGACGTAGAGGTAGAAGGCAACGATAATAACGGAAGGTCTTGCTGAAAGGAAGTCGGCCGGACCTTTACGATCGGCTCCCTTTGTCGTTTTCCGACGTACACGAGGGACAGGTTCTGATGGTCACACCCGCGTAGCCACAACGATAACAAAATCGTCTTCTAGGTTTTGGACAAACACCATAAATATGCGAGTCGGCACCACAGTTCCAACATACCAGCTGGGGCTGACTTGTGGCACTCGAATCCTTGGAAATGACTGGTTTTGGACAAGAATTTGAGGGATCGGAATTTTGTGGGATAGATTTGACAGGTTTAGTGCTCATATTTACCGAACTAGGTTCTTTATGTGAAACCTGGTAAACAGGGATCCTGTCAGATTTCTTCTGAAATGTGGAAGACGAGGAAGAGGAGGTAGGTTCGGAATCTTTTGGACGTGAAGAACGAATCGGTATAATGGGTTTCAATAATTCTTCCCTACGGCTCATTTCAGTTACAAAATCTATTAAGTTCCGATGAGAAGGAATTGTGGATGAAGTATATTCTTCTTCAAACGCTCGTCTAGTACCTGGGTCTAGGTGTCCGAGAGAAATGTGCAGCTTGACGAAGTCTAGAATATCCAAGTTTTCTAACTTAGATAAGGAGATCCAATTATTTTCGTGAACGTTCAAGAAATTTTGCAAGTCAGCATATGAAGGATTATGAAGAGGTTTGAATTCGAGAATTCTATTCATAAAATGAGAGGCTAGCCGACGCCGGTTTTGGTATCGAGCAACCAAGGCCGCCAAAGCTAACGGGTAGCTCTCAGCAGTTAAAGGAAAACTAGCGATAACAGACTGTGCGTCGCCCTTCAGACAGGATCGTAAATACTGGAGTTTTTTGACATCTTCGCCCGCCAAAGAAGGATCAGAATCGACAAGGGAAATGAATAGAGAGTGAAACGCTGTCCATTCTTCTATCTTCCCCGAAAAGGACGGTAATGAAATTCTGGGAAGGTGTGAGGAAGAGGTGTTAGGTGCGGTACCAGCGGGTTCCCTAGTCACAATATTTGCCTTCCTTAAATTAATATAGTTACTACGGGCTATATCTATCAATTCAACAGTCCTACAGTAGTATTGGGTGACCTCCAATTTCCATGACTTAAATACCTCAGGTACGGAAGCATTAAAACATCTGACTCTATCAGACAGATTTTCAAGTTGAGCTTCAATTCTATTTAAACGATCGTACGAGGCAGCAAATGAACTAACATTTTTATCAGTAAGTTTTCCTGATTTGTCAAATAGAGCTTGAGCGCTTGCATAGAGTGTCTCACGCTCTGCGACTAACTTATTCTGATTCAATTTGACATCGGCCTCTTCTACTGAAACATCCGAAGATTCGGTTCTAGGCATACCTACTAAATGTTACGTACGGCACACAGCAACTATTATAAATTCAATGAAATTTTTCCGAGAAAATTACCAAGACAATTTTTTATTTTTATTTACTTACTCGACGTTGGGCGCCATTTATTTATCTGTGCAAAATGATCCGAATTTACGTGAAAGTGGGGATGAACCCAAAGGCAAGATAAAAATATTAGAACTCAAAATTTGATCTGTAAGAGGTAAAAGGAAGAAAATGAATGACTCTATTAAAGGATTCAAAGCAAATTTAATTACGGAAAGCCGTTGATGAAATCGATCAATTATAAAACGAATATTCGCTGAGATAGATAGAATATGAAATTTCCAAATTCAAAGAAATTGAGAAATAAAATAGTGAGATCGAAATTAGAACAAAAGAAACCAAATTTTGCACAAACAAATTTTATCGGTACTCGATTAAAAGAAATCAAGGGAAAACTGGTGCCGTACGGTAACAGGAAAGGAAAATGGACTTATCAATTGGAGACTGGAAGACGGGAGGCAAAGCGATGATCGGAAGTCGCCAGTAGGAGTTTTCTTGGCAAGTCCCAATCCGTGACTTGAACTGCAACGAACAAAATATTAAGCAATATATTATGTTGCGTCGAAAGAAAGCCGTGCTCCGTTGAAATGATGGTAAAGACGTGAAACATACCGGTAGAGGGATTGGCGGAGAGGTATGGTAGTGCGAGGATGTAAGCAGCATTCGCAATTCCGGTGATCGTATATTTATCTTGTCTTGACGATCCCGAAGAGATCGACTGCAAAAACGGAAGATATCCTTGATTTGAGTACTTGCTCGGGAAAGTACCAACACGTGGTAGAAGCCCCGTGTCTGATGCAATACATACCGCTGGGAGAAAAGCCGAGACGAAATCACCAGTCTGCTTCGGAATCACGATGAGCCTTGTGTTTATTACACTGCCGAACGTTATTAACTGCTTCAATGTTAGATTGAAATAAACTCAACGAGAAAATAATATAAAATTCAGAGGTATTAAAGCGGTAAAAGGCCGGTAGACGAGACGGGAACATCGAGAAGACGAAAAGTGAAGGTTTTGGAGGTTTCCCCTCCGCTCTGCAAAAAGATGATGGCGGACGACCGGCTCACTGCGCATGTCTCGTGAGCCTGCCCAATGCAGCCAGCCGAAGACGCGCTTCATTTTAAACGATGAAATATTTCACGGCACACAGTGGCATCCAACGTGGACGAGCTAAGTTAGGTCGTTTCCACCCAATCGTGCGCATGCACAGTTCGCACTTTTCTTCGTACGTAGGCCTTAGCCCGTCAACGGGCTGGTAGCCAAACCTTTGCGAAAACTCTCGATTGATTCATTCTGACCTCTCACAGTTCCTACACGCCATTGCCATTGGCTGAATAATTATTATTGACGATGGGGAGGTGAGCCGCAACAGCGCTGCAAAGTTCTGGTCACATGGGTATATTATTCTACTGGACTTAACAGAAATGCTGAAAATACATTTATTATTTCTTTCATGTGCAATAATTGAAATAGCTATTTGTGATGGTTTCCACCAATTTTGCCCCCCAAAAACACGAATTAGGCTCCTATTGTTGGCAGATTATCTTTGATCATTGATAGTGCCATTTAATTATCTTGAATCACCTGTTGATACAACTTCTAGCGTTATTATACGAATTTATGGTGATTTCAGATAATTTCCCATGTTTTTGACTCATAAAAAATGAATTTTGGGAGCTGAACCTTTGTTAATACCACAGTTCTTCACTCTAACAGGTGTGAAACTGTTGTCAGAGAACCGTTACTTCGGTATTACCTAGTTTCCATCCACGGTATTATAAAGAATGATTCCCTGGAAATAATCGACTTATCGGTTTGTGTATGTGTGTGTGGAAGTCTTCATTTACTGTCTGAAGAAGCAACAGAAACGGGACCGATCAAGTGGCCTGTTACTCGATACCAAAGCCAAATCGCCTGAGCTCCTGCGCTCTTCTGAACCTCCTGTACATATTTCGCTGTAACACCCCATTCAAACGCCCATTTTATCCCACCTTCCTGACGAAACAACTCTTTTTTTGTATTGCACAGTTTTTGTACGACTACGTAACAGTTGATACGAAAATTTTCTGAAAACGTCTAGAACGAAAGGTGTTATACCAACAGCTCATCAACAACAGACTGCTATTGGTTGAGTTCGAGTTGTTTCCAAAAACACCGAAAACGAAAAAACATCCATAACGAAAGGTGTTATCAACAAGCGACTGTTATTTACAACTGTTGTTGATAACAGTTATTCTTGGGCAGCCAACAGCCTGTTGTTGTTCTCGGAAAATAGCAATAACGCCCCACCACTCATCCAAGATTTCTCTGTGGATAGGCAGTGTTCGATCGGCGTGTGTTCATGTTTGGCTAGTTGACTCAATAATGCAATGAATCCTCAAATGTTGATTTGAATTTGAATTTTACGCTTGTAGGGTGAACTAGATTGGACAGCTGCTTTCGGAGATCCCAGCCCGAGAGGGAGGTTGGAAAAAGGTCGCGACCTGCTCTGTCAACTCGCTGCTGACAAGTCTTTCGGTGTGACGAGAATGATGAAAGTAAGTTTGAGGGCAGGTACTTAATTTTTGTTTTTGGTTTATTATTTTCAATAATGAACCATTGGAATCGAGCATGAAAAAACAAAAAAATTCTAACCCTCCCCCCCCCCCCCCCCAATTTGCTGTTTTACGTTTCAAGGTATGTAGAATCCCAAAATGCAATAAAAATATTTCTGTCTGTCCGCCGTACGCCGTACTGGCCACTTTTCTTAGTTACCATGAAACAAAATTGATGAAATTTGGGTTATAGGTTCCGTTCGGGGTCAAGTTGGTCCTCGAAGCTCGGCGTTACTGTCAGTCATCTCAAGGCTTCGGCACACAGGACGCTTTATAACGCGGCGGTAAGGGAACGCGCGTTCTTCTCGGCGTTCAGCGATATGGCTACGTCACACACACAGCGTTATCTGGGCGGCAGATCCAGTATTGTGTAGGTTCACTGAATTAAGCCATGAGCAGTTCAGATGAGGAAGAAGTTCTGCTCCTTCTAGCTTTAACTGAGAGCTGTGGAAGGAAGAAACGGTGTTGGATACACCCAATCAATAAAAAAAGAGAAGAACTTGGTGAATTCCACCGTCTGTGTCGAGAGCTGCGCTCAGATGAAGATAGTTTTTTTGTATATTTACGCATGTCTCGACAAAGTTTTGAGGACCTGCATGATCTACTGCAGCCGAGTATTGAGAAGATCACCACGAACTGGAGGAGACCTGTTGAAACTAGGGAAATTTGTTGTAATAATCATGTGAAGAGTATCATACAAACGCACAAACTTTCGCACTTGTTCAATAAGTTTTTCTGTTTCTTCGCCCATGTTGATGCACTAACGCGCGTTAACTTTTGTAATTTTCCACAACCCGAATAGCTAACGCAACGTTCCGGGACTACGCGCTGAGTTTTAATGCAGCCATTGTGGCAGGGATGATGCAAACTTGACTCATACAACCGTATCGCCGTAACGCGACGGTACAGAAACGCCAAGCGTCGCGTTATAACGCGTTCTGTGTGCCGAAGCCTTAAGGGGTTCAAAATAGGGGTTGAAATTTTCAAAACGCCTATACCTTTTTTTACGTGAATCTTTTTACGGTTTTAAATAGTTCTTGAACTTACGAGTTTTTTAAGACCACCCGGAGCATCGTACGTCCAGCCGTTCGTTCACAGTAAGGCCCCGAAGTTTGCACCGACAGGCATTTTTGACTCCGTAGCTCGAAAACATTCGATAGAAGGGTAAAGTTTTTTTTACGTTATTAAATTTTTCTTGAGCTAAACAATTTTTTGAGGCCTCCCGGAGCATTCTACGTCCAGCCGTTCGGGTGCACCAAAAAGCTTCGTCAACACGATCGTGAATCAAACGGTATAAATCCGGCCCGGATATCATCACCAGGGAGCACCTGATTATAATCAAGGATGGCTGTATGAAGTCGAGTTGGTTGTTCTGCGATATTATTTCATTTGATAAGTGATGGACTGTTGGATTTTGTTGGTAGGTACTTCTGAAACTTGAACAAACGTTGAAGTATTATTGATGGGTAAATTATTACACAATGGTAAATTATTACACAACGGTAAATTATTACGCAACAGTAAATTATTACAGAACGGTAAATTATTACACAACGGTTCATCTACCAAGAAGGGGCTGGATTTTGTTGATAGGTACTTTTGCAACTTGACCAATCGTTGAAGTATTATTGATGGGCAAGTTATTACACAACGGTTCATTATACTTGACCACGAGTGTAGGTAATGACCACAGAAAACAGTGATCTATGCAGAAGGGCATCTATTTCACTCCACATCAACAATTTCCCTTTAGAACTTCATTATTTGCGTTTCTTTTTGCCGTTTTAGTTACTGTTTGTCATCGGCTGTATTATTTTAGCAACATTTAACTCGTGATTTAGGGAGGTACCTAGTAACGAGTAACCTAACCTACGGAGTGTCTGCGATCTACATAATATGTATAGAATAGTACATATTATATTATATAGACGGGTTATCTATACAGAGAGCTGTGATCTGTAACAGAAGGGTATTCGGTACAAAATAATAAACGGTTGTGCAGGGATTTGCAGCGTTTTTCTGAAAGTATTTGAATTGACAGGTACGTATAAATCAATCAACTTAATCATGCGGCTAATGGAAATTGGGTTGTGGCTGTTCCAAGGGAGACCGAAGTTCGATGGTGTTCCGGGTCCCATACGAATTTCGTCGCATTTGGATCATTAGTAGAGACCGCGTGTGCGCAAACGTGAAAATTTGAATGAACCATCATAACTCACCACCTGCAGTGGTCCAAACGAACCGTCTTTCATTAAAATCTGGTTCAATTACTAGTATCATCGTTCAAACCTCGTTAATACGGGTAATGTCGCTCTTAATTTCCCCAACGGCCCAGATTTTTAATAAAAAAATTCCTCACTTTCGAACTATCCTGGAACATATCCTACAAAATACTGCCTATTATGAACACAGGTAAGTAATTCCACCCATATTACCTACCAAGGCTGAGCCATGTAATAATCCATAGATTACTCTAGATCTAAACCATATTGTGTCCCTTATTATGCTGCTCAGCTGGGGCTGTGCCAAATTGCCTAGTAAGGGGGAGTGTTGAAATATGTACTCACCTAAGCTGTGATTGAATTTCCAAGGAACTTCGCTTAAACTTTCCACTCAGGCGTGCCTGAGATTACACGGTGTTCAGATATTGCAAATATAAAAATTTAATTTAGTACCAGGATTGTTATGACAGGGATGTCTGAAGCCTAGAAACAGTGGGAACGTAATCGACAGCAAACGCCTGTTGCAAAAATGAATTTTTTGTTATCATTATCAGGTGGAACATGTGCCGCGAAATTTGTTGTGGAACATTTACTTTGGATAATAGATCGGTACTCAAGTATTCATCGGGAACCATTGCAAGATCAGAGAGTTTACATTGTTCCTCACATTCCTGAGGGTGGAATGGTAACTATGGATACTAAAATAGTGTCAAAGTATCCACACTAGCTACCACTCTTTGGAACATGGAGACGATTTCATTCTTCAGGTATCAGCATCACACACAGTCAATGTGTAGTCAACTGTTCAACCATACGTGCGGCTGAAAATTGCCCATTAAAGATTGGTGAATTAAGAATCCTCATAATCCATATTATTGTTTTTGCTGATTAGCAGTAATAGCTGGACAGTTTTCTGAAACGGTGGTTTCTGATGATTATTATGCGAATTTAGGACATCGTTGTCTTTACTAAACAAAAATTATAGGGATTCGATTCTCTGTAGGTCTTGCGGGATGAAGAAAGTGGCATCTGCATGAAACTCGACAGCCCTGGATCGATTACTGCCTCTTCACAAGTGAGTATACCCAAGTACCTTTCATATTGTGGCGCAGTCTAATTATATACAGCCAATCTCAATGATATAACTTTATTGTGTGTGTGTGCCTATTAGGCCCACTCACCAAAAATTTTAAATGAGTTTAACCTGGAAGAGGTTGCAAATTAACGGAGTTTAGCGCTCACTGTCTTTCACCAGAGCTCTGTGCGAGTTTAAACTCCCACCGAGGCGGCTCGAGTTTGAACGCTCGAAATCCGGCAAGTTAACGTCACTAATCTCCGTTAGCCGTGAGATCCCAATATGGTCAGCTTACAGCTGATTTTTGGTTTTGTTGTTATACGGTTGTGAAATGAATTAGCGAGAGTTGGCATTGTATTGGTATTTACTCTGTACTATGTATTCCACAATGATATTATAGGTACCTTACCTCGTGACTGGAGTCGTCGTAAATCAGAAATCACTTTGGCAATTTACGGTTTATTATTAAAGCGGAACAATGGAAGCGGGAATCGACATCAGCTGAGTGGTGGTTGTTGTTGTTTTGACGAGTTTATAGTCCCGGCACGTCATATTATCCAACCTTTGCTTGGACATTTTAACTAAACTCTGTCAGGCAAACTCCGTTATTTCAAACTGGGTTTAACCGACATTTGGGTTAGTGAAAGACGCCAGCTGCCTTTCCAGGTTTAAATCTCGAGGTTAATTTTAACGGAGTTTTGGCTAAACACCTTTAAATAATAAAATTTTCTGGTGAAAGCCTGTAGGTAATTTTAAAATTATTGATGCTATAAGTAATAAACTGGATTAAACCATTTTCATGGGGTAACAAATTTGACTTCTTTTTTCAGGTGTCCTTGTTGTATCCAGATCGGCCCTGCGCTCACTGGTTTACCGGTACACCCGACCCATCCGTTTCCGTATTCAAGCCGTTTGTCTTTACCCCCGGTGTCAAAATATCCCACCATACTGTGGCTCAGCCTGGAGAGGTGAGTTTATCCTTACTGATCAACGTAAACTGTTACTCAGGCACTTGTTCGCTTACTGTGTTACATTCAAAAATCACGATGGTAACCCGTGATTATCATTGCTGTCAAACTATGTCGAGTAGAAACAGGATGATGAAAATCAAAGTATTTGTTGAAGAAACTTGCAAATCTACATTACGTGGATAGAACTTGATCATGGATAATATCAAATATCCAGGACTTTGAGGACACGGGCAAACAATGGCTCGTTGGTAGGCATGGGTAAAATAACGCATAGCTGTTACAAATTAGCAGTTACTGAAAAAGTAGACGTCACTACTTCAAGTCCATAATAGCTACAATTAGGCCGCTACGGAAATACAGATTGTATCAACACACGCAGAAGACACCTTCACCATGGTAACAGGCTGACAGCTAGGGGAATTTTTTAACCTTTGAAACGCTTTGTAACAGTTATTCGCTATTTTTGTAATCGTTGTGTTACAATTTCCTCTGTTAACGAGGTAGCCATGAAACCGAATAACCTAACCCAAATAGTTTCTCCCATTCCACCATGCTATTAAATTTCAAACAACCATTATTTTGTAACTGTTATTTTAAACTGTTACTTTTTTGGAAAATAACAGTTTTGCATTATGCAAAGGTAACTGAAACGCTCATCGCTACTAGTTGGAACTAACCTACTAGAGCTGGCAAGAACGTTAGTATTGTATAACAGTGTAGAAACTACCTCCCACGGAGATTGTTCAACAGCTGTAGTGTAACTGATTGTGGGGGCTCGTGTATGAGCCAGATTTGGGGTCATCCAGGATTTTACGTACTCACGCATACACGTACCTGTTGGCCGACCAGTGACAAACACAACTGCCTTATCATTGTCGTCTTATCCTTATCATGCAGTGGTGGGTATCGGTTAGTTGCCATGACGGGCAGAATATACAAGCATTCCTCATTATAAAGCAACTGCTCGCTCGCTTGACCAGGCCATGTCCTGTAGGATCCATTGACCCAACAGTGGACAGTGAATTCAATCGATTGATGTTGAATAACCTACAACGTTCTCGGGGAACCACATTCTGGTTGGTTTACCCAACCAAAAAATATGTGACATTTATTCAAGAGCCATACTTTTATTGTATCAAAACGAGTTATGCAGCTGGGGCCGTTAATTTAAAAAATAAATTAAAAAACGCTGCAAATGCTGTAAACACACGGTTCATTTACCTGTATAGGTGCCCCTTCTGTGCCGTACCAGAGCCGACCGAGCCAATCACTGAGTGGGGCCTCACTGTGGAACGAACGGCTGGACGTGCAATGCTCCAGGTGGTCTCAAAAAATCCTAATATTCGGTGTCAACCCTATTTTTCACCACTTAGAGAAGACTGACAGTGACACCGAGCTTCGCAAACCAAATAGACCCCCAAATGGGGTCTACTAACAAAATTTCATCAATTTTTGTTCATGATAACTAAGGAAAATACAAAGTATGGCGATGGGCATAAATTTGTTTATTCCATTTCAGATACTACGTACATTGAAATGCAAACAATCAATTTTTTTTTCTCATGCTTGATTCCAAAGGTTTGTTATTGAAAATAATAAACCAAAAATTTGGGGGATGGGGGGCTATGTGCTGGCGCACTCTGAACACCTGATATTTTACACCACAGGGGCTGAGCCAGTCAGTTGGCACAATGCTGCTCACCATGGATACTAAATTGGTATCCACACTACCCTGTGATAACCATGTTATCTATACTGTCAAACGGTAACCGCTTCTTACTTTCAAATAAACCCAACAAAGCTCTTCGATACCTTATTGGGGTTCTCTTTCTAGATGTATTGGGACTACGTCCTAATAAAATCATAACAAATCTAAACTTCACTGTCGCATTTCATGGTTATATCCACAGAGAGAACACAACCTGTACAAACTCCACAAGGCCGCCGTCAAAGCGAAGCCCTCAGTTCTCGATCAGCTGAGAGCGATGGAAGACGTTAGCGTCATTGAAACAACTAATTTCATCTCGAACTTCTCCTCGCAATCCTCACTTGACGAGTTGGACGAACTTTTCAAGGACGTCGTCGAAACCGAAGTCAAATTCTACAAGTAAATCGATGTTTGTCGCTATGTTATTATTTTTAGATTCGCAATCTTCATTTCAAAGATGGCAGAATTATTCCAGAAAGTTCGGATGGTGAATGGTGAACTGTAGGACCTCGTTCTTGTTCAGGGGTCGTAGTGAGTTTTTCCATTCCGATGAAATGTAGCACATTAGACACAAAAACAACAAATCAGTCGAGGGGAATAAATCCCGAAGTTATGAAAATGGGCACAGTAAAGGTGCTCGCACACTATGCGGGAATAGGACAGGAAACACTGTGGGTAGGACGTGGGATGCCGGACTGCTGCAGCTGCCGCGTCCTGCGCCTATGCCTATGTTTGGCAGGGCATTCCTCAACTGTCTTTCCCCCACCAGTTGCCATGATCCGCTCATTTCACGCTCTCCTCGTTCTTGAAAAACTGTTTCGACTCTGTGGTGCACAGGAGGGGGAACGTCCCGTGCCACGAACCGACGTTTTTCTCTCCGAGAGCGATGACTGCGGATCCCATCCTGTGCCTGTCCCGTGCCATCACCGCGGCGTCCCGCCCAGTGTGCTGATATCCGTTCAAATACGCAGAAGCGAAAAAAAAAATACGACCCATGTTCCACCACTCCTGTTTCCGCGTCGTGTGCGAGAAGGTTAGGTTGTTCCTTGTTGCCTAAGAATGAAGGGAATAAATTAAATTCAGAAGGGAATAAATGAAGTCCTGGAGTGTTCTGGGAGTAGTAGATTATAAAACATCATGCTAGAACCACCCCCTTCCCTGTTTGAAACCATTTACAACGAAGAAAAATACAATTAACCCCGTAAAAATGTGAAAAAATACTGAGCAAAATGTGAAAAATTCCAAGTTGTGAAACATCCGAGGCTTGTAGGTCCTAAACTGTTGGCTCCAACGTAGAAAATCCGTACGGCCATTTTTGTAGGAAATTTTGTTCGCTTCAATTTTTATTTTATGGAATTTTTCGCTACAAGCAACAGTTTGTGAGATATATACACACAAAAAAGCTGAAAAAAGTCCTTTTTAGAGTCACCTCCCAGGACTTTTTATTCCCTTCATTCTTTGGTAGGCAATTAACAAATGTACGAATTTTTCTTTGATTTCTCTAATTTGACGTTGCTCAGTCCACCTTAAAGAATTCAACTTTATACGAATTTGAATAGAATTTGAATTTTTTCTAAATATAACCGTTCATACTTACTTTAAAAGGCAAAATTTGCTGAATTTTATGACTTGTTTAATTTCATCACCAAGTAATAGTCAGTAGAAGTGCCAATCTCTGGTCATGTAGAGGCAGTTGTTACAAGACTGAATATTTGTCTGCCAGTAATCTGACGTCTTTGAAGTGAAGAATATGATTATTACATTTCAGCAGTTTACGCAGTTTATACTTTACACCACTTCAAATTCTGTTGCTTTTAGTATCACTGTGTAAGTAAGCCCTATAAAGTATTTAAATACTTGAATTTATTCATCCCATTTTTTTCTTGCAAAGAAAAATACGGTAAAGTACTTAACAGCTAGGTTACTTAACTAGCTAAGCCTTGAGCTTCAATTTATTCTATGCAGTGGCATTGAGCATCCAACATTTATTACTAACTTACCTAATGTTCACTATACGAGTATAATATAATTATTATGTAGTTTTATTACTGTGTAAATTCTATACGTGATCAAAATTCAACCAGTGATGGATCCAGGGGGGTGGCTACAGCCCCTTCCCAATTTCTCCCTCCCCTCTTTTTATTATTATCCAGGAGTATCCATGGTTGCTCTTTATGGTGTCAGTCTTTACAGGGGAGCCCAAGTTACCCCCTCCCCGCTCCAAAATTCTTCTTGCTGTGGGTTTCAGACATAATTTCATTCACGAGCTCCCAGATTCAAGGAAAATATTCTTCCCGTGTAGTATTATATCGTCGGTACCACGCCAAAGTCGCCAAACTGAAATTTTCGAGGATTTCACTTTTGAACTGTTTCTAAGTTGTTTAGGGCTACTCCACACTATGTCATAAGCACAACCAATTATAATAACCCCAGTTAGGTGTTTTCAGAGCAAGTCACTTTCGCCAATGTGAGAAATTGGATTTTTCCACTTTGCCAAAGTCGCCAATCGGCACTTAGGTGAGTTTGGCATGGTGGGTTTTTCTCATTCCTTCAATTAGGTGCTTCACTCGAAACGAGGAAGCTAGCAGCTCGTAACCATAGGGATGAAGATAATGACCTTTCCAAGAGTGATGAAACTGTCCTTGCTATAAAAATGATTTGGAGGCTGTACTTAACGTTCCTAAAGGGTGCGCTGGACAAATTTTCTATCTGCGGAAGTAGGCCGTGTACAATTTTACGATATACGACCTTAATTCGCATGATGGTGACTGCTTTGTTTGGGACGAAACTGAGGGAAGAAGAGGGGCTAATGAAATCGCATCCTGCTTGATGCTGTATTTAAAAAGGAAAGTCCAACAGCACAACAGCCCAACATCACTCAGATGCTAATGATGTCCGACTCTAGTTCCGGGCAAAACAAAAACTCTTTGGTTGCATCCATGTGCATTCATTTGCTGAAAACCACTTCTTTGAAACTGATCAGGCATGCATTCTTCGAACCTGGTCACTCAGAAATGGAATGCGATTCTATCCATTCCAAGGTAGAACGAAAAGCTAAGAATGTGCCAGTTTACAGCCCGGAAGGTTGGGCCCAGATGATCAGGACAGCGAGGACAGGCCCTAGGCCTTTCAATGTATCGATGCTGGCCCACCGACTTCCTCGATTTCTCTGAAGTGAGCAACTCACTCAAAGGAGCCATACCATGGAGGAAGGCGGTCTCCATCAGATATGAGAAGACAGAAAACGGTCGGGTTGATGTTTTTTATCAATGTGAGCATGACGGTGGTGTGGTCGAAGTAGCGACGAAAACTAAAAGGGGAAGACCAACGAATCAAGAAGTGGCACCTGTCAGAGCGTATAGACAACGCCTTCCAATTTCAGCTGTAAAATCAAAAGATCTACTGCAGATGTGCCGTGATCTGACTATCCCCAAAGGTTATCACGCCTTCCTTTCGAGTATCAGATCCTCGGCCACGACGCGCGATTGCCTTCCAGCCCCAAATGAGTCCGAAGTGTCGTAATACGAACATTAAGGAAAAAAATTAATGTTCCTAACGTTTATCCACCATTGAATGAATTTTACCATGAATTGTATGAATTAAAATAAGAGTTTTACCTTTCACCAATCTGTTATTTTTTTAAATTTATGCTTTGCCAAATCCGCCAATGTGCACTTATGACCCAGCAAGTGAGAAAAAGGACCAAAAAGCATATGGGACGTGTAATTATGTCTACTAAGGTTCTTTACGAGTGATTCCGAGAAGCATATAGTGTTTACCCTATTTTTCAGGGCGTGGCAAAATCTTTAAACTCGATTTTCTCGAAACCATGAATTGGCAGATTGGCAACTTTGGCGTGGTGCCGATATGTCCCAGCAGTTTGTGTGGTGTGATCGGAAACGAAAAGGAACTGGGATGAACTACTGAACTAACTCAAAAGAACTGCTCCAGCGAACTAGCTGAACTTCAGTCCCTCAAATGAACTACTGTTACCCACCACTAGCCTACACTACTGCGTTCTTGTCCCCCCCCCCCCCCCCTCCGTTCTCAAGCCATTTTGCAGCCCCTGGCCACTGATAACAACACGAATAACGTTGTTCATTGCAAACCGACTCCTGAATCACTGGACTAGTTACCAGTTCACCACTCACTATCACTGAATTTTCAACACACGTAGAACTCCATTTGCCACAAAAGATAATGCGGAAGTAATCCAAACTGAAAGGCTAATGAAAGTGCAAATTACAGTATATTTGAAAGCCTGCATCTTAAAGTGAAATTAATTAAATCATTACTCACCAGCTCTTAATTGGGCTCTTCTGGATCCGCCTCTTTGCTCGACTCGAACGCTGTATACCAAAAATTTCGCTTGAGTTCTGTAAGTGTACTTGATTTTTTCCTTTGGTATTTGACATTACGAATTCCACGGTTTTCGTCAATATAAGTTGATGATTGTGTTCTCATTATGGTTGTAATCCACTCGTGAGACTACGTTAATAGTAACAAGGTTGTCATCTGTTATTTTGGCTTAGAGCCCCATTATTGATATAGTGAATCAGTGTCCAAATTTATTTTCAGTGCATGTTGATCAAATTTTTAGCTACTCCAAACGAAATGTTTATTGGTGTAGTAGGTGGGTGACGTGTTTAGTATAGGTCACACCGAGTTGAACCTCCGCTTGTTGACGAAATTGACAACATGTCCAATCTGATTGGACCCAGAATATCCAGTTTGATAGACTATTTTGGCAAAATATCCAGTCTGACTGGGCCCAAAATATCTAGTTTGATAGGTTATTTTGGGAAAATATCCAATCTGATTGGACCCAAGATATCCAAATTTTTTTTTTGGGCAAAATGACCAATCAGATTGGACATTTTCCCAATCTGATTGGACCTAAAATATCCATTTTTATTGTTTTTTTGGCAAAATATCCGATCTGATGGGTTATTTTGGCGAAATATCAAGTTTGATTGGACCCAATTTTGGAAAAATATAAAATCTGATTGGACCCAAAATATCCAGTTTGGTCCCAAAATATTGGTTATTTTGGCAAAATAACCAATCTGATTGGATATTTTTCCAATCTGATTGGACCTAAAATATCCATTTTTATTGTTTTTTGGCAAAATATCTGATCTGATGGGTTATTTTGGCGAAATATCCAGTCTGATTGGACCCAGTTTTGGAAAATATCCAATCTGATTGGACCCAAAATATCCAGTTTGATTGGTTATTTTGGCAAAATAACCAATCAGATTGGACCTAAAATATCCATTTTTATTGTTTTTTGGCAAAATATCCGATCTGATGGGTTATTTTGGCAAAATATCCAGTCTGATTGGACCCAGTTTTGGAAAAATATCCAATCTGATTGGACCCAAAATATCCATTTTGACCTACCTAACCTAAGATCAGATTGGATATTTTCCCAATCTGATTGGACCTAAAATATCCATTTTTATTGTTTTTTGGCGAAATATCCGATCTGATGGGTTATTTTGGCGAAATATCCAGTCTGATTGACCCAATTTTGGAAAAATATCAAATCTGATTGGACCCAAAATATCCAGTTTGATTGGTTATTTTGGAAAAATAACCAATCAGATTGAATATTTTCCCAATCTGATTGGACCTAAAATATACATTTTTATTGTTTTTTGGCAAAATATCCGATCTGATGGGTTATTTTGGCAAAATATCCAGTCTGATTGGAGCCAATTTTGGAAAATAATCCAATCTGATTGGACCCAAAATATCCATTTTTATTGTTTTTGGCAAAATATCCAATCTGATTGGACCCAAAATATCCAGTTTGTTTGCACAGGTGATGGCTGATGTCGTCACTTTTGACTGATATAATAACTTTTGTCGTCAGCGGACCTGACAGTCACTGTCGTTTTATAAATCACGAACCGCTTATCCCACAAAAATCGTTTTGGTATCGTTGGAATCCCTGCAAAAACGTCTTCTCTATGCCACACTTGTTTTGAGCTGAGCCAAAAAGTCTTAGGTCTGCTGAGACGTGGTTAATGTTTTCAGGGCAGGCAGTATATTGACACGGTGAGGTTCAACTTAGTCGGCGCGACCTGTAGGTGTAGCTCGAAAGTTGTCAGCTGTTAGGAAACTGGGAGAGTAGCGAAATGTTGGCTACTTTGCTCAGTTATGTCATTCCAAAGATAATAATTATGTACTAAATTATGATGACACTACGGTTAACTTTGCTTCCTACGTTTGCCAAATTTTGTTATAGGTTGTTCTTTTATGTTGTATTGCGAATACGGGGGATGCGAGAGTTTATTTATAACGGTTACTTACCTAATGATATTTATCTGTTATTGACTGATGTCGGTGGATTCGATTCTTTTCGAATTGGCTGCTTAATAATATTGTAAACTGTTCGACATGCCGTGGCCGGTTCCTAAATCATACTCGCTAATGCCATTCGATCAGTATTATTTAGTTACTTTCTGTTTTGAATCCAACAAAGTGTTACTACTGGGTAGGGTCAGCTGGAGTAGTTATGTACAAATTCGACAAGTTTCATATATTTAAAGCTCTCAGGAGCCTTTGATCGATGTAAAACCTTGAAAAACCGCCATAAACTGTTTTTCCACTACTATAAATCACCCTGTATTCTTTCTTCTTTTTTAACTGCAATTAGACACATTTAAATCCCTGTTCATAATTATTACTCAAAGTATATATGGATAGGTCATCGATTTTGATGTTGGGATGATATACTTGGAAATCAGGAAGAGTTACACGGAACAGTTACCACAAAACAAGTTAACAGTCGTACAAGTTATTACCCCTTATCACAAACAAACAAACAAACAAAAGTTCGGGGTAATCAGGAGTAGTTATGGACACTAGTCTGCTGGTCCGTGAAAATGAGTTGTGGCTACCTTTTTCAAAATCCCGTCGGAGTAAAAATAACAGTGTTGACTACGACGACTTACCTTCATCTTGTTTGATGGAAGAACGAAATTTTCGCGAACACTGAAAAATTGTATTTCAATTTGAAGAGATAAGGAATTTTATAAACATAAGAGCGGCGCCATCAGTGTAGAAAAATTCGCGGGGCCGGTCTTGGAAGTTGTGTAAACCTTAGATTTTTACTCCTTTTTGGTTTCTGCTGTTCTGAATTTCCCACCTCGTGTTCAAATTTACCCCAGCTGATCCTACTTGAAACCTATTTTTTACTGAGATATTTAATTATAGGTAGTTAATTTCACGTTAATTTCTGTAACGCCAATTTATAGTTAAATTTAATTTGACTCGAGGGCGCTTTGGATGTCTACCGGTAAGTGGCTATGTGATGTGCTTTTATTGAAACACCAAATATACAAATAAAACATGAACAGTTAGTTATAAAATTAACCTTTTATTAGTGTAATTAACCTTTCTGCTTCTGAGTAAACCGAGGTAGTGGATCCTTGTGATCACTTGGTACGTTTGTCCTCCATTATCAAAAATAAATCCACTTGTGTTTTAGATCTTTTTGAACAGATTCCGTGTCCGTCCTCCTGGCGACTGTGACGGTGGGCAGTTCTCGAGTCGTTTGTTTTCCAGTGAAGACGGGGGTGGTCAGGCTGAAACCTAATCGATGTCCCTTCCAAACTGGAGATAATAACGCTGGTCTAGAGGGGGACTCTCGAGGGCCCACCGTCACTCTCCTCACACTCTGTCACAGGCAGCAGAGCGTGGTTTGGTAGTATGCGCTAATTCACCATACTCCATCCACTTTTTGAGGGCTTTCCAGAAAAGCCCAAAGGTTTCCAGAAGGATTCCTTTACAAACATCCTGTCCCTTTTATAACGCATACATCTGTCGGCTTCTGTGCGACCTCAACAATCGGTGCACATGAAAAATCCTACCGAACGAAATCCTACCTTTTCGTTTAGACAACGAAGGCGACATCGTTCCCAGGCGTGTGCACCAAGTCAGCGCTACGTCCCACCGTGGCAGGGCTATTGAACTGTTCGAAAAAGAAAATCGAGGCTGTCTTCCCTGGTTACTCGACGAGTACGGAAGTCTCCGTGATGAGCCCAGCGCGAGTTTTACAAACTATTGTTGCCATCCGAAGAATGGGAAAGCCGGTCGTGGCGGATTGACGCCCCCACGCCGTGGAACGTCGAACGTCCGGAGGTTGCGGACTCTCGGACGCCAAGCCATACCGGGGGCATCGGCGCTGCTGCCGTCATCTCCACCGCCGAAACGGACAATTCTCCGGGCACGAGTGGAAAACGGGACTGGAGAGCCTAGGAAAGACCAAGGTATCAGAAAGACAATAATTGAAGGGCTTCAGGTACAAAGGGCGTAAGTGCCATAAATCCCCCCAAAAAAACTTATTGCTTTTTTAATTTTTCGTCATTCTCACAATATGCGTTCTAAAGATTTTTTTTTTAAATTAAATATTGCTGAAATACGTTTTATTTGTGCGTTGGATTTGTTCATAAAACTTCCCGCAGTTTAAAAAAATGATTTTGTTCACAATCCTTTGAAAAGAACCTAAGTGCCACCTCTGTTTACCACCTGCCTTAGTTCCATACCCACCTGCTTCTTCAAGGTTTCTCCAAGTCAACAGTTTTAAAAACATTGCAAATCTTTTTTCATATAGGTAGGACAGTGGGTACCTAACGGAGTTTTTTGAGGAATTAGAAGAAAAATTATGTTCTCACGAAATTGATCTGTAGTTCCAGTATAACTTTTTATTAATAAAACTCAAAACTAAGTAAAATCTGTAGTTTCAGTACAACTTTTCGTTAATAAAATAATAAATTCAAAACTAAGTAAAATATTCTTCTTACAATTTCTTAAAAAGTAAAATTTTTTCCTCTGTTCCTCTTTCCATCTTCCACTTCCCTTACCCCGTCTTTCAAGCCTTTCCATTATTTAAACTTTTAAACATTAAAAACTAAACAATATCCTTATCTGACCTAACTAACCTTAAACAACCAGAATGACAAACATAACCCGACATTGAAGGTTTCAAATGCACAGTGTTGCACTGTGGTAACCAAAAATACCCCATGGACTTAGTTAGTACGGAAAAACGGTGAATTTCGGGCGGAGGACGTTGGTAACACTGCGACGTGTCGGTCGATTTAAAAATGACTGGAACATAGGCCCTTTCCCGAAAAAAATATTATTTGGAAAAAGTCGAAAAATGGTACTTACGCCCTTTGTACCTGAAACCATTCAATCATCGCTTCAGCAATAGAATACATACATACAGAGCATATATACAGTGCTTTCCTTTCGCTAACTCCTTGTCCCCGGCAATCGAGTGGGTATCCAGGAAACAAGCAAGACGAGGGAACTCTCCGGCAAAGGCCACTAGCCTGTCGGAAGACCGGCCCGGAATCGTATATTCAGATTCCGGGATACAAATCCTGCTACTTACAGCTTCCCCACCCCCGTTCACCCTTTACAGCTCGGTATAATTAAAATATATCGAGCTCATTTGAAGGTGATTAATTCAAGTGTCCCAATTTACAAGTCCCGGTAGTTGTTCCTTCCTAACGATCTAGAGGTTGCCCAGATGATCGCAATTCACTGGACAACAACCTCTGGCAGCATTTTTTCTCCACCAGTACTCGTATGAAGGAGCTTTGTTCTCCACCAGTACATATTACTGAGGTAGTACCATTACGATGGAGGTTAGTCACCTTGAAGTTGCTCTGATGTCCTCCTGAACCAGAACTTCATACCTACTACTTTTCAACCCCCCTTTTCCCTCTTGTATTTCCGCTACCCGGAAGTATGTCTGTGAGGAGGAGTGTGACAGTGGATGGTCCCGCTGAAACCTAATCGATACCCCTTCGAAAGGGGGACAGACTCTCAAGGGCCCACCGTCACTCTCCTCGTAAACTACGCAACAGAATGGTCATGAGCTTCAATATGAAGGAGGGGTGAGACCCTTGATTCCCCTAAATGAATTTCATCGAAGTCAGACTGTGACTGTGCCAGTAACATTTTTGCCACACGCATAACTACTGAAGCGATTGTGATTAAATTCCCAAGGGTTGTCGCGTTGCTACAAAAAAAAAAACCAGTCATGCAGCATGACTTAATGAGCGAATTTTCAAAGAAATATTCGAATTAATGGCTATGGTTTTGTTTTGCTTCGAACTCTCGTCTTCAATTAATACTTCTCACATTTTTCAATCTGACCACTCTAAGGGGGTGGGGGGGGGGGGGGGGTAAGAGTTTAAAGATTATCCTAGTTTTGGGTAATTTTTGCGCACTTTAAATGCTCTAATTTAAGAACGGATTTAGATATCTAAAATCCGATTTCACCATCGTGTTCAGCGTGCAAAAACCTTTAAAATGAGGGGTCACTTGTTAGAAAATAACATTTTGGGGATTTTTGGGTAATTTTTGCGCACTTTAAATGCTCTAATTTGAGAACGGATCAAGATATCTAAAATCCGATTCCACCATCGTGTTCAGCGTGCAAAACCTTTAAAATGAGGGGTCATTCTTGGAAAATAACATTTTGGGGATTTTTGGGTAATTTTTGCGCACTTTAAATGCGCCAAAACCCTCCTTAGAGTAGGCCAATTTCGCCCATATTCGAACTTAGCCTTTCGATTGCCAAGATAGATTTTTTGTGCAAATTTGAGCTGTTTATCTCAATTCTATCGAGAGTTATCGTCTGGAGTGACACATATATAAATAAATATATATATATATACATATAAAAAAGTGTTAAATTTCAGGAATCGTTTTAGAATGGTCTGAAACGGATTTCTATGAAGAAAATTTCCAAAAATTTATATTATTTAAATTTCGAAGCCATTGCAATAGCTTCATTTTCTTTGAAAATTCGCTAAAACACGTAACTACATGTTTTTTGTATGATTTTAATGGGCCTTCATTTGTGCTGTAATTGTAATTATCAAAAAGTTGCTAACAATGAGGGCTGTTCTCGATACATTTTTTCTTCCGGTGGAGACGGGGTCGGTTTGGGGAAGCCTAATCGATATCCCTTCTTAACCGTTGACAATCTCGCTGGTCTAGGAGGGGGACTCTCGAGGGTCCACCCCCCACTGTTACACTCTGTCACAAGTTGTTTTTCCTTAATAGTTTTCAAGATATTAGGGAAAACACTGTCACAATAAACCCATGTCACATGGGTTTATTGTTCTCGAATTAATACGGCTCGATTGGGTCCTCAGCGAAGAGACCCACAAAGCTAGGTTGACGGTTTTAAACTCGATTTAGGTTGCCATTTCTGAAAAATTATTTTTGAACAGGGAAATTTTCTTCATTCACCTGTTGATGCTACTACTGTACTACTACTATTCTACAAATTTATGGTGATTACAGCAATTTTAACAGGTTTTTGACCCGTAAATATTGAACTTTGAGAGTCCGAACTTCGTTAGACCCTTAATCCATCACTTTGTGGACAAAATCAACTTCATATTTGGTCTCCTCACCCTTTAAAAAAAACATGGAAAGCGATACCTCACAAGCCCAAGTTCACTAACCTCAAAAATATCTAATCTTTTATCCATTTTTCACCCACAACACCCCTGGGTATATTCCGATTGGGCTGCAGTTTCGGGACACAAAAATATTTTTTTTAGGACCAAAAATTAAGGTGGATATCGATGATACGCCAGGACATCGCATTTTTTGGAATCTACGCACGTAACAAAAAAATTTTGAGGCAAAAAAAATTTCCGAACCGAATACATAGGTTCATACAGAGAATAATAAACAAAACCTTAAAAAAATGGACATCAAATTCAAAATGGCCGACCTACCCCCCCCCCCCCCCCCACAGTAGGTGTTCAGATGAGTCCCTTCACTAGTTTTTACTTTAAAGACCGACATCCATAACATTAATAGGTAATTCATAGCTAAAATTTCTTGTAAATTGGGCATCCGCCAGTGTATTAAAAAAAGCAAAATAAATACAAAATTTGCAGTTTCTGTATACAGTTTCACATCCCTGTCCCCACTGGACAATTCAATGGCTACGCACTGAAAATGGATAGAATCAGCGTTTGATGAAAGGGGATGAGTTAAGAACCGGTGCAATAGTGAAAGGTTTTACTTGGTAATGTTTTATTTGGTCTATAACAAAAAAAAAAAGAAATAAAAGTTGGTCTCAACAACGATAAAATGAGTTAGACAAAAAAACAAAGGTGGATTTTATCGGGATATTAACAGCTGGGATATGAGCTCGAATTGCATGTTTCGCTCCAATGGATTGGGTATTTCCATGCAATAATATTTGAACGCATGGGAGTAGGAAGAAGCACAGATATTTTCAAGGGGCCGGCGGATGAGTTGGGGGCTGGTTCATTTCTTGTCCTTCGTGCCGCAGCATGAGCTGCCGCCCGAGTTGCATGTGCAGCCGCTGCCGCAGTTGCAGCTACTGCCGCAGTTGCATTGTCCGTCTGCAAAGAGAACGAGAAGAAAACATTAGGATGCATCGAACGACTTATTTACAGTAATAACGGTCTCATCCTCACTACTAGTACTGGGGGCCTGCCTATTCACTACACGAGACATCTCTTTTTGGTCCGACTCTCTCTTTTGGCAGAAGAGTTTTACACTGTAAAATGAGTGACCTTGTCTCAAAGACCTTCTCTTTCAAGTGAACTGGTCCCAGATGACCTGCCGAGGGAATTTCGCAGTTCACCCGTTCGCCGTTCACTAAGGTTTCCCCCGAGTCTCGGGCCCCTCCATCACACCAACCGGAGCAGGTAGCAGGTCACAAGTTCGCCGTTCCTTTTGACAGTTCAGTTCGCCCTTATCTCACTCTTATCTCAATCGTCAATCCCACAGTCTACATTCTGTCCTATCCATAATATGTGATTTTTGTTATTTTCCTAATTTCGTTATTGAAAAATGTACCTATTTTTTCTTTTTGAGGAAATGGTCGTAGTACTTTTATTGATTCTCCTACTTAACCTTACTAGGTAAGCTTTAAAAAATATTTATATGAATAAAATTTTTACTAAAGCTTCTCTTTAGATAATTCTATGAATTCAGCAGAAAAATGTTAGTAAATGAGGCTGGAGTTGGCCCGTACTGAGAAATTCCTAGCAGGTCGCAGGTCCCGCTCGCACACTACCTGTGGACAAAGTGAACTGGTGACCTTCTCCAACTGAGAGGGAGGTTGGGCTCACACTGAGAAATTCCTAGCAGGTCGCAGGTCCCGCGCGTTCACTTCAAAGTGAACTGGTGACCTTCTCCAACTGAGAGGGAGGTTGGGCTCACGGGCGACTACGGATTTGCTCCCACGGGTTGTGATGTGAGCGGCGTAAAAAGGAAGTGCAAGCGGGCCGATACAAGCTTGCTCCCGGTCGACATTGCCCGAACGAATTTGCTCCCTACTCGTGAAGAATACAATAATAGTGACCTAACATCTACGTATTCGTCCAGGTTTTACTCCAGGTACAAACAGAGACGTATGCAAAGCTGAGCTCCATCCGCCATTAGCACAAGAAAACGCCAAAGCCACACGAACTCAATGGACAAAAATGGGTAGAGAAGTGCATTAGGAGGCAGGAAGAAGGTCAACCCATGTACAAATTTGTGAAAAGAATTTCCTTGAAACTCCAACCACATTTTGACTGATTTTTTTTTCAATTGTTTGGTTTTTTCTATGCTTTTACTTTGACAACATCTTCTGGATGGCCACCCCAAACTTTTTTTAACCACAATTGACGACTTCCAATTCAGGAGGAACTATTATTTGTAGGTTTTAGTTTGACAACATCTTCTGGATGGCTAGACAACAAATTTTTAACCACACCTGCACGCTCGCAGACAGTCCTCAGTCTGTCAAAGTGGGAAGGAAAATTTGAAATGTTTACTAACTTACTAACTGCACATCGGGAGCAAGTTAGAACCTCACATTTCTGGGAGCAAATTGGTCATGCGAAAATAAACGAGAGGCCGGGAGCAAGTCAGTCAGTGAAAGGGGCTCCTGGGAGCAAGTTTGCGGACTCCGGGGCTCACACTGAGAAATTCCTAGCAGGTCGCAGGTCCCGCGCGTTCACTTCAAAGTGAACTGGTGACCTTCTCCCACTGAACTTGTCTTCGAACTGAGTGACCTGCTGGGAGTCAACTCACTCAGGTGAACTGGGTTTACACACCTCTATTTTACAGTATCCATGACAGGGTTATTCAGTAACTTCTGAAAGAGAGAGTTGGCGGCCATCTTGGCGTTTTCTATCTCTTTCAGAGAGACAGCTAATTAGGTGTCTTTTCTCGTTTGTTTCACAGTGATAAATCGTGTAATATCCTCGTTCATCCGCAACCACATCAGTAATTTTGATCGTGTTGTTTTTTTCCATAAAGGTAAGTCAATTTTCATTAAAAATATATGCATATTATTGATTCATGAGTAAAACGTCCAAGTGCGGGTTGAGGCAGGTACCTACCTTCCTAAGAGTGGCCGTTCATTAGGTGTAGATATAATACAAGCATTAAGCCCCCTAATTCGACTTTCTCTGTTTATAATTGAGACTTTTTTTTCAAATTCATTTAAACTATTATCCGATTCATGAGTAAAAACGTCCAAGTATGGATTGAGGTAGGTAGGTACCCATTGAATAGGTATTACTAATGCGTTCATTATTAAGGAATTGAACTGCCGGGGGCACAAACATCTCGCACCTCATGGATACTACCAGATTTACATGCATTAGGATCCATATCTCTTTCTTAAGGTCACAGGAGCTATTCTTTAAAATAGACGAACCCCGGAGACATTGGAAGAGACTGTCTCCCGGGGGAGACTATCTCTCGACTATAATTCGTATTTTATATTCATTTTACAATAATAATTTATTAGTGATCCCTAGCGTTGTCTGTAAGACAGCTGCGTTAATGTTTTTATTTTTTTAAATAATTAATAATTTGTTTATCGCGTCCACATATCGACATGGAGATTGCGAATGACACAAATTATTTCGTTTCAAAATAAGTAGAATCCGAATATGGAATTTAACATTTTCTGTCCGTCCGCTGTAAGCAGCACCTCGCACTTTCCTTAGTTACCATGAACCAAAATTAATGAAATTTGGTTTGTATGTCCCGTTCGGGGTCTAGTTGGTCCGCGAAGCTCGGCGTTACTGTCAGTCATCTCTAAGGGGTTCAAAATAGGGGTTGAAATGTTTAGAACGCCGCAGCTCGAAAACTTCGAATAGAAGGGTACATATGGTTTGTTTCACGTTTTTATATTGATCTTGAACTAAAGAATTTTTTGGAGACCACCCGGAGCATTGTACGTCCAGCCGTTCGTCTGCAACGAAAAGCTTCGTCAACACGATCGTGAATCAAACGGTATGAATCCGGCCCGGATATCATCACTAGGGAGCACCTGATTATAATCAAGGGTGGCTGTGTGAAGCTGAGTTGGTTTTTCCGTGATTTTTTTATAGGTACTTGAGCAACTTGAACAAACGTTATGCTTCATGAGTAACAAAAATAATTATTGAATCCCGCGCTTTTTTTATGAAACTGTAATTCCTGGGCTGCCTCCAGTACTCGATTTAGGGCTTTCCTGGGGGGAGCTCGAGGGTATGGACCACAGAAAACGGTGATCCCCGCAGAAGGGGCATCTGTACAGGTAAATAATAAACCGTTTTGTAATAATTTGCAGCGTTTTCGGATTAACTGCGCACCTTGTAAATCGAAACGATCAATTGGGGGGGGGGGGGGGGTTTCATGCTCGATTCCAAGGTTCGTTATTGACAATAACAAACCGAAAAACGCTGCAAAGTCCTTGCCACATGGGTTTATTATTCTATTGGACATACCTACAGAAATATTGGCTGTTCATTTTATTGTTTCTTTCATGTGCAACAATTGAAATGGCTATTTTTGATGGTTTCCACCAATTGTGGCCCCCAAAACACGAATTAAGCTCCTAGTTTTAACAAATTATCTCTGATCATTGGCAGTGCCATTTAACTGTTTTGATTCACCCGTTAATAATACTATGCGTTATAAAATTCATGGTCATTTGAAACCATTTTCAAATTTCACCATTTGATGAAGTTTCAAATTCTGACCAAAGATGAAGTTTTAGACTCATAAAAAATCAATTTTGGGAGCTGGACATTTGGTAAAACCTCAATTTTCCACTCTTTGGTCAAAATCGACTTCATATTCAGTCATGTCGTCCCCCAAAACATGGAAAAAGATACCTCAAAAGCTCATTTTACTAATATGTTACTAAAACACAAAAAGTACATATTTTTACACACATTTTCACCCATAACACCCCTGGGTATATTCCGATCGGGCTGAAAAGTTTCGGGACACAACTAGGGCCCAAATGGAGCATGTGTGCGAAAGAACGAATTTTTTAGACCGAAAGTGAAGTAGATATGGATGATACGGCGTACGGACATCGCATTTTGGTTTATTATTCTGTGAATAATACACCTACGTATTCGCTCAGCAAAAAATGTTTATAACACCCCCTCAAAATTTTTTCTTTTCCGTTTCAAGGTGCGTAGATTCCAAAAATTCAATGTCCGGTCTAAAAAAGTCGTTCTTTCGCACACATGCTCCATTTGGGCCCTAGTTGTGTCCCGAAACTTCGCAGCCCGATCGGAATATACCCAGGGGCGTTATGGGTGAAAAATGGGTGTAAAAACAGTAGCTTTCGAGGTTTTCTTGAACATGAGCTTGTGATGTATCGTTTTCCATGTTTTTTAGGGCGAGAAGACCGAACATTTAGTCGATTTTGACCAGAGTGAAGAATTGAAGTTGTAACGAAGGTTAAGCTCCCAAAATTCATTTTTTATGAGTCAAAAACCCGGAAAATTGCCTGAAACCACCATAAATTTATATAATAACACTGGAAGTAGTAACAGCAGGTAAATCTGGACAGTTATGATCAATTTGGTCATCAATGATCAAAATCGTGGGGGGGGGGGAGGTGCCGAGGTAGTGTTTTTGGGGGCCACAATTGGTGGAAACCGTCGTAAAATAGCTATTTCAGTTATTGCACACGAAAGAAACAATAAATGAACAGCCAAAATTTCTGTAGTAAGTCCAATAGAATATTAAATTTTACCCCCCCCCCCCCCCCCCCCCCCCCCCCCCCCCCCCCCCCCCCCCCCCCCCCCCCAGCAGCATATTGTT